>CM062806.1:150338108-150689158 GCA_031772625.1 Pinus tabuliformis
CTTATTCATTCATGATATTTTAGACATCTATTTATATTATGAATTGTTTGGACATGCCTTTACTGAATATCAATGAAAAATGTTTTTTTTTTTTTTTTTAATTCAAAATATGTCTATATTTTTATTTATTGAATTCACTGATTTTTTCCTGATTTTTTTCTGATTTTTCCCCAATCTGATTAAAGCTCTTAGCTCTTTTGCCTCACCAAATTATTGCCTATTCCAAGTCTAGTAACATTGGTTACAAGTTTCATTCTTCACTTATGAGTGTTAAGGTGTGCTAGAGAGTGCCAATGCATGCTGAGGAGTGTTAGGGTGTACTAGGACAACACAAGGGAGCACTAGGTCAAAATGCATGGAATCGAATGAATATGAGGGTGTGTTGGGGAGTGTCAATCAGTGCTAGTTGTCATGCTAAGGAGGGAGTGACAAGGTATGCTAAGAACAGGTAAGGCATGCCAGGGAATATCATGGAATGTCAAGAAGTGCTAGAGTGTGCTAGGTAGTTCTGGGGTGTGCTAACATATGCCAAATAGTGCCAAGGCATTCCAGATGCTAAGACATGCTAGGATGTGTAGGTTGCCAGAGTATGCCAATATGCGTCAAGGAGTTTTAGGGCAACAAAAGGAATAACCAAGCTAAAATGAAAGGAAATGAACACATAAGAGGGTTAATAAGTCAAGACTTTATCTTTTTCAAAATGGGCATGCTAGGCACACTAATAATATGTTCCAATACATGCAAAGTGCCAATATGTGCCAAGTGCTAATTTTTTTCAATGCAATATTATGCCAAGGAGTTCCAGGTCATGATAGGGACTACAGGGAATGCCAACACATTACAGGGGAGTTCTATGCTATGCTATGGCATGCCAACATGCACTTTGGTGTCCTACTCATGGCAAGTTGTTCTAGGTACAAAGATGTTCCAGGTACAAAGATGTTCCAAGACATGCGATGTGCTAAGGAATGTTATTGTATTGTTCCAAAGCATGTTAAGGTGTGTCATGAGTGTGGATGAGTGCTAGGTCTCTCTCATTAATAGAATTGACAGAGCTTGATTATGTCTTAAATAATATAATTCCTACACACACTAGTGGAACTTTATTTAAAGGAAATTTGCTAGATAATAAACATAATAGAGATGAATCATGTGTTGATTCATAGGACGACTCTATGCTTATGAATTGAGGGAAATGATACACACTAATTACTTCTTAACAAATTGACTAGCTATTATAACCACTATGACATTGGACACATAATGAAAAAGACTCCACAACAATGGTCTTAAATCATTATATTTTGACAAAAAATATAGTAATGGGTACATAGCATCATCAAAAACTCATTGGAATGATCAATGATGATGAATATTTTTTTACCGTCACAAAAAGTAACCAAAAATATCATTGGTGAGGGTCAATAAAAGATCGTCACTCGAAGTGTCACCAAAGAGAGAATTAGTGATGGGCCTTTAACGACCCTCACCAAAAGTTTCACCAAAGAGAGAATTAGTGATGGGCAATTAACGACCCTCATCAAAAGTGTCATTGGAAATGGCTTTGGTGACAAACCTTAAAGGACCATCACTATATACACTTACAACAACGATGTTTTAAAGACCGTCACCATTTACAACATTGGTGATGGACTTAAAGCTCTGTCACAGGCATGAAGCGTCATCAAAAACTCATTGGAATGATAAATGATGACTAACCTTTATTGACTATCACCAAAATTAACCAAAAAGATCATTGATGATGGTCAATAAAATATCGTCACTAGAAGTGTCACCAAAGAGAGAATTAGTGATGGGCCTTTAACAACCTCACCAAATGTGTCACCAAAGAGAGAATTAGTGATGAGTCTTTAACGACCCTCACCAAAAGTTTCATTGAAAATGGCTTTGGTGACAAACTGTAAAGGATCATCACTATTTACACTTACAAAAACTCTTTTTTAATACCGTCACCATATGCAGCATTGGTGACGGACCTTAAAGGTCCATCACAAGCATGACCCTCACCAATGACCTTTCTTTTTGTAGTGTGCACACTCAGCTACAGGGGTCCACGTACTTAGCTATATACTTACTAAGGCCTCCTGCACACTCAGCTATAGGAGCCTTCTCCTTCTCGCATAAGTACAGGAAGCAGAGCCTTCCTGCCTTAACACTCACCCAAAACAGTCTCTATCTTGATTCCTTGTTCTCAACTACTACTTCTAGACCCGTTATGACTCAAAATATATATCCTTCTCAATACCATACCATGGTCCACAGACCATTGGTGAGTCTCAAAACCGACTTATCTATCTATCCAAAAAAGGGACTAAGACCCCTTTGAATACTATCTATCTGCGCACTCCACATCCACATTTCACGGAGACTTTGCATCTTTTACAAAAACTTATACAAAATTTACGTTAAGTAACCCCAAAACTGACCCTAGGGACCCTATCCTGACAGAATTTCTAGGTGTATATGGAAAATTGCAGCTTTTCCATACATTAATTCAAAAGGAGATTTCCCGTTTGACCTCTTGGTAGTAACTCTATTTTCCCATAAAGCAAATTTCAGCTGAATCCCAGTTTTTCTGATTTTATGATATTTCCTTCTTAAGAATCCTTACGAAGGCTTTATTTGATGATCTAGCCAATCCATTTCCCTATGGATAGTAGCTAGTGGTGTGAACCACAATGATGTTATACTTCTGGAAGAAGCTAAGAAGCTTGGAAGATTTAAAATCTTGAGCATTATCAGTGATAATCTTAGTTGGGCAACCAAACAAAGCAAGGATATTTTCCTCCATGAATTTGATCACCACGACATCGGTTTCATTTCTAGCTAGGACTACTTCCACTCACTTAGTGAAGTAATCAGTGGTCATAAGAATCCACTTGTGCTGACCACTAGAGGGTGGGTGTATTTCCCCAAAGAATTATAACCCCCACTATCTGAAACATTCTTCAAAAAAAACAAGGACTAAAGGAAAAGGTGTTAATTTATGCTTTTTAGCAAACATTTGGCACTTCTCGTAAGACCGAACATATGCATGTACCTCACTAAATAGCTTGGGCCAATAGAAACCTACTTTATGAATTTTATGGGTTGTATCTCTCGAACTATAATGCCCTATGCACACAAAATTATGGAACAAACCCATTACTTTATGTATCTCTTCTTCAATCATACATAAAAGAAAAATCCCCACTCATTCCTTCCAATACAGTTGGCCATATGAAATGACCAACTTATTTGCTTGTAGCCTCAAAGCCCTGTATTTGACTTTATAAAAAATGACTAGACAAATCAGAAAAAGTAAAGAGTGGATTATATGTTTATATCAGTGATAAATGAGGTACTTCATTTGGATTCTCTGCATTTCTTGACCTTATTATGTTCCTCTTCTTTTATGGTTTCTCCTTCTTATGTCAGAAAATTTATGCCCAAGGTTTGGCAGTTCGATTCAAACATGATTTTAGCTGATCCCTCCCCCTTAATCAACTTCATGGGTTCGATCTTCGGGTTGTATTCTTGGATTTTAGCAATCAATTTACCCCTTTTTCGCTCATTATCCCCTTGTACTAGAATGTCTTTCACAACAGTTGTAGGAACACAAGATGTTGTGCTTGATTGTAGGACATATAGTCTGAAGATCTGTAGGTCCTTGACCAAGGCATAAGACTGCTTCTCCAGAATGTTACACTTTAGCTCAACATGCCATAACACCTGGCTGAAAAATGCTATTGGTTTCTCATGTTTTTCATTGTTTTTCTTCAATATGATAGCAGACACTATATAAGGAGAAGAAAAAGAGAAAATGAAAAATGGTTTTAGATAGTTAGGGTGTTGGGTTGTGTTATATTCTTTCCACGACTAGCCCACATAGTTACCCTGGGGTTGGGGGGGGTCACATGGGGTTTGAGGCATACCCGTAACCCCACTTTATGGGGTTCAGGGCAGTACCCTGGAAAATTTTGGTTTTGGACCCTATGTTAGGATGGGCAGACCCACCTATGGTTTTGTGCATGATTTTCGCACATGTTTTTGGACGCGATGGTTTTCGGTCCATGGTATTGGATGCGATGGTTTTCGGTCCATGGTATTGGATGCTTCGGCATGTATAAATATGTATTATAACATTGAAAGGAACATAATGAAAAAATCAAGTTGGTAGTCCCGGTTTTGGGATCCAAGGGAAAATCTCTATGTATATGTGTTTTATGTGTCATGCTCTCGCATTGTTTATTTTCTGTGTTTTAGAATTCGTATGCAGGTAATTTATGTACAGGGTTATAACCTACATTTGGTATCGACACTGTTTTGGCTTCAAGGGGATGCCTTTTTTGTTGAGGGGTTTCGCTCGGGCCTGTGACAAACCCTGTTCAGTGGGAGATCTGCAAGATCGACTCTAGTGGTGAAAGAAGATGGCGAGCAGTGGAAAGATAGAGATCGAGAAATTTAATGGTCAGAGTTTTGAGTTGTGGAAACTCAAGATGGAGGATCTGTTGGTGGATAAAGATCAGTGGATCGCGGTAGATCTAGGTAATAACCAATAGGATTGTCCGATGAAGAATGGAAGAAGTTGGATCGGAAGGAAAAGAGCACAATACGATTGTGTGTCTCATATTTAGTGTTGTTAAATGTATCAGGGGAAGCTACAACAAAGACTTTGTTGGAAAAGCTAGGGACTTTGTACCAATCTAAGTCTCTGGTGAATAAATTGTTCTTACGGAAAAAGTTGTATAACCTGAGGATGAAAGATGGAGACTCAGTGATAGAGCATATGAATGCATTTAATACTGTGGTAAGTCAATTAGCATCTATTGATATTAAAATTTCAGATGAAGATAAGTGCATCAGTTTGTTGTGTTCTCTACCAGATTCTTGGAATAGTCTAGTTATTGCAATAGGTAGGAATGCAACTGCCTTGCAGTTTGATGAAATAGTCTCATCCTTGCTGATGGAGGAGATGAGACAGAAAAATATGGAGAGCCAGAATGTTGATGCCTTGTTTGTATGAGGACGGTCCTAGAACAGAAACAAAAATAAGTCATCGAGTGGGAGATCTAAATCTAGAGGGAGATCTAAATCTCCAGGAAAACCTGTAAAGGTGGTGTGCTGGAAATACGAAAAGGAAGGGAACTACAAAAGGGACTGTCAATCCAAAGCTCCTGACAAAGGAAAGGGATCTGATGATGCTCCTTCTACAGAGACGAAAACCACCTCAGATGAAGGTGGGGATGTGTACTTGGCTTCTTCAAGTACACATGTAAATCATGAGGCATGGTTGATTGACTCAAGTGCATCATTTCACTTCACACCCCATAGAGAGTGGTTCTGCGCGTATGAGAAATACGATAGTGGTGATGTCTTCTTAGGGGATGATGGGAAAGCTAGAATCATTGGTCGTGGAAAAGTAAAATTGAAGTTGCAAGGTGGAATGCTTAGAACACTTCCAGGTGTTTTGCATATTCCTGCATTGGCCAGAAATTTGATTTCTATAAGCAAGGTGGATGATGCAGGTGTAAAAATAGTGTTCGAGAAGGATACCTACAAGATGGTTTGGGGAGCACTGGTATTGATGCGGGGAGTTCGGATTGGAACTCTGTACACGCTGCAAGGAAGCACTGTTGTTGATGGTTGCAACAGCTCTATGGTTCTTGAAAGTGGAGCAGAAAATCTAGTGGTCTCTGGAGAGAAGACCATGTTGTGGCATCAAAGGCTTGGACATATTGGAGAGAAAGGCCTTCGAATACTTCATGGTAAAGGTATGGTAGAAGGTACAAGTAATAGCTCTCTGGATTTTTATTTTTGTGAAAATTGTGTATATGGGAAGCAGAATCGGGTGAGTTTCCCCTCTGGTGGTAAGAGGGCAAAACAGATATTAGAGCTTGTGCACAGTGATGTGTTTGGACCTGTGAAGGTTCCATCACTAGGTAAGTATGTGTACTATGTATCATTTATTGACGACTTCTCAAGGAATACATGGATATATTTCCTTAAGAAGAAACCTGAAGTCTTTGACAGGTTTAAAGAATTTAAGGCTCCGGTGGAAAACCAGATAGAGAAGAAGATAAAGGTGCTGAGGATAGATAACGGTGGAGAGTTTTGCAGTAAGGAATTTGAAGAATTCTGCAAGAAGTGTGGTATAGCACGGTAGAAGACTACTCCATATGCACCTCAGCAAAATGGAGTTGCAGAAAGAATGAACAAGACATTGATGGAAAGGGCAAGAAGCATGCTCAGTGGTGTCAAGTTAGGACAGGAATTCTGGGTAGAGGCGATGGATACTGCATGTTACCTGGTCAACAGGTCACCTTCATCAGCGTTGGAGGATAAGACTCCACAAGAGGTATGGACTAGTAAGAAACCCTCTCTTTCACATCTAAGGGTATTTGGATGTGATGCATATGTACATGTTACAAAGGAGAAACGAACCAAGTTGGATAGTAAATCCGAAAAGTGCATCTTTATTGGGTATAAGGATGGTTTAAAGGGTTATAAGCTTTGGAACCCAGTAATAAGGAAGGTTGTGTACAGCTGAAATGTGGTGTTCATAGAGGTGAAAGATGTTATTAAACACAAATTCCAACGAAAGGAACCACAAAGATAGAGTTTGAGCTAAAGGGGGGAGAATTAGACTCTACAGCAGAGGAGGAATCAGAGGATGAAGAGCCACAAACTCTGGCTGTGAGAAGATCAGTTCAAGAAAGAAGTCATCTAGAAAGGTATAGTCCATCTGCTTTCTGTTCAAAATTTTCTTTGTCTGTTACCGATGATGATCCCAGAACTATGAAGGAAGCATTGTATTCAGAGGATGGAAAACTCTGGAAAGAGGCCATGGTTGATGAAATGGCATCTTTGCACAAAAATGAGGCTTGGGATCTGGTGGAGTTGCCGGCTGGAAGGAAACCCATTGGCAGCAAATGGGTGTTCAAAAAGAAGACAAATGCAGAAGGAAAAGTGGAGAAATACAAGGCGCAAATGGTAGAAAAAGGTTATTCCCAAGTGCCAGAAATTGATTTTGGTGATATTTTTTCTCCCGTTGCCAAGGAAACTTCTATTATATTACTTTTATCTATTGTTGTTGCTTTTGATTTTGAGGTAGAAGATGGATGCGAAGACAACATTTCTTCACGGGGATCTAGAAGAGGAGATCTACATGAAGCAACCTGAATGCTTTGCGGTGAAGGGTAAGAAGGAACTGGTATGCAAGTTAAAGAAGTCTTTGTATGGGTTAAAACAGTCACCAAGGATGTGGTATCAGAAATTTGATACATTTATATGGGGACTTGGCTTCACCAGAAGCAAAGCAGATCACTGTGTGTATTTTAAATTAATTGGTGACCGTGTTATTTATCTGGTCTTGTATGTGGATGAATGTTTCTGGTTGGAAATGACAAAGAAATTATCCATGATTTGAAGACCCAATTTTCCTCCAAATTCGACATGAAAGATCTTGGTGCTGCAAACTATATTTTGGGCATGGAAATTAAAAGAGATTGGGCAAAGAGGACGCTCTAGTTAAACCAGAGGAAGTATGTCGAGACAATACTGTAGAGGTTTAATATGCAAGATAGTAAACCGGTGAAGGTTCCTATTCCTGTAGGTGTGAGGTTATCTGCTGAACAGTGTCCCAAGACACAAGAAGAGGAAGAGGACATGTCCCGTGTTCCATATGCAAGTGCAGTCCGTAGCCTGATGTATGCAATGGTCTGTACTAGACTAGACATTGCACATGCAGTGGGAGTATTGAGCAGGTTTATGTCAAAACCACGGAAGGAGCACTGGACAGCAGTGAGGCGGGTTTTTAGGTATTTTCATGCCATTAGTGATTATGGTTTTTGCTACCAAGGAAGACCAGGATTGGACAGAATGTTAGGTATTCGTGGCTTTGTTGATGCAAACTGCGCTGGATATCTAGATCAGAGAATATCTTCAAGTGGGTATGTGTTTAACCTATTTGGAGGTGCAGTTAGTTGGATGAGTAAGAAACAATCTGTAGTGGCACTATCAACTACAGACGCAGAATACATGGCAGCCACTCGTGCAAGCTAGGAAGCAGTTTGGTTGCAGAGATTGTGTTCAAGTATGTGGTTAGTACAGGAAGCTATAAGGATAGACTGTGATAGCCAAAGTCCAATTTTCTTGGCAAAGAACCCTACATATCATTCAAAGACAAAGCACATTTATATTCAGTATCACTTTGTGAGGGATATGATAGAAGACAAAAAGGTGTTGCTGGTAAAGGTGGACACTTTGAATAATACTACAGATGCATTGACAAAATCTATGAGCTTTGAGAAGTTCTCTTGGTGTAGAGAAACAATGGGTGTTGCAGAGCTGGATAAATGACTAAGCTCTCTTGTGGACCCTAATGGAAAGAAAAAAACAAGTGGGAGAATGTTGGGTTGTGTTATATTCTTTCCACGACTAGCCCACATAGTTACCCGGGGGTTAGGGGGGTGGGGGTCACATGGGATTTGAGGCATACCCGTAACCCCACTTTATGGAGTTCGGGGCATCACCCTGGAAAATTTTGGTTTTGGACCCTATGTTAAGACGGGCAGACCCACCTATGGTTTTGTGCATGATTTTCGCACATGTTTTTTGACGCGATGGTTTTCGATCCATGGTATTGGACGCGATGGTTTTCGATCCATGGTATTGGACGCGATGGTTTTCGGTCCATGGTATTGGATGCTTCGGCATGTATAAATATGTATTATAACATTGAAAGGAACATAATGAAAAAAATCAAGCTGGTAGTCCCAGTTTTGTGATCCAGGGGAAAATCTTTGTGTATATGTGTTTTATGTGTTATGCTCTCACATTGTTTATTTTATGTGTTTTAGAATTCGTATGCAGGTAATTTCTGTATGGGGTTATAACCTACACAGGGTTGACTAATACATGGGCTTCTACAAAGGCCCTTTTGATCCTAGAGAATGACTCCCGAGCATCTTCAATCCATTTTACCTCCCTATCCTTCTTCAACATCTCTGTAATTTCTTTAATTATCTCAGCATAATTGGATATGAACCTCCTCAAAAGTTGATTATGCCCAAGAAAATCTAGATTTATTTCTTATTTCTTGATAATGGGATGATTTTTATGGATTCGACCCTCTTTGGATCTATCGTCACCCCCTCTTTTGCCACAATGTGTCCTAGAAACTCTCCCTCACTTAGAGAAAACTGGGACTTCTTAGGATTTAAGGACATGCCATATTTTCTACATTTCTCAAAATTGAGTCATAGATGTTCAATATTCTCCTCATCTGCTTTTAAAAGAATAGTAACGTCATCTAGGTAGATTACCACAAACTTATCTTGTTCTCCCACAAATGTTATATCCATTGCATCTGAAAATTCATTCTTGCATTAATGAGGTTGAAGGGCATTCTGACATACATAAATGTTCCCCAAGATGTGGTGAACGCAAATTTTTTTTTGATCCTCGGGAAGCACAACTACTTGACTGTATCTGGAAAAACCATCCATCATAGACATACGAGCAGAGCCCACCACCTTTTGCAAAATGTAGTCCATTTTAGGCACAAGATTATTATCTTTTAGTGAGGCCTTGTTCAGATTCCTAAAGTAAATACACAACCTTATTTCCCCATTCTTCTTTCCTCGTAAGAACTAAATTTACCACCCAATCTGAATACCTCAGAGGTATGATAATTTTATCTTGGAGCAACTTCCTCACCTCTTTCTCAATTGATAGAAACAACAGAGGTTTAATCTGTCAACAATTCTATTTGTATGGTTTCGCTCTACTCTTCAAAGGATTTATGTTGGATGACATTAGAATCAAATATTTTTAAATCATCATAAATCCAAGAAAACACATTAATATTTTTATTAAAAATGTCTAGGTACCTTTTTTTGTATTCCTTAGGATCTCCTTTGGCCAACTTAATTATTCAAGGGTCTTGATCAGAACCAATATTGCATTCTTTTACTTACTCTTCAAATTCTTGCTCAGCTAGCTTACAGCCATATCATTTGAGTTGAACAATTTTTCCTAGGGAACCAAATCTATGGGGATAATATTACCTTTCAATTGTAAAATCTTGTGCCCTACAATGGTTTCTTCCCACTTGGTCTTTTTTTCATCTATCACTTTCTCTTACTCCTGGTCTAAGCATGAGAATTCACCAACAACCTCCATGAAGCATTTGATATGTTCCTCATCTTCAAACACCTGCCAATACTTAACATTGTCTAGTATTGAAGGCCTATATCTAACTTCAATTTCATATCTAAGCAAGGGGTTTTGAGGAGGCTTGAAGTTAGTAGCAGTTACAGGATCAACCATATGATTTCCATCTCTGGGTAAAAATTGGATGTTAAAAGCTAACAAAAAGTTCTAAATCAAATCCCATACCTCATTTCAGTAGGCCTTTAGTCTTTGATGTTTGGTTTGGCATTGACTTTGGATTTGCTTAACAACCGGCTCTAAATCCCAAAACACTGCCAAGCACCCAATGTTGAGATTTCTGGCAGTTTGCAGACCTAGAAGAAAACCTTCATATTTAGCAACATTATTTGTGGCTTCAAACTCCAACTTGAAAGAGAGAGGGATCAAGTTTCCTTCTGTGGATACCAGTAACACACCTGCTCCATTTCCTTCCCTGGAATAAGCACCATCAAAGTATAGCTTCGATACTTTGTCACACTCTAGTGATTGTTGATCTATTCAAACAGAACATTCCAATTGTGTCTCATCCATGATTTGGTCATCTTCCTCTAATAGAAAACAAGAGAAATATTTCTCTTTACCATACACGGGGCATTATTCGAATAGTCAGTCCTCGCAACTTTCTTCACAAATCTTTCTTCTCTATATAATCGACGCTCTTCTCCATAAAAAACGGGAATGGTGGCATATATTAAATCCATTTTAATGGATCCTCCAATTTTATATCTCTATCATCTAGACAAGAGCATACAAAACCTCACAAGGATATCAACCACTACGATATCCATTACAACACTCTTCATAGGGATCTGAGCCAAATTAACCACTGGGTCTTTAATCAACCCTATAAATTTTACTCTCTTGGAGTTAAAATAATACATATATTTATATGGTCTTGTTATTTGCAACCCCAATTTCTCCATAACAGATAGTGGCATCAAATTGTGAGAAGCTCCTAAGTCAAGCATGCAGTTATGTAAGAGAAGTTCATGAATTACCAAAGTGACATAGAAAGGGGGAATAGAAGGGTCTTATTCCTCAACATGAGGTCCAAATACAACCATGGGTCTTTCTTCTTGGAGGTTTAGGTTGTCTTGTAGAGGAGCTATGGTGGATGGACACATAAACTAAGATACGTGAATATTGTAATTAAGGTGTTTCAATAATTCGGTTAATGGAACAAAGGTTTTTACCTTCTCTAGTTCTTTTTAAAGACTAAAGGAAGAAGATTTTCTATCAGCTATGAAACGATTAATAGTCTCTTTCTATTTCTCATAAAATAGTTTTGATGGTAAAGGTGACTCCTCTATTTTAGAGACCTCAAACTTGTGGAGAATGGAAATTGTAGGCTATTTCTTTTTGGGTGGGGCTTGGTATGGAGGATTCTTTCCTTTCTCTGCTAGTTCCAAAGGATTTGGGGGAGAGAACTCCTCATTTTGATCCTACATTCTAGATATTTTCTTGGGAGATCTAAGATCATATTTAGTGTGCAGTTGTGCTTACATGAAGTCAGAAAACTACCTACATTAATTGTCAATCTCATTGTCATCTAGTGGGGAATCCAAATCATCCCCTTCTACTTCATTGACTTCTATTTCATTTTCTCCCTTTGAAAGAGAAGAAAATTGATTTTCTTGTATTTCTATTGTTTCTTTGGTATTTTACCGTAGATCATCTTCTAAATTTAATGGAGGTTGAATTTGATCATGTTACTCCCTTCTCTCCCTTTGCAAGAGCTACAAAGGAGGTCTCTTATTCTGAGGATTGAAACTTTGATTTGGAGCTAGTTGGTTTTGTCAAGGAGGCTTTTTGTTTTCTAACTCCAGTTTCATACGCATGCTAGACAAGTTTCTTATCAGCTTGTTCATTTCCTCGATTTTCTGCTCTTGAGTTTCCTTTGCCTGGTTTGAGGAACCACCTTCCTATTTTCCCCTTCTCCTATCTCCATGATCAGTTCCCCCTCTCCACTTCCCAGTAGAGGTGAAATTTTCTTTAACTTCTAAAGCATTTATTTGAATCTAGTCTAAGGAGCAAGACTTCCTTTCTCTAGGAATGAAACTAAATTTTGGTTCAAAGGCCCTAGCAAAAACCACTTTAGCAGTAGCCTGTGGAGGTTTGATTTCAGTAGGGAGACTATTATACAGCTTTTTGAACCCTTTTATGAATTATGACACTTCTTCATTATATTTGTTCTTCATAGCATTGAATTCAGTGAGGATATACCCATGGTCTCTTTTCTCTCCCCATTTTTTCATGAAAGATTCATCCATCTCCTCCCAGGTAGTGATTGAAGAATTTGGTAGGGTCTTAAACCATTTCCTGGTTTCCCCATCAAGAGACTGGAGAAAAAGTATTAACACCACTTCTAGGTGTTCTACATTTAGATTTTATGCAAATGCACATAAATTTTTTATATGACTCTATGATGAAATGTGATATTCCCCTGTGAATCTTGGAAAAAGCTTGAGATAGTCTTGTGGCAAAGAATTCAAGGGTTGTGGAAAGTATAGTGGGGCATATTTGTTAAGGAGAAATCCTAAGATATCCATATTGAGCAAGGGAGGTGATAGAAGTTTATTACAGGTCCTTGTTGAGGAAGTATCCGAGTCACAGATGATTAGATCTAGGTTGGGAAGCTATTCACACTCTGCGTCGAACTATTTATAAGGATATTTTAAATTCTTCAGCTGCAAGAGGGATGAAATGAGAAAGAAGGTGAATTGACAAAAGCTTCTTCATTTTTACTCTAGAAGGAAATGAGCCAAACAATGCACAATGTTTTCAAGATATCCCAAGACTTTGGAGGTAGACTCAGGGTAGTTTATCACAACTTTTTGAGAGTTAGTTGATGATATTTTTAGAAAAGATCATGTGGAATCTGGAGAAACATGGGTCCCCTCCTTCCAAATTATCTGGGGTATGATTTTCTTAGGATTGGATATGGGAGGAGTTTTATGTTGGCTTGTTTCAAAGAGAGTATGAGGTCTCCAAAAAGTCAAGGTGCTCAAAATAAGATTCAGATAGTGGACTCACCAAGGTGAGAGGTCTTCAACCCACACTTCCCTTTCTCACCTAACAGATGGAATGTAAAAATTATCATACCCAGGGAAAAATATTATGATTCATTCCCTGGGAATGGTGCCAGAAGATGTTGTAGCTCCTAGAGACAACCACCGGGTTGAGGAAAGGATCAATGCCTAGGACATCTTTGAGTATTTCTTTGAGGATTTGCTAAGATTTGTGTTGCACTCCACATTTAATATAATTACAATTAGATTGATTCAGAACTTGGCTCAATCACCCTTCACCAAGGTAGAATTAAACATACATGTACACACATACATATATGGTAGATATCGCTCATCCCAAGGATAAATGTCCTGATATGGTGGCTGACACACAGTAAAATGTAGCTTAATATTTGTCGTTGTAGTAAAAATGGAGAGGGAGAAAGTAAGGAAGGAATTCAATGCAAAGGGTTGGATAACACAGAATCCTAAGCAATGAATCCCAACAGAATTATGAAAGAACAAGGAGATGAAATGTAGAATTTGTGTAGCGCATTTTAAGCTTTCTAGCTCTATATTTTCATGGGTACATCTTGTCACAAAATAACATTGGTAAATCTATGATCTCACAGGTATTGTTGGCTACAATATAACACTAGTAAATCTGTAATTGCATAGGTACCATTTCTACCTTATAACATATGTAAATACATAATTTCAAGGTGAAACCAACAACTTGTTTACACAATTTTAGAGGAAGATAAACATACATGAAATGAAAAATAGAGGTGAACACATACTACACATTAATTCCCTTGGAATCACCAAATCCACTTCATTAAAATTTGAAAATGTAACACCCTCCTCCCACATCTACCCAATCAACCGGACAGCTAGGGTAAACATGTGATGAAATACCACTATGATATGATTCAACCTCCTAAGTCACATTAAGGAAGTGGAACTGACAAAAGCACACCATACGGACATCCAATATCATTAACAGAACCCTCAAAGGACAAGTCAGCCACTCAAATAGCCTGTCCCTAGGTCCCACTGCAGTTTTAGGTCTCTTGGGCCATAGTCACTCTCATGCTATGGTCAAGGGAGTGAAAAGAAACCTAAAGTCACTCCCATAGGCTTGCTTGCCAACGAATGTGGACCAAAATTGTCAGTGTTGTGCCAACAACCCCGAGATTTAAGCCACTTTTTCAGGCTCAGAGCCTAGGACACTGCCTAGAACTAATACATCTCTTCAAATTAGTAAAGTAACATGGAAATGAAAGTACGAAAGAAATTACTTGTTCAATACCTTGATTGGATCACTACTATCCATGAAAAGAATTTCATCAAACATATCATTGACATGTAATCTACATGTGTAAATAACAGAGTTAAGTGTAGGGATTTCATACTTATCTCTAAATTGCGATGAACCATTGTTCCCTTATGCCATTTGTTGCATTACCATCTATTAGGTCATAGGCACATCATCCATTCACATACAAGTAAAAACATGTTGAGAGCCATACATAGATGTTGTCATAAAATGTCCATATAATCAATATAATATGAATAGAAATACAATAAGCGTACCATCCATCAAATCCATAAATACATCAGTGCCTTTACTCATTAAAATCAAGGGAATGCATATCTCATTAATGAATGCAATGAACCAACTAGAGATGGTACTACCACGTTCCACCCGACCATAGAATCGCTGAGACAAATCTCTCTTCATCCATTCACCCCCATTCCATATTCCAAGCATGAATGTGGGATCTCAAAGAACACATCAATCAAAACACATCCATGGATTTTAGAGGCCATCCACCTCAACCCATCAAATAGTGATTCCACCTCACTATCAGACATCACCAAAAATATCATCAGATTGGTTTCCATCCAAGCCTTCCAGGGCTTCCAGAGCGTTTTTCCAACCAAGACTTCTAGAACTAGTAACTCAACCCACATCTTATACAGGGCTTCCAGAGCATCTGTCCAACCAAGGCTTCCAGGAATAGTAACTCAACCCACCAAGGGCTTCTAGAGTGTTTTTCCAACCATGGATTCCAGGACTAGTAACTCATCCCAAGCTATTACAGGGCTTCCAGAGCGTTTTTTCAACCAAGGTTTCCAAGACTAATAACTCAACCCAAGCTAAGGAAACATGAGAACCAACCAAAACAAATCATGAACGTAAACCCACAATCACCATGGTTATCTAGGAAATGGAAAGGGTAGGCAATCCATTTTTGATCCAGGCAATCCTCCATGCCAATGACATATCACAACCATGAAACCACATGCATATGTCATGCATGCCAAAACTAGTGAAGAAAGTATACATGCAACTCCGTACCTGCAAGAAAATATGATGTAGCTGCTAATGCTGATGCCTTATTATGCTTTCCTACTCTTCCTTTCCCTTATTTCTCTAAGAATACAAGTGTGGCACACCCTCCAAGAGTGCTCCAAGAAATCTCTATGTATCCAAGAGTATGATAGAGAAAGATAAAATGAGAGAGCTCCAAAGCTAAACTGAAAAAAAATGTAATCAATTGATCCTCAAAAGCCTTTTTATGAATGAGGCTTCTATTTTCTTCATTTCCCATTATTTACCTTCATTTTCCTCCTCACATGAAACTTGTGACCTTTCACCTCCCTTTTATCCTAATTTCCATTATTTCCATAAATAAATGTGCCAAAATGCCTTTTAATGCCTTGGCCATTGCCTTTGCCAATTTTCTTAGCCATAAACAACCAAATGAACACCCCCCAGGATGTCTTGCCCTGTTGGGTTGTGTTATATTCTTTCCATGACTAGCCCACGTAGTTAACCAAGGAGTTAAAGGGGGCACAGAGCCCCCCTTCATTGCCCCGATTGTGTAGCGGGAGGGCAGGGGGGATCACACAGGGTTTGAGGCATACCCGTAACCCCACTTTATGGGGTTCAAGGTAGCGCCTTGGAAAATTTTGGTTTTGGACCCTATGTTAGGATGGGCAGACCCACCTATGGTTTTGTGCATGATTTTCGCACATGTTTTTGGACACGATGGTTTTCGGTCCATGGTATTGGACGCGATGTTTTCGATCCATGGTATTGGATGCTTCAGCATGTATAAATATGTATTATAACATCGAAAGGAACATAATGAAAAATCAAGTTGGTAGTCCCAGTTTTGGATCCAGGGGAAAATCTTTATGTATATGTGTTTTATGTGTTATGCTCTCGCATTATTTATTTTCTTTTTTTTAGAATTCGTATGCAGGTAATTTCTGTACGGGGATAAAACCTACATTTGGTATCAGAGCTGTTTTGCCTTTAAGGGGACGCCTTTGTTGCTGAGGGGTTTCACTCGGGCCTGTGGTAGACCCTGTTCAGTGGGAGATCTACGAGATCGATTCTGGTGGTGAAAGAAGATGGGGAGCAGTGGAAAGATAGAGATCGAGAAATTTAATGGTTAGAGTTTTGAGTTGTGGAAACTCAAGATGGAGGATCTGTTGGTGGATAAAGATCATTGGATCGCGGTAGATCTAGGTACTAAACCAATGGGAGTGTCCGATGAAGAATGGAAGAAGTTGGATCGGAAGCCAAGGAGCACAATACGCTTGTGTGTCTTAGATTTAGTATCGTTGAATGTATCAGGGGAAGCTACGACGAAGGCTTTGTGGGACAAGTTAAGGACTTTGTACCAATCTAAGTCTCTAGTGAATAAACTGTTCCTCCAGAAAAAGCCGTATAACCAGAGGATGAAAGATGGAGACTCGGTGACAGAGCATCTAAACACATTTAATATTGTGGTAAGTCAGTTAGCATATGTTGATATTAAAATTTCAGATGGAGATAAGTACATCAATTTTTTGTGTTCTCTACCAGATCTGTGGGATACTCTAGTTATTGCAATAGGTAGCAATGCAACTGCCTTGCAGTTTGATGAAATAGTCTCATCCTTGCTGACGGAGGAGATGCAACGGAAAAATATGGAGAGCCAGAATGGTGATGCCTTGTCTGTACAAGGACGGTCCCAGAAGATAAACAAAAATAAGTCATCGAGTGGGAGATCTAAATCTAGAGGGAGATCTAAATCTCCAGGAAAACCTATAAAGGTGGTGTGCTGGAAATGCGGAAAGGAAGGGCACTACAAAAGGGACTGTAAATCTAAAGCTCGTGATAAAGGAAAGGGATCTAATGATGCTCCTTCTACAGAGGCAAAAATTACCTCAGATGAAGGTGGGGATGTGTACTTGGCTTCTTCAAGTACACATGTAGATCATGAGGCGTGGTTGATTGACTCAGGTGCATCCTTTCACTTCACTCCCCATAGAGAGTGGTTTTGCGAGTATGAGAAATACGATGGTGGTGATGTCTTCTTGGGGGATGATAGGAAGGCTAGAATCATTGGTCGTGAAAAAGTAAAGTTGAAGTTACAAGGTCGAAGGGTTAGAACACTTCCGGGTGTTCTGCATATTCCTACATTAGCCAGAAGTCTGATTTCTGTAAGCAAGTTGGATGATGCAAGTGTAAAAACAGTGTTTGAGAAGGATACTTGCAAGATGTTTCAGGGAGCACTGGTATCGATGCGGGGAGTTTGGATTGGAACTCTATACAAGCTACAAGGTAGCACTGTTATTAATGGGTGCAACAGTTTTGTGGTTCCTGAATGTGGAGCAAAAAATCTAGTGGTCTCTGGAGAGAAGACCATGTTGTGGCATCAAAGGCTTGGTCATATTGGATAGAAAGGCCTTCGAATACTTCATGGTAAAGGTATCGTAGAAGGTATGAGTAAGAGCTCTCTGGATTTTGATTTCTGTGAAAATTGTGTATATGGGAAGTAGAATCGGGTGAGTTTCCCCTCTGGTGGTAAGAGGGCGAAACAGATATTAGAACTTGTGCACAATGATGTGTTTGGACCTATGAAGGTTCCATCACTGGGTAAGTCTATGTACTATGTATCATTTATAGATGACTTCTCAAGGAATACATGGATATATTTCCTTAAGAAGAAATATGAAGCCTTTGACAGGTTTAAAGAATTTAAGGCTCTCATGGAAAATCAGACAGAGAAGAAGATAAAGGTGCTAAGGACAGATAATGGTGGAGAGTTTTGCAGCAAGGAATTTGAAGAATTCTGTAAGAAGTGTGGTATAGCACGATAGAAGACTACTCCATATACACCTCAGCAAAATGGAGTTGCAGAAAGAATGAATAAGACGTTGATGGAAAGGGCAAGAAGCATGCTTAGTGGTGCCAAGTTAGGACAGGAATTATGGGCAGAGGCAGTAGATATTGCATGTTACCTGGTCAACAGGTCACCTTCATCAGCGTTGGAGGATAAGACTCCACAAGATGTATGGACTAGTAAGAAACCCTCTCTTTCACATCTGAGGGTATTTGGATGTGATGCATATGTACATGCTCCAAAGGAGAAAAGAACCAAGTTGGATAGTAAATCTGAAAAGTGCATCTTTATTCGGTATAAGGATGGTTTAAAGGGCTATAAGCTTTGGAACCCAGTCACACGGAAGGTTTTGTACAACCGAGATGTGGTGTTCAAAGAGGTAAAAGATGTTATTAAACATGAAGTCCAACCAAAAGAACCTGAGAAGATAGAGTTTGAGCTTAAGGAGGAAGAATCAGACTCTACAGCGGAGGAGGAATCAGAAGATAAAGAGCCACAAACTCCGGGTGTGAGAACATCAATTCAAGAAAGAAGGTAGCCAGAAAGGTATAGTCCATCTACTTTTTGTTCAATTTTTTCTTTATCTATTACTGACGATGATCCCAGAACTGTGAAGGAAGCAGTAGATTCAGAGAATGGAAAACTCTGGAAAGAGGCCATGGTTGATGAAATGGCATCTTTGCACAAAAATGAGGCTTGGGATCTAGTGGAGTTGCCGGCTGGAAGGAAACACATTGGCAGCAAATGGGTGTTCAAGAAGAAGACAAATGCAGAAGGAAAGGTGGAGAAATACAAAGCTCGGTTGGTAGCAAAAGGTTATTCCGAGGTGCTGGGAATTGATTTTGGTGATATTCTTTATCCTATTGCCAAGGTGACTTCTATTAGATTACTTTTATATGTTGCTGCTGCTTTTGATTTTGAGGTAGAACAGATGGATTTGAAGACAACATTTCCTCATGGGGATCTGGAAGAGGAAATCTACATGAAGCAACCTGAAGGCTTTGCGGTGAAGGGTAAGAAAGAACTAGTATGCAAGTTAAAGAAGTCTTTGTATGGGTTAAAACAGTCACCAAGGAAGTGGTATCAGAAATTTCATACGTTTATACGGGGGCTTGGCTTCACTAGAAGCAAAGAAGATCACTGTGTATATTTTAAATTAATTGGTGACCGTGTTATTTATCTAGTCTTGTACGTAGATGATATGTTGTTGGTTGGAAATGACAAAGAAATTATCCAGGATTTGAAGACCCACTTGTCCTCCAACTTCAACATGAAAGATCTTGGTGCTGCAAACTATATTTTGGGCATGGAAATTAAAAGAGATTAGGCAAAGAGGACGCTCTGGTTAAACCAGAGGAAGTATGTCGAGACAATACTGCAGAGGTTTAATATGCAGGTTAGTAAATTGATGAAGGTTCCTATTCCTGTAGGTGTGAGGTTATCTGTTGAACAGTGTCCCAAGACACAAGAAGAGGAAGAGGACATGTCCCGTGTTCCATATGCAAGTGCAGTCAGTAGCCTGATGTATGCAATGGTCTGTACTAGACCAAACATTGCACATGCAGTATTGAGCAGGTTTATGTCAAAACCAGGGAAGGAGCACTGGACAACAATGAAGCGGGTTTTCAGGTATTTGCGTGGCACTAGTGATTATGGTTTGTTCTACCAAGGAAGATCAGGATTGGACAGAATGTTGGATATTCATGGCTTTGTTGATGCAGACTGGGCTGGAGATCTAGATCAGAGAAGATCTACAAGTGGGTATGTGTTTAGCCTATTTGGAGGTGCAATCAGTTGGATGAGTAAGAAACAATATGTGGTGGCACTATCAACTACAGAGGCAGAATACATGGTAGCCACTCATGCAAGCAAGGAAGCAGTTTGGTTGCAGAGATTGTGTTCAAGTATGGGGTTAGTACAGGCAGCTATAAGGATAGACTGTGATAGGCAAAGTGCAATTTTCTTGGCAAAGAACCCTGCATATCATTCAAAGACAAAGCACATTGATGTTCAGTATCACTTTGTGAGGGATATGATAGAAGAAAAAAAGGTGTTACTGGTAAAGGTGGACACTTTGAAGAATACTGCAGATGCATTGACAAAATTTGTGAGCTCTGAGAAGTTCTCTTGGTGTAGAGAGACAATGGGCATTTCAGGGCTGGAAAAGTGACTAAGCTCTCTTGTGGCCCCCTGTGGAAAGAAAACAACAAGTGGGAGAATGTTGGGTTGTGTTATATTCTTTCCACGACTAGCCCACATAGTTAACCGGGGGGTTTAGAGGGGAGGCAGAGCCCCCCTTCGTGCGCCAATTGTGTTGCGGGGGGGGGTCACAGGGGGTTTGAGGTGTACCCATAACCCCACTTTAGGATGGATGGACCCACCTATGGTTTTGTGCATGATTTTCTCACATGTTTTTGGATGCGATGGTTTTCGGTCCATGGTATTGGATGTGATGGTTTTCGGTCCATGGTATTGGATTCTTCAGCATGTATAAATATGTATTATAACATTGAAAGGAACATAATGAAAAATCAAGCTGGTAGTCCCGGTTTTGGGATCCAGGGGAAAATCTCTATGTATATGTGTTTTATGTGTTATGCTCTCGCATTGTTATTGTCTTTGTTTTAGAATTCGTATGCAGATAATTTGTGTACGGGGTTAAAACCTACATGCCCAACACTAAGCTTGGAATAAGTGTCCCATTCATCCATTTTTATTGTTTTTAACTTTATTACATGATATTTTCACCATGGCTATTACAGAACCCTCCCCCTTGGGGGACACCGTCCTCGGTATTAAATCACACATATACCTCAGCAACCTTCTGAAAGAATATATACTGCTTATGGAGCTTTATAACACAGCTCGATGCAGTTTTTATAATGAACAATCTACTCAAAATGGAACATTATGACAACATGATAACATATCACATAGTGGAGCTTTATATCACAACTGATTCTGATATTTACACTGATCATCCTGCTGAGTGCCAAATCATATGACATCATAACATCATGATAACACAACCACGTGATAGCATAATAACATAACACCCATACCGCATAGTGGATCTTTACAACACAACTCGTTACGATATTTACATCCATACACCAGTGTACATATAGCAACATCATCGAAATATATATACCAAACATATGCCACATCCTATATCAAACATATACTAACATCATATCTAAGCATATATATCAAAACATCATATACCATATATCAACTATCATAAGCATATATCAATCACCATAAAGCATATACTAAACCAACATAAGAAAATACTAAACCACCATGTAGCATATACCAAGACATCATAAGCAAATACTAAACCACCATAAGTGATCCAAAATGGATTGTGGATAAATTCCTAAGTCAAGGTGTTCCTCACAGAGGAAAAATGAAAGTCTAGGGAAGTTCCTCAAAATAGCCCCATTGCAGAGATCTTCTCCTCCTGAATCTACTGCAACTTGAATGGGAAAAAATGGACTTAGGATGCAGAAGTTATCACTTAAGGAAGATGCCCTTTTTTGCTTAGAAAAAGAGGCAAAATCCTTTTAAAAAGGCAAAAAACCCTTCAAAAGGGGAAATCACAACGGAACAGGGAAAGAGAGCGGATTAAGTGGAAAAGGGCCACCCTCGATCATCGATCCCCAACATATCGGGTCAGAGGAAGGCACATGTGATATAACATAGGGATCGGGCCGAGCGATATGCCGATCGCCGATATCGGTGGATCGCAATCGGTGTCGGCATTGGTCATGCCACATGGGAAACCCCAGGCCCATGCAATACATGATTGCGATATCGCAATATCACGTCGAAGTCATGTGACGGAGCAGGCCACATATATATGCACCGATGCGATGTGACGAACCCGAAAGGGTTTTGTAAATTCTACTTTATAATATTTCAAATCCGCCATTAGCCATTTTTACGGGATTTTTCAGTGTTTAACGTATTTTTTAATACAAAGGGAAATCACGGTATAAGCGGGATTTCGGGAGGCCCAAAGGCGGTAAGTGGTTTGGGCCGGGCTCCACCCGAGCCCATATAATGGCTACCACGTGTCCAAGCCGAGGAGAGAGAAAACCACCCTTATCGAGCGGTTAACCCCCATACGAAAGAGTTGCCCGAAATGAACCACCATTGTTGGATCTAGATCTCCTAGATCAACAGTGGGGATGTGATACATGATTTGAAAGGTGGACTCAAAGGAATAGAAGGTGGAGTTCATATTTTTGAAGTCCAATAGGCCCGTTTGGGCAGATTTTACAAGATTTCTGTGTATTTTCCTGTGTAAGCCGAGAATGGCTATTTCAGGGATTTCAAAGGCCCGATGCACTCATCCATTGCAGAACAGGTGGCCACCTCCCCAAAAGGTGTTATGCCATGATTGCTAACACTTAGAAGAGGGGATTTGAGTGGACAAAGGCTGGAAGATAGAGAGCCTGAAAGGGAAAATGAACAGGCAGCGCCAATTTGGCTTAAAAGCCATGAATGTCAGAAACAGCTGGGGGTTGTTGGTTGCTGAGGTTGTTGTTGGAGGTTGTTGCTAAAAACGAATCCAAGGCACGAGGCTAAGGTGAAAGAGAGCAACGCAAAAAGGCAGCAGAAAAAAGAGAGCACAGAAAGCAAAAGAAGAAGCGCACACAGCCAAGGGAGTCACTTGGGGTTCAAGTGAAAAGCCAAGAGGGTTGTAAATTGATATAGAGCAGAAAGGAGCCAAAGCCGAAGAGCAAGAGCCAAAGCCAGAGCCAAAGAGCCAGAGTCAGAGCCAAGAGCCAGAGCTTCAAGAGCCAGGGGATAAAATGGTGTTTGAACCCACTGTTTCTGTGTAAAATAGCAAGAGTTGAGCCAAGATCTTGTAAAAAGGACTTATACCATAATCCCAGAGAGCCTAGTTGAGTTTATTATAGCTCATGGAGATATAGCCCAAGAGTTGTGGGTGAAATCCTAATTAAATTGTTGTTTTTGTGTGATTGTTTATTGCTGCATTGTTTATTGTTATATGCATTTATATACCAGTTTAAGCACATCAACTTAGAGCACAACAATATAAATTAAAGCATGTAATTAGTTAAAAACAAATACTAGCATACACCTATATTTTCAAGCATTTCTTAATTCCACATTAGTTAATCAATAAGACTTGGGAATATTTAAGCTTTGAAAGTGGGAGAGGATCTTGTAAGTTGGACAAGAAGCCTAAGTGCTCCATTTTCAGATCAGGTGGTATCAGAGCCTAAGTTTGGTTAACCACACCTTTAAGAAGGTTATATGAGAATGCTTATATTGGTTCTTTTGAAAAACATACTAGATGCATAGGTTCCAAGCTAATGTCCAAGATGGGCTATGAAGGAAAGGGATTGGGAAAGAATGCACAAGGTATTGTTGAACCAATAATAATTAAGGAAAGGCCTAAGTATTTAGGTCTTGGCTATGGACAATCTTATGGAGAGAGTTCCAAAGCTACCATGAAGGCCATTGAAATAGTTCCCAGAAAGAGTTACATTGCAGAGTGTGAAGATTGTGTTCAAGAGGAATGCAATAGCTTGAAACATCACTTGCAGGATGCAGGTGTTCAGAAGCACACACTTGAACCAGAGAGTTGGGGAGACTCTAACAGCGTTGAAGATATTGATGGTTTTCCAAAGGGATCCACTTCTTCATTTGCTTCACCTCCTCATGAAGGCAATAAAGGTGAAAGAGGAAGGTATAAATTTGAATCTAATCATATTCCTTTTGATTTTGTAAAGCATGGAAAATTTCCACATAAGCATGGGAAAAGAGTTGCATGTTCCTTTTGTGGTTTGGATAACCATAATGTTTCTAGATTTTGGAAGAGAATGGCCACATACAGGAAAATTTTGAAGGAAAAGAAGCAAAGAGACAAAGGTCCATTGGACAAGGCAAATCATGCTGTCAAGAGGATGCACATGTGCTGCACTTACTGCAATAAACAAGGGCATCTTGCTAAAAGGTGTTGGACTCTGAATCCAACAATGCTTCCATGAAAGCTGAAGAAAGGTGAAAGAGAAGATGACATAAATGGAAAGGAAGTTTCCATGAATGATGTGTTTCAAAATGATTCACATGTTGATGCTGATGTGCAGACAAAGGCAAGTCCTTTGAAATGGATTGGTAAGAAATGTTTAGAGTTCTTTTCAAATTAAAGATTGCATGTCTATTGATGCATCTATTTGCATTTCGTGTTGATGAGATGCAAGTTGTATTTCTACCAAGATGGTGAATGAAAAAAGGATGAGTAGGAGACTCACCTTGTTACTACAACATTATATTTCATTTTAGCTTCGAAATTATAGTGTGCTTAAGTGAAAGTTGAAGGATGAAATGCATGCATAAGCATGATGTGCATGAACACAGGGATGTTGATGTTTTCGTTGTATTTGAACATGTGTGTGTAATTAACTTGAAGGGCTGATTGCTTTAAACATACATGTAATATTGACTTAAGAAAAAATTATTTGGTCTCCAAGATGGAGATAGCGATGAAATTTTCATCTTTTGAAAAGAGTCCTAATGCTCTTTTTCTACATGCCTGACTTGAAGGGTCATTTGTTTTAAAGGCATGTTTTGCAGGCTTGTTATCTATTCCATCATTTGTATGCAGATGTAAGACATGGAGGTGTTCACAAGATGTGAAATTTGTTTCTTTTGTTGAAGCAAGAGTTTAGGTCATTCAGTTGTTGTCTGTATGCCTATTGTTGTTAACAGTTGTTATTGGCAGCTTCTCAAACAGGTACAAATGAAATTTTTGTGGACCAGGTGTACCTCACATTTGTTTGAGCCACCTTGGATCAATGATCAAGAGGTAGAGAGTTCAAACTACCTTTAGTGACCGTCTAAGCATAAGTTCTATAGCAGGGCAAGGAGGAAGATAGTTCTTCCGAAGATGGCCAGCCCATCCAAGAAGGGAAGTGGTTAGAAACTTTGATTCAGAGGCACTATGCAAAGGCAAGTGTAGGGAGGCTGAAAGAAGAAGGTAAGTCACTCTCATTTACTGTTCAGACAGTATACCAGTCTTTTGGTGACCAAAAGTTCTTTTAGTGGGAAGGCATGATTCAAAATGGATTTTGGATAAATTCCTAAGTCAAGGTGTTCCTCACAAAGGAAAAATGGATGATCTGAATTTGAAACTACTTGTAAATTGTTTGCAAGGTATTCAATTCAGAAATATACATGTTTAAAAGATTTCCATGTCTTGCAGAAATAAAACAAATGAAATTTTCAGCTGTTCATGACCCATTGAAGCATAGCAGATTTATTTCCTTTTACTGTTTAACACACTAAAACGAATTTGTTCTGCAAAATAAATCAACCACAGATGCAAAAGAAGTTGATAAAGCAGTTCACCCCTCCTGGGCTACGTCTACTGGGTCCAAAGCCCCCAAATGGGCCTGTCCTTGTTTTAATTAAATGCTCAAATTGAATATACAGCTGAATAGAAGCATCTAAAGGTGGAATAGATGGTAAAAACGGATTCAGAACACTTGAATCCTTCAGGATTGACTACTGGATCACCTCCAATGGATACCTGCAACCCTATACAGTCTTCACAATCCTAGGCCCTAGTTGCTCCTAGAACTTTCACGGCTCCAAAACATCTACAAATGACCTTAGATGGCTGTAAGACCTCAACCAATGGCTTCAGAAGGTCGAAAATACCCAAAATCAAAAAAAAAATTCGTCCAAAACCGCCTTTCCTAGCCAAAGTTATGGCCAATTAAAGTTTTCCTCCAGTTATGCCTAGAAACACTCCAGCTAAATTTAGTTGGAGTCCAGTTAGGCCCGCCAATTTTGGCGCTCCTTCCAGAATCTCCGCCAAATGAATTATAGTTACATTAAATGCTGGGGTTTATCTCGGAGTTCGTGCTGGTGGTTAGTGCTGGCGGTTGGGGCTTAAGCCCTTGGTTCTAGGCCCGCGGTCATATGGTATGGGGGGATGGCCCCCTTTGGTTTCCGCCCAACTGAAGTTTAGACTTCATATAAAATTCTGCCGCCATCCAAACAAGAACCATCATGTGGTGCAATGGTAAGGCGTGGGGCTTGTTGTCAAGAGGTCGTGGGTTCGATCCTCCATCCTACCAAAATTTTAATATGCACCCAACACTTGCTGACGTCATCATGGACCAAGTGGCGGCCTCTGGGCCTGCCACATGGCATCCTGTGATTGGCTGTGCAAAGGGAATATTCCCTGGAATATTCTGTGGAATATTCCTTTTTAATTTTTTTTTGAAAAATTAAAATTTCCAATGTTATTGACAAATTCTTCTTTTTGCCATAACTTCCTCATACGGCGACCGTTTTTCGAACCATTTGCGGCGTCGGAATCAAGAGGACAAGAACTTTCCATTCGTTCAACTTTGAACTAGTTCTGAGTATTTTAAATTTTGAGCATTTTACGACACTTAGGACATGAGCACCTGATCACGCCTCCCCATTGGGAAGCTTTTGGACCCCAAAAGCCTTCAACTACCTATTAAAGAGGTGAGGGTACAGCTCCCTCACTCTGTCCACCTCCATCCACTTTGCCTTGTTCGGTTTGCTGCATTTGAAACCAACCCGAACATAATCTACACTGCCCCTCCTTGAAGTGCGTGTCCTTCTGTCAAGGATTATATCTTCTTTCAGCTCATCTAAGAATTCTGGCAAGAAATATTCTATAGATGGCAGCTGAACAACACTTTCATGATCAGCAATTAAAGGAGGTTCATATAGACGTAAGTTCTCCACATTGACAACAGAATACATTTGCATGTAGGAAGGCAAATCTAATTGAAAAGCATTATTTCCAACCTTCTTGAGGATTTTGAATGGACCATAACGAATAGGCTTCAGCTTTTTACCTTCTCCTTGCATCCTTTCCTTACTAATGTACAGCCATACCTCATCCCCTTCTTGAAACTTGTGATCGACTCGATGCTTGTCGTGTCTTTCCTTGTACTTGCCTTGACTCTTCTCAAGCTGTTCTTGAATTCTTTCAATGAATGAATGAGCTTTGTCAATATCACTATGTCCCTCAATGGCAACATCTTTCTCAAGAATGAAATCAAGAGGTGATTTTGGCAAGTAACCAAAACAAGCTTCAAATGGTGAAGTGTTTGTGGAAGAGTGCTTAGCACGATTGTAAGCATGTTGTACATAGTGCAAATGTTCATCCCACATCTTGGGATGCTTGCTGCAATATCCTCTCAAGAGGTGCACAATGGTTTTGTTCACAACTTCGGTTTGTCCATCTGTTTGCGGATGGAAAGCAGTACTTTTCTTCAACTTTGTGTCCATCATCTCCCATAGGTTGGACCAAAAATTCCCCACAAATCTGGAAACCCTGTCACTAATAGTGGAAGTAGGCAAACCAAAGTGAATCCATACATGATGAAAAAATAATTCAGAAGTTATAGTTTTCTTACAAGGCATAATTATACACATTTTGCTGAAACGATCAACTACTACATATAAATAATCATGCTGCTTTCTAGATTTTGGCAAACCTCCTACAAAATCCACAGAGATGCTCTCCCATGGTCTAGAAGGTACCGGCAAAGGAGTATACAAACCAAGCTTCCTATTGCTAGGCTTGCTTGTAGCGCATAATGAACATCCTCTTATGAACCTTGAAACAAAATCTACCATGCAAGGCCAATAGCAATACCTCTGTAGATGTGCAACTGTTTTGCTCACACCAAAATGGCCAGCAATAAGAGAAGAATGAGCTTCCCTTACAACATTTATCCTCTCCCCCTGTGGTATACACAACTTGCCCAAATGAAACAGCAAATTGTTATGCATGTGATAGTCATTTTCCTCTACATGATTCCCTTTGCTCAAGTTAGCATACACATCTTTAAAGTCATCATCAGATGCATATTGTTCTATGTAACTATCATGTACAATGGAATCATTCTTAAGTAAAGTAACAACACCAATAATATGCCTTGAAAGCATATCAGCAACCTTATTCAAACTACCTTTCTTGTACCTTATTACCAAATGGAACTGTTGCAAGAAGCCCATCCATCTGAAATGTCGTGACTGTTGTAACTTGCTTTGTGATTGCAAGTACTGTAAGGGCTGATGGTCAGTATGTATAAAAGTTTATTTGCCCATCAAATAGTGTTTCCACTTTTTGACGCTTTGCACCAATGCATACAACTCCTTATCATATGTAGGATAATTTACAACAGCACCATTAAAAGTTTCAGAATGAAAAGCAATAGGCTTACCATGTTGTAGAAGAACTGCACCCATGGCATAATCACTAGCATCGGTTTGTATCTCAAATGGCTGTCTCAAATCCGGTAATGCAAGGACTGGAGTTGAACTAATCTTCTCTTTCAAAGATTTGAAAGCTTTTTGCTGCTTGCCTCCCCATTGGAAAGCATGCTTCATGTGGAGCACTTGAAAGGTATGTCTTTGACAAACAATTTAGTGACTTTTCAGTAACAATTGTGACCTTTTCTGCATCATGAACTCAAAGAAATAAAGAATTCTAATAAAACGTGTGAGAATCAGTATGGAAAGCTTAATCGCTGATAATTGTCATTTTTCTATGCAGGGAAAAGTGGAAACGAAGAGCTGCCGTTCAAAAGGGAAAGACAAAGGAGGAATAACTGTTGTCCCTCTAGAAGGGAACCGGATGCAAACGAGATCGAACAAATCGAAGCAGAATGACACAGGAAAGGAAGAAGGGATACCAATTCGGCGGAAAAGGGAAAGAAAAGTAAAGGATTAACAGCTTGGCGAATCCCTCAGGATCTTTGATCCTGAGGGATCGTTGTTTTACTTATTTTGTTACCTAGATATCTCCGCCGTTACTTTTATAAAAAGGAACAGCATCGTTAAGCAAAGGAACTTTTTATGTAATTTTCAGTTTTAGACTAAACTTTGATCATCGACTCTCACTGAGACTTGGTTTACTGTACATTTGTTGATGTGTTAATATAAAAGACTTGGTGTTTATTTCATCTTTGCGTCTGGAGTAATCTAAGGCAGTGTACCATTGGAAGCTAAGGGCCCAGCTCCAAAGGACACTTGCTTTTGTATCATTATAACTTGATTTCTGCGTGGTTTGCTTATCTTTATTGCTCGGTAATCTGATATGCTTTTCATGTGCTATTCCATGCTCTGCTACGATTAATTCATTAATGGTTCCTTCAAGAAATTCATGTAGTGACTCTGCATTGTATGAGTGAATCTTTTCAGAGTTGATTGCATGTTATTAGTCTAAACCAGCTATTTCTGTTACAGAGCGTTTGTACTGAATATTACTGTTATTGGATTCATTTGAAATCCCGATTATTGGAATCCGAAAGTAATGTTATTCTATTTGGAAACATAGTCGTATTCTCCTTAACCGTCAGATTACTATACTAGCGTGTTGTGTGTATATATGATTGATTCCTGCTGTTCTATAATTCATCAATGAGTGTTGTTCCATAAAGTACATTCCATCCAATTTGCCTTAAGAGAGAAGATTGTTATTTTATTGCAGAGTGTGAGTTTGGTTCAATAGAGTAAGTTTGGTTCTGACTCGCGAGACTTAGTTCATTTAATTGCTGTTCCATTTACTGCTGTGCCATTTCTTATTTGCTGTTCCATTTTACTTTCTGCTGTTCCATTTACTTGCATTTGCTGCTTTGGTGTGAGAGAAGGTATAAGGCTATAGTGAGCCTCAGCAGTCGCTGCCTAGCTCCCAGACCTATGGTCCATGCTCTAATTTCCTTTCCATCAGTTTCTAGAGGGATGGGTTATCGCTTCCGCACCCTTGACTGATAAGCTGTCTTGTGTGATTTTATCCTTTTGAAGTAATTTAGTCATAGTCTAGCATCCGTTTACTCTTGTATTTTTTGAACACTGTACTACTAAGCATTACTCTGACAAATAGCCTCGGAATGAAATACTCTTTGCAATAACAAAGCGTTCCCGGATTGACTTGTTAATGTGGGATAACTAGAGGTGAAAGAGACCCTTGTTACAGCTCTACATTTTGGCGCCGTTGTCGGGGAAAGAGTATAGCCATTTGTCTTTTACAGAGTAGTGTACAAATCTGCTAGGGGAGAGTTGGATTTTAAAAACGAAAGGTAAGAACCTGCGTACGGAGCATGTAAAAGCCCTGCTCCACCGTCCGCTTTCCTAGCAGAATTGTTGGTTGAATAGGATCTAGTAGTTTATTAGAGTGCATGACTAAGCAGAAAAAGCCAGAAAAGAATATCAAACCTCCATTCAAACCCGAAAAAGCCAAAGGGCCGGTGACCCTTGGCCGAACAACCTTCATAGACGAAATCTATAAGAAAACTGAATCTCAGCCATCAGTAGGCCCCAGGAAAATCAATTCTAAATAGCCTACTAGCTCCCTTCAGGCCACAGGATCACCATCTGTAGCCTTCGCTGAGGTGCATAGTCAGACTGATGAACAGGACTTTCAAGAAATTGAAAATTCTATTCCAGAACGACTGCAGGAAGGGAATCTAAGCAATCTTTATGAAGGAGAAGGGGAAACAGGGGAAGTTGGGGAGCCAAGATCTCCTCCTAGGATAATTCAGCCATTAAATAGCCCAGATAAAGGGAGTGCTGCAAAAATCATTATTGGGGGAATTCAATCTCCTCAAACAACAGGGACTTTCATTATTCCAAACAAAGGAAGTGCTATTAAAACAATCCCTGTCAAGGTCGTTCCTTCTCAGCCTAGGAATACCCTCCTAGAAATCCCGGAAGTTTATTGGCATATATTCAATCCCATGGCGCAGAATCAGCCAAATACTCAAACTTCTACATTACAATATCCCATAGTGGATTCCGCAGCAAATGCTCCTATGAAAGCAATCCCCCTTCAACACATTCCTACATTTCACAGACTTACATCTGAAGACCCCGATGCATTCTTATTTGAATTTGATGTGCTATGCAGGGGATATGATTACACCACTGACCCCCAGAAATTAAAATTTTTCCCCTCCACTTTGAAAGGGGCGGCTTTAAGATGGTTTATGGGTTTAGGTGGTGGAGTTATAAATAATTGGGAACAAATGAAAGAATCTTTCCTAAAGAAATATCAAGATTACTGTAGGTCTAGAGAACTGAAAGATGAAATATTTCAGATGATAGCTAGACCAAATGTAACATTAGAAGAATACGTAGAACGTTTTCAGTACAATTTACAAAGATCTCCCTATGCATCACTACCTCTGCCTGATAATGTGTTAAAAACTGCATTGATCAGAAGCATGAAGGAACAGTGGATTGAAACATTAAATATCATGGGAAAAGGGGATATTTATCAAGAGAATTTTGCTGACATCATTGATTTATGTATCAGGAGTTCGAGAGGCAGCACAAGGATAAAACCAGCAGAATATGATCGGTTTGTCAGAGATAACAAAATATCAACAGAAGGAGTAACACGTGTAGAAGTTGGAAATTTATTAGAAAATTTTAAAACTGATATTCTGGGGACATTAACTACACAACTTGATATTGTGCAGGCTAAACAGAAGTAGATGGAGGCAGAACAGAATTTGGCGATCTTCTTCCCCCGATGTAGAAGAAAACATAGCCACAAGGAATGTCCACTGGATGCAGTTCAAACATGTGCTATCTGTACAAAAGATCACCTTACTGAGAGCTGCCCCTCCCTTCCTGGATTGAAGGCAGTATATAAGGAAGCGGAAGAAGAGCCAGAATCAGCATACTTCATTAACCAGCGTCGCCAATGGCAACCAAGGCAATTTGGTATGTTTTCAGACCCAACTTCTTCTTTCCAGCCTCCGTAGTATAATGCTCAGCAATATAGTATGTGGCAAAACCAATCTCAACCCCCATTTTCGAACTGGTCATCACAACCGTTTCCTTCTCCAAATTCGTGGATGAATCAGACAAGCCAATTTGGTTGGCCGAATTTTCCTTACGCCCCACCATATTGGCAGAATAACCCATATCCTCCACAATGGACTCCCCCTACTTCACAAGGTTCACCCTAGCAGACAAACTAGCCAAAATCGATATATTAGCCAGCAGGAACTATTCCGCTCCCTCAACCGACTCTGCCAGCTTTACAACAAAACCCCCAATCTAATCTGAGACTGCAACTCCCAGCCCAACCCAATCCCAATCCAAATAATAGACCGGTCCAATCCCTCCAAATCATGGAATCATCAAAAATTGGACCTGACCTGAGGGAGTGCAATGATCTTTAGTTAAGATCTGGACGTATAATAGAAACGGAGGGAGATAAAACAGTTCACATTGAAGATCAATTACCAACAAAACAGCCGTTACAACAAGAGGGTGTAAATAAGGAGCAGACTCATCATCAAGTAAGTACATCCTCTCCTCCCTTCCCAGAACGATTAGTCATACCACGACCTATACAATATCCAGACTTTGACATTCTGGGAGAGTTACAAAACCTGTACATAAGAATTCCATTCCTCCAAGCCATTCAAGACATCCCTATATACGCAAAAACTATAAAAGAATTGTGCATAAAGAAATCAAGGAGGAATGCAACCACTAACCCAAGAGTCCAAGTAGTCGGTACTTTATCTGACCTGTTATCAGGAACACCCATTAAATATGAAGATCCGGGAAATCCAATCGTAACTGTTCAAATCTATGGTCAGACACTGACTAATGCTTTAGTTGATCTAGGAGTTGCAATTAATATTTTGACAACTACTACTTGCCAAAAGCTTGGCATTACATCAGTAGAACCTACTTCTACTTTGTTAGAATTGGCCGACCGATCTGTAGTTCGACCAGAAGGTACTCTATACGATGTCATGGTCTCTGTAGATTCCTGGGAATACCCAACCGATTTCCTGATAATTAATCCAAAAACCCGACTGGATGGACACCCGCTAATTTTAGGTAGACCTTGGCTTGCTACCGCCGATGCTTACATTGGTTGCCGGCAGGGAAATATGACTATAACCAGAGGACCAGATATTAAAAATCTAGTTCTATACCCTCCAGCACAGCCAAGTCTTACAATGATAAAAACTAACCAGCACCCTGTGTCATACCTTACTGACAATATCAGATCCCCATTGACTGTACAGAAGGCTCTAGACTTTAAAGACCAAACAAAAGACGATGCCATCAATAATTTCATTAGTCAAATTGAATCTAGATCTCACACACAGTGTTTCATGATAGAAGCTGCATTCGATAGCGAACTAGAAGAAGATCCTTTGAAAGATGCGCATGACCAAACAATACCTGTGACTTCTGTTGCCAATAACAAAGTAGTGGAAATTGAACCGGTAAAGACTCTAAATATCAATGCCAACCTTACACTGGACCAATAAATAAAGCTCATTCATCTGTTACGAAAGTATCAAGAAGCATTTGCATGGGATTACCCTGATTGAAAGGGATTGATCCCCGATTGTGCACCCACCATATTTATATAGAAAAAGATGCAAGACCTGTTTGTCAACCGCAAAGAAGACTCAACCCTCATCTAAAAGATGTTGTAAAAGCTGAACTTCAGAAACTTTTAGATGTTAATTTTATCTATCCTATTTCTGATAGTAAATGGGTCTCTCCACTTGTGGTCGTACCCAAGAAGAATGGGAAATGGAGGATTTGTGTGGATTATAGGGAGTTAAACAAAGCCACACAAAAAGATCACTTCCCTCTCCCATTCATAGACCAAGTATTGGACACTTTAACAGGAAAGAAATTCTTTTCTTTCCTGGAGGGCTTCAGTGGATACAATCAGATTCAGATTGCCCCTGAAGACCAGGATAAAACTACTTTTACTTGTCCTTGGGGAACGTTTGCCTATCGAGTTCTACCCTTTGGCCTATGTAATGCTCCTGCTACATTCCAAAGGGCTGTCCTTAGCATCTTTGCAGATTTAATAAATGATGGACTTGAAGTGTACATGGATGACTTTACACCATATGGAGATGATTTTGATCCAGCTTTAGACACTCTAGAAAAAGTCCTACAACGTTGCATTGCTACCAGACTTTGCTTAAGCCACGAAAAATGTTATATGATGATGACTGAAGGGCTCATTCTAGGACACTATGTTTCAGCAGCTGGCATTCAGGTAGACCCGGCCAAAATTCAAATACTTTTGCTTATCCCCACCCCCACTACTCAAACAGAGGTACGCAGCTTTCTTGGATTTTCTGGGTATTATAGACGATTTATAGAACATTATTCACACATTGCCGCACCTCTATATGCACTAACTGGTAATGTTGATTTCTTGTGGACAGAAAAATGCGACCGTGCTTTCAAGGAATTAAAGAAGCTTGTATCAACAGCTCCAGTCCTTCGACGACCAAACTAGAGTTTACCATTCCAAATCTCATCTGATGCCTCAGATACAGCAATCGGTGTAGTCCTTGGGCAGGAAGAGGATAAAAAACCATATGCTATCTATTATATCAGCAAAAATTTATCCCCTGCTGAATTAAATTACACTGTCACTGAAAAAGAATTCCTGGCTGTAATACATGCTGTCAATAAGTTTAGACATTATATCACAGGCTATCCCGTTATTTTATATACAGATCATTCTGCTATCAAATATTTAGCAAATAAGCCTGTCACAAATGCTAGAATAACTAGATGGTTGATTTTATTGCAGGAGTTCGATATCACAATCAAGGATCGACCTGGCAAGGAAAACTCTGTCGCTGATTTTCTCTCACGAATACCAAAATCAATTGAAGCAGCAGCAGTGGAAGATCAATTTCCGGATGAGCACCTGTTTGTTGTTGCTGTTCAAACACCCTGGTATGCTGATGTTGCCAATTACCTTGCAGTAGGTAAGCTACCAAAACACTTAACCCCTAATGAACGTAAGCAGATTGTTCAGAAGAGTACTCGATTTTCGTGGATTGGGGGCTATTTGTTCCACACAGGGGCAGACATGCAAATTAGGAGATGTATTCGAGAAGATGAAATTTTCGACATCTTAAAAGCCTGTCATGACGGACCATGTGGGGGACACTTTGCTGAAAAAAGAACAGCACATAAAGTATTGCAGATAGGATACTACTGGCCTACAATTTTCAAGGATGCGAAGAAATTTGTCCAAGCCTGTGACAGCTGCCAGCGAGCAGGACGACCTGGTCAAGCCGACGAAATGCCTCTGAGGCCACAATTAGTCATTGAACCATTTGAACGATGGGCTCTTGATTTCGTTGGACCCATCAACCCATCATCAAATCAGAAAACATATATCTTGGTGGCAACAGAATATGTCACCAAATGGGTTGAGGTCGAAGCGTTGCCTAGAGCTACAGAAGATTCTGTAATACAGTTCCTGTTCCATTTGTTTGTAAGTTATGTCCTTCCGAGAGAAATAATTACAGATGGAGGACCACAATTTGCCGGAAACAAATTAGCTGCAACACTTAACAATTATCATGTCCAGCATAAAATTACTACCCCATATCACTCGCAGGCGAATGGGCAAGTAGAAAGTAGCAATAAGGTAATAGAATCAATTTTAACAAAAACCATTGCTTCACATAGGCGTGATTGAGCCGCCCGCTTACCTGAAGCACTGTGGGCTTATAGAACCACATGGAGAAGTACCATCGGTTATTCACCCTATCAATTAGTGTTTGGAAAACAACCTATTTTCCCCATAGAATTCGAAATCCAAACGTTACGAACTGCACAGGAAGTTGGCCTAGATCTAAGTGAGGCACAAATTAATCAATTACAGCAGATTAATGAATTGGATGAAATCAGGCTCTCTGCATTACAGAATACAGCACTTATTCAACAACAGCGAGCTAAATGGAATGATGCACTCATCAAGAACAAAGTCTTTCACGAAGGAGACTGGGCTCTGTTATATGACTCTCGGTTTCAGGACTTCCCGGGGAAACTTCAGACTCGTTGGTTGGGGCCATACGAAATCCAGAAAGTACATGATAATGGGACCCTCACTCTGATCACAATCGACAGTTCTGGATATGCATTCAAGGTAAATGGCCACCGAGTTTGTCTCTATCGCAAGCCACTCACTCAGGAATCCTTCTGTCAGCAGCTACGTTGAGACACTGAAATCGAAATTTTAGGAGAGGAAGCAAAATCTTCCTCACCTATAATTCAGTAAGGAATTCATTTTTTTTCTATAACTTGTACATAGGTTTTTTTGTATAGACGCTTCCTTAACATTTTCATTGATCTTTCTCTTTTTTTCAAAATTTTGATTTTTGCATTCTGCGTGTCTTTGTTGTTCCTTTTCAAAAAGAACAGCATTTGTGATTTTCTACTATTCCTTTTCAAAAGGAATAGCATTTGTGATTTTCTGCTGTTCCTTTTCAAAAAGGAACAGCATTTGTGATTTTCCGTTGTTCCTTTTCAAAAGGAACAACATTTGTGATTTTCTGCTGTTCCTTTTCAAAAGGAACAACATTTGTGATTTTCCGCTGTTCCTTTTCAAAAGGAACAACATTTGAGAGTTTATGTTGTTCCTTTTCAAAAGGAACAACATTTGTGAGTTTCTGCTGTTCCTTTTCAAAAGGAACAGCATTTGTGAGTTTCTGTTGTTCCTTTTCAAAAGGAACAGCATTTGTGATTTTCTGCTGTGATTTTCTTTTGTTCCTTTTCAAAAGGAACAGCAATTGTGATTTTCCGCTGTTCCTTTTCAAAAGGAACAGCATTTGTGATTTTCTGCTGTTTCTTTTCAAAATGAACAACATTTGTGATTTTCCGTTGTTCCTTTTCAAAAGGAACAGCATTTGAGAGTTTCTGCTGTTCCTTTTCAAAAGGAACATCATTTGTGAGTTTCTGCTGTTCCTTTTCAAAAGGAATAGCATTTGTGATTTTCTGCTGTTCCTTTTCAAAAGGAACAGCATTCGTGATTTTCTGTTGTTCCTTTTCAAAAGGGACAGCATTCGTGATTTTCTACTGTTCCTTTTCCAAAGGAACAACATTCTTTTTGTTGATTATTTTTGCTGTTCCTTTTAAAGAAACGACATCTCAAGTATTTGTTTGCATGGATTCTTCTCTGTTGTTCCTTTTTCAAAAGGAACACCATCGCCATGTTTTTGCTCTCTGTGATGATTTATATTGAGGATGCTTTTCGCCCATGTTCTCTCCAGTCTTTAAGATACAGCTATGCACTTATGCAATGAACATAAATCACGACATACCGAAGTCAGCAGATCATAGATCGCTATCTTTATAAGGCCTAGTATTGATAAGAGGACAAGAGGAGGGACACACTTACTTCTCATCTTCGTTGTCATTGTCTTATTACCGTTGCTCTGGTTGGTTATCTTTATCATGACGATTTCCCTAAAAATTTTCTTTGATTATTACTTAGGGATAAGAGCAGAGGATTTATATCTTCCTGTTGGGATGATAAGACTTCTTCCACCATTCCCACTCTTAAGGAGTGCTGAACCACCCTTATGTGTAAATAAATAAGAAAAGTGCTTTGCAAAAAGAAAAAAAAAGTAAATATGGATTATCAATTGTCAAATGCAGGATAGGGGGTCTCATCAAGAGCCAGCCTACCATGATCATAAGGATGGAAGCGAAGTGGCATTCCCATTATGGCCACCACACCAGGGATATGGTCCAAAAGGTACACTAAATAAACATACCTTGGAACAGGGGGTCTCACCACGAGCCGGCCTGCCCACGTTTCGCACCTTCCCTGTGAATGGCATTATGGCTACCTGGTTACCAAGCCAGCATAATGGCCTACATTTTGACAAAATACTCTTCAAAATACACACAAAGGATCATGGTTCCGGGGGTGAAATAAACAACTCTGCCAAGGTTATGAACACCTGTCGGCAGCAGAGCTCTGTTAATGGTATCGAAGTCGTAATGGTTACACCAATAGGTATGATATCAATACTTCTTTGTCTCTTATATCCTATGAATAAGTCATATTTTATGTCCCGATGTATACATCGCATGAACACTCATTACCACCAATCATGGCAAAGGAACTGACAATGACCTCTGGAGATTTCGTACGATTGACAGACGTCCCATCCCCCGGCCTCGCATCATATCACGCAGGCTCTTATGTAAAACGCGATCCACCTTTTTGCCTCGATTTCGGTATTTCGTTGTCCATCTAAAACATGGCATAATTTCATATGTTGTTCCTTTATGACTTGGTTACAGAATGGCTGCTGCTCCTCTATTTGACGGCTGGGACAGCCTATCATATCGCGGGGGGGAAGGTAACCTCATTACTCCACGAATTACGTGTCAGCACACCATTCGGGGAAGATAGTGTACGAAGGTATGGCATGGTTTAACGGTATGATAATTCTATTTTTACGAAAGTTGCCATCCACAATCCATTTTTGTTGCATACTCTGTTTTTTTCTTGCGACGATCACCCTCTCTGCGTCTCAAACACCACAGGCAGTTGCTGTTCCATTGGAAATTCTTAGTGGAACCATGGGGGGAAAGGCAATCCGAAGCGAACCTCAGGAGTTGACAGTCTCCACTGCTGCCTGGGAGATCCTGGAAAAGGCAGGACAGCTGAATTATTTCAGTCGCCTACAAGAATCAAACGAAACAGTGGCATTGGAGTTTCTGCAAAACCTGCAGGAGAACTACTCCATAGTAGGAGAGAGGCGGATAGCGGTCACTGATGCAGAAGTCTCGAGACTACCAGCCGCCGGACCTGTATGGACGCTGAAGAAAGAAAGATTACAAAAGATTATGGAGATTTTCCAGGATGAAGGCCAAAGCTTGACAGTTAAGGGGAAGGGAGTTCTACCAGCAACGTTAGGAGAACCCTGGACCGAATTAGCAAAGATAGTGCAGAGCTACATCACTTGTGAAGGAAGGAAAGACGTGGTAAGACCACGTCATCTTAACCTCTTAGCTGTTTTGAAAGAAAAATGTTCTGTAAATCTGCCTGCACTTTTAAATTCATTATTGCATGATGCGGCTCGAAGCCTGAAAAAGGCACAGCACGTAGAAACAGTTGTTAGCCACCATGGATTGATTCGATTGATAGTGAGCCATAGTCTCACTCAACAGCAGAGCAGCTGGGAGGAGCTCATTGCAATGATCGAGGGGGGATTGGCTGCACCATCCCCAAAACCTAAACATTCCTCTAGCACACCAGAACGATCAGAAAAACGCAGAGAATTGGCAGCAGAAAAACATGTTGCTCCAAAACGAAAACATTCTTCAAGTACACCGAAACGACCAGAAAAACCCAGAGAATTGGTAGCAAAAAAACCTGTTGCTAGTACACCCGAACAACCTGAGAGACCAAGAAAATCAGCCCGGCTAACCCGGATACGAGGGAGGTTGGAAAAGATCCAGGAGAGCACCAGCCAGCCAATCGAGATTACGGACAAACCTCCAGAACCAGAAGGAGGACCTTCCGAAGAAAATGCTGAACAATCTGGGGGCAAGGCTGAGCAAGCCGGAGAAGGAGTCGAGGAGGGAGACGAGCACTCCGAAACAGAAACAGAAGCTGAACACTCCAAGGCAGTCACTGAGCAGGCCAATCAAGAGGAGGAAGTAGTACAGCCGGAGGGCAGCCCGCCGCGGGACCCTGTGGGTGAAGACGAATTGGCCGCAATCCTGGCCAATATGGGGGAGTATGGCCAACCCTCCAGCCCAGCAGGCCTCCCTGACGGACCTTCGGAGGAAGACATACCTGAGAAATCACATGCAGAAAAGGCAGGAGAAGAAAACCTGCCCGTTTATGATGAGGAAATAAGAGACACCAATCGGGAACAATCTGTTCCCAAGACACCAGAAGAAATTCTAGACGGAGTAGGAGCAGATTTAAGGGCCAGTCATGAGCCCTCTGCTGAGGCAATAGAAATCAAGAAATTAAGGAGGAAACAGCAGAGGTTGCTGAACACTATAGCCCAGCTCCGACAGCAAATTCGGATTCTGAAAGCCAACCTGAGGATACGAAGGACCACAAGGAAAAGAAAAAGGGCCACTGCAGCAAAATCCCGTAGGACAAGAAGACGAAGGACTTATAGCCGCCCTGTTGGTCAAAACCCCGTTGGAAGACCTACTGCCATTCCAAATGACATTGAAGAACAGACTGCTGTTCCAAATGACATTGAAGAACAGACTACTGTTCCAAATGACGTTGAAGAACAGACTGTTGTTCCAATTGACACTGAAGAACGGACTGCCATTCCAATTGAGGTAGAGGAACAGGATGATGTTCCATTAATAGGGGGACCACAACAACCTTTCATTCGTGTTAAGAAAGAAAAGGAGAATAAGGAGATCCAAACAGAGGCACCACCCTCAGGGGTAATTCGGGTTCTGAACTCCAAACAGCATAACAAAAAGGTTCAGGTAAAACTCCCAGCCTCTACGGCTCTATGGAAAAAGGATCCGAAAACAAGAACCTTGCACAAGATGATGAAGCAAGCTTAGCAAGAAGTTGAACAACTGAGAGAACAAACAGTCCCCCAGGAGAAATATGAAGAGTTACAACAGCAACTTCGGAATATTAGTCAGTCCAAGAGCCAGGCCTTCAAAGGATGGCAAAAGGAGCAAGAAAAGGTTGCCAAGGTAACTCGTCAATTAGATATTGTTGTTAGGCAGATGGACACTGTGTGTTCTTTGTATAATGACGTTCTGACCTGTAGGGCCCCTGCTAAAAACTATGCTTTATTTTTGCTTGAACGATATTTACGATTAAAGATAAAAGTTGTTAGGGCGGGTGCCCCTATACAAATCAATATTGTTAATGATTTCATAGATTGTTGCAAGCATTATGGAATTAAGGTTCAAATATTATTGTGTGAATTTTACTTGCATAACCTCGTGCTAGACCAGGAAACTGATTTAAATCCTGGCCCTTTTGTTGGGGACATACAATTGCAAGCCTTCGTTTCATTCGGGGTTAATCAGCTGAAATGGCTCAGAGCTTATAACACTTTTCAGAGACAGGAGAATAGCCTAGACTTGTGGGTGAGAGCCGAGCCTAGAGACCCAGTGCTGTTATGGAGAGCACATAGGAACCTTATGAGAACCCCGGGTGTTATGGAGACATTAGGACCCATGCACGAGGACCTAATCCGACACAGTCTGGAATATTTTCTGACTATTAAAGACCTCGCCATCGATGCTGCAAAATTCCGATACCGGATTTCTAACCCAAACATCCAGCTCAGGGAACCATTCAAATACGAAAATTTTGAGCTGGCTGCCAGCTGATTGAACCTTTATGGCGAGCGTATTTTGCAAGCAGGGCCATCCTGGTTAGGGTATCGATTTCGTAGTCCAATCATTTGGCACCCTGCACCTGGATATCAGGCCTTGTATGAAATGCCTGAAGGTCAAACAAATCAGTTCTTTGATGATCTAGTTGCTCATCACGGTTGTAGGCCTCCACACGAGGTTCCCTCTCCGGCCTATTCTCTTACCGCCTTGCATGTCAACTATAATGTTTTCATGAGGGCATGAAACAGGGTAAGCAGGGGGGTGTGTGGAGCACTTGAAAGGTATGTTTTTGACAAACAATTTAGTGACTTTTCAGTAACAATTGTAACCTTTTCTGCATCATGAACTCAAAGAAATAAAGAATTCTAATAAAACGTGTGAGAATTAGTATGGAAAGCTTAATCGCTAATAATTGTCATTTTTCTATGCAGGGAAAGGTGGAAACGAAGAGCTGCCGTTCAAAAGGGAAAGACAAAGGAGGAATAACTGCTGTCCCTCTAGAAGGGAACCGGATGCAAACGAGATCGAACAGATCGAAGCAGAACGACCCAGGAAAGGAAGAAGGGATACCAATTCGGCGGAAAAGGGAAAGAAAAGTAAAGGATTAACAGCTTGGCGAATCCCTCAGGATCTTTGATCCTGAGGGATCGCTGTTTTACTTATTTTGTTACCTAGATATCTCCGCCGTTACTTTTATAAAAAGGAACAACATCGTTAAGCAAAGGAACTTTTTATGTAATTTTCAGTTTTAAACTAAACTTTGATCATCGACTCTCACTGAGACTTGGTTTACTGTACATTTGTTGATGCGTTAATATAAAAGACTTGGTGTTTATTTCATCTTTGCGTCTGGAGTAATCTAAGGCGGTGTACCATTGGAAGCTAAGGGCCCGGCTCCGAAGGACACTTGCTTTTGTATCATTATAACTTGATTTCTGCGTGGTTTGCTTATCTTTATTGCTCGATAATCTGATATGCTTTTCATGTGTTATTCCATGCTCTGCTACGATTAATTCATTAATGGTTCCTTCAGGAAATTCATGTAGTGACTCTGCATTGTATGAGTGAATCTTTTCAGAGTTGATTGCATGTTATTAGTCTAAACCAGCTATTTCTGTTACAGAGCGTTTGTACTGAATATTACTATTATTGGATTCATTTGAAATCCCGATTATTTGAATCCGAAAGTAATGTTATTCTATTTGGAAACATAGTCATATTCTCCTTAACCGTCAGATTACTATACTAGCATGTTGTGTGTATATATGATTGATTCCTGCTATTCTATAATTCATCAATGAGTGTTGTTCCATAAAGTACATTCCATCCAATTTGCCTTAAGAGAGAAGATTGTTATTTTATTGCAGAGTGTGAGTTTGGTTCAATAGAGTAAGTTTGGTTCTGACTCGCGAGACTTAGTTCATTTGATTGTTGTTCCATTTACTGCTGTATCATTTCTTATTTGCTGTTCCATTTTACTTTTTGCCGTTCCATTTACTTGCATTTGCTGCTTTGGTGTGAGAGAAGGTCTAAGGCTGTAGTGAGCCTCAGCAGTCACTGCCTAGCTCCCAGACCTATGGTCCATGCTCTAATTTCCTTTCCATCAGTTTCTAGAGGGATGGGTTATCGCTTCCGCACCCTTGACTGATAAGCTGTCTTGTGTGATTTTATCCTTTTGAAGTAATTTAGTCATAGTCTAGCATCCGTTTACTCTTGTATTTTCTTAGCACTGTACTACTAAGCATTACTCTGACAAATAGCCTCAGAATGAGATACTCTTTGCAATAACAAAATGTTCCCGGATTGACTTGTTAATGTGGGATAACTAGAGGTGAAAGAGACCCTTGTTACAGCTCTACACTTCACACTTGTCACTGCATGCATAGGAGCTGCTATAGAAGAGAAGTTAGAGATAAACTTCCTCCAATATTGAGCTGCACCCAAAAAACTTCTTACCTCTGTTATGGATTTGGGAGTAGGCCACTTCACAATAGCCTCAATCTTAGTAGGATCAATTCTCAAAGCACCTCCTCCTACTATGTGTCCCAAATAAACCAAAGAAGTCTTTCCAAATTCACACTTTGACATTTTAAGAAATAACTGATTCTTCTTCAAAACATCAAGTACTTTCCTAACATGCATGACATGATCTTCTCTAGACTTGCTGAAAATTAAGATGTCACCTAAGTAGTCAATAACAAAATCATCAAGAAAAGGACACAAGACATCATCCATTACCTGCATGAAAGTTGCAGGTGCATTGCACAAACCAAACGACATCACAAGCCACTCAAAGAGTCCTTGTTTGGTTTTAAAGGTTGTCTTCCAAATGTCACTTTCTTCAATTCTTACTTGATGATATCCACTGTGCAAGTCTAGCTTAGTGAAATATCGAGCATCTTTCTACTGGTCTAGCAAATCGTCTATTCTTGGGAGTGGGTAACGATTCTTTACCGTTATCTTGTTCAAGGCCTTGAAATCAACACACATATGCCAAGTGCCATCTTTCTTTGGAATCAACACAATCGGTGACCCACATGGCGAAGTACTTGGCCTTATGAAACCCTTGTCCAACAAGTCCTTGATTTGCTTCTTTATTTCAGCATTCTCCATAATATACATGTGGTACATGCCTATGTTTGGAAGAGTACAATCTGGATGCAAATGGATTTCATGTTGAATCTCCCTCTTAGGAGGCAAACCTATTGGCTCCTGAAACATCTCATGATATGCATCAACTACATCATACAGTTCTGACTTAAGTTTTGGATCACAATTGTCAAATGACTCATGATTCACATCAACCTTGGGCTTAATCATAAGAAGAACAAAATTCTTACATGAATTGACCAGCCTTTTTACCTGTCCTGCATTCACCATCGCTATATTTGTCTTCTTGCAATGAGCTCTAACAACGAACTCCTTGCCATCTTTGAAAAGATGATATTTGTTTTCATGGCAATGAAAGATAGCTTTCCTGTCAAACAAGTAAGGACTTCCCAAAACAATTCCTACTATATCAAAAGGTACCACATCAAGTTCAACTATGTCAATAAAATGTGCATTAATTGCAAAGTGCAATGTGCACTTTCTTGAAACTTGCAAATTTGCATCCTTGCAAATCCATCCAAGTGGATATGGCTTCGGATGTGGAACGGTCTCAAGTTTAAGCTACTTGACCAAGTCCTCTGATATAAGGTTTGCTTGTGACCCACTATCAAAAAGTGTGTCAATTTTAGTATGTTTTGAAATCACCCTCACATGAAACAGTTCAATTCTTTCTTCCTCATTAGGAGCTTGTACATGGCAGTTTGAGGTACTAGTGCTGGCTTGAGTTTCAATTTCTTCTCCCTTCAAGTTTTTCAAACCCATGGCTGCAATTTTGGTTTCATCACCTGAATCATCCCCTAAATCCTGTGGTGTAGATGTAGTAGCAGCAGTTTTCTGTTTCCCTTTGGATTTGTTAGATTGAGGTATTTTTTTAGGATGTAATTTCCAACAGTTTTTCTCCTCATGGCCTGGTTTAGAACAGTGTTTACAGATCACTTTCTCACTCTCTTGTTTGACAGATGCATTCTTTTTGCCCTTTCCCTTGGAGGTTTTCTCTTTGTTTTTCCCCTTGGGGGGCTTGTTTCTACCCTCTTCAAATGTGTTTTTTCCCCTTGCCTCTAAATGGGTAGCTTGGACACAAACCTCGTCCAGGCTAGTATTGTTAAACATCAAGATGGTGTGTCTAAGGTAGCTATGCAAGCCACCAATGTATTTCAGCAAGGTTTCCTGGGTCTGTAAATCTACCCCTAACAAGAGAGCTCTTCTCCTGAATTCTTGGGTGTAGTCTTGGACACTCTGACCCTTAAGTTGTCTGAAATTTTGCCAATTCATAATGCCTTTCTGCATGTGACCAAGAGGATAAAACTGTTTTTTAATGGCTAACAGAAATTCAGGCCATGTTAAGGTAACCTTACCAAATTTCTTGATCTCCTCTTTAGTCTTGGCCTCCCACCAGACCAATGTTGCTCCATCCATTCTCAAAGAAGCTAACTGAATCTTTGTGGCATCATCGTGCATATTCTGGATCCTCAAGTAAACTTCCAACTGCCTAATCCAGTTGTCAAGCTTTTCTGCATTCACTTCACCATTAAACATAGATAATTCGAATTTTACATCAAGCTTCAAAAAAGGACTTTTTCCAGAGGATCTATGCTTATGCATAGAAGAAGAAGACGAGGATGAAGAGGAAGAAGGTGACGATGGGGGTGGTGGATCACCATTTCCTCCATGTCCTTTCTTGGAATGATCATCATCCTTCTTACCTCCTGAAGAGCCCTCTCCTTCATGTGGATGTTTGGACCCTTCTCTAGCCAATTTCTCATTTCTTTCTTGGTACAATATCCTCACCATTTCAGTGAGGTCCAAGAAAGCCTTTCTGAAGACTCTTTCTTCTTCTTTTGGATCCATGTCTGCAGGAATTTCTCCTTCATGTGCAGACATTCTTGAAGCTTCTGCTGAGACTCTTGAGGATGAAATTGAAGGTGGAGGTGATGGCTCTCTGGCCTTCCTTGACTGAGGATTCTCTTGTTCTCTAGTCAACTGCCCTTTCCCTCTTTTAAGTTTCAACCTGGTAAGCATCAATACTTGCAACACAGTTAGAAGATCTTTGCACAAAACCCTGAGCTCTGATACCAGCTTGATCTGAATTTGAAACTACTTGTAAATTGTTTGCAAGGTATTCAATTCAGAAATATACATGTTTAAAAGATTTCCATGTCTTGCAGAAATAAAACAAATGAAATTTTCAGCTATTCATGACCCATTGAAGCATAGAAGATTTATTTCCTTTTACTATTTAACACACTAAAACGAATTTGTTCTACAAAATAAATCAACCACAGATGCAAAAGAAGTTGATAAAGCAGTTCACCCCTCCTGGGCTACGTCTGCTGAGTCCAAAGCCCCCAAATGGGCCTGTCCTTGTCTTAATTAAATGCTCAAATTGAATATACAGCTGAATATAAGCATCTACAGGTGGAATAGATGGTAAAAACGGATTCAGAACACTTGAATCCTTCAGGATTGACTACTGGATCACCTCCAATGGATACCTGCAACCCTATACAGTCTTCACAATCCTGGGCCCTAGTGGCTCCTAGAACTTTCACAGCTCCATAACCTCTGCAAATGACCTCAGATGGCTGTAAGACCTCTACCAATGGCTTCAAAAGGTCGAGAATACCCAAAATAAATAAAAAACATCGTCCAAAACCGCCTTTCCTAGCCAAATTTATGGCCAATTAAAGTTTTCCTCCAGTTATGCCTAGAAACACTCCAGCTAACTTTACTTGGAGTCCAGTTAGGGCCGCCAATTTTGGCGCTCCTACCAGAATCTCCGCCAAATGAACTGCAGTTACATTAAATGCTGGGGTTTATCTCGGAGTTCGTGCTGGTGGTTAGTGCTGGTGGTTGGGGCTTAAGCCCTTGGTTCTGGGCCCGCGGTCATATGGTATGGGGGGCTGGCCCTTAGGGGATAGCCCCATTTGGTTTCCGCCCAACTGAAGTTTAGACTTCATATAAAATTCTGCCGCCATCCAAACAAGAACTGTCATGTGGTGCAATGTTAAGGCATGGGGCTTGTTGTCAAGAGGTTGCAGGTTCAATCCTCCATTCGACCAAAATTTTAATATGCACCCAACACTTGCTGAAATCATCATGGGCCATGTGGCAGCCTCCGGGCCTGCCACGTGGCATCCTGTGATTGGCTGTGCAAAGGGAATATTCCAAGGAATATTCTACGAAATATTCCTTTTTTAATTTTTTTTGAAAAATTAAAATTTCCAATGTTATTGACAAATTCTTCTTTTTGCCATAACTTCCTCATACGACGACCGTTTTTCGAACCGTTTGCGGCACCGGAATCAGGAGGACGAGCACTTTCCAATTGTTCAACTTTGACCAGTTCTAAGCATTTTAAATTTTGAGCATTTTACGACACTTAGGACATGAGCACCTGATCAATGGAAGTCTAGGGAAGTTCTTGGAAATAGCCCCATTGCAGAGATCTTCTCCTACTGAATCTACTGCAACTTGAATGGGAAAAAATGGACTTAGTATGGAGAATTTATCGCTTAAGGAAGATGCCCTTTGTTCCTTAGAAAAAGAGGCAAAATCCTTTTAAAAAGGCAAAAAACCCTTCAAAAGGGGAAATTACAGTGGACCAGGGAAAAAGAGCAGATTAAGTGGAAAAGGGAAGCCACCCCTGATCGTCGATCCCCGACATATCGGGTTGGAGGAAGGTACATGTGATATAACATAGGGATCGAGCTAAGCGATATGCCCATCGCTGATATCAGCGGATCGCAATCGATGTTGACATCGTTCATGCCACATGGGAAAACCTGGGCCCATGCGATACGCAATTGTGATATCGCAATATCGCGTCAAGATCATGCAACGGACCAGGCCACATATATATGCGTCGATGCGATGCAACAAACCTGAAAGGGTTTTGTAAACGCCACTTCATAATATTTCAAATCCATCGATAGCCATTTTTATTGGATTTTTCAGTGTTTAACATATTTTTTAATACAAAGGGAAATCACAGTATAAGCGGGATTTCGGGAGGCCCAAAGGTGGTAAGTGGTTTGGGTCGAGCTCTACCTGAGCCCATACAATGGTTGCCACGTGTCTAGGCTGAGGAGAGAGAAAACCAACCTTATTGGGCGGTTAACCCCCGTACGAAAGGGCCGCCTGAAATGAACCACCACCGTTGGATCTAGATCTCCCAGATCAATGGTGGGGATGTGATACACGATTTGAAAGGCAGACCCGAAGGAATATATGGTGGATTTCATAGTTTTGAAGTCCAATAGATGTGTTTGGGCATATTTTACAAGCTTTCTGTGTATTTTCCTGTGTAAGCTGAGAATGGTCATTTCAGTGATTTCAAAAGCCTGATGCTCTCATCCATTGTAGAACAGGTGTCCACCTCCCCAAAAGGCATTATGCCATGATTGCTAACACTTAGAAGAGGGTATTTGAGTGGACAAAGGCTGGAAGACAGAGAGCCCGAAAGGGAAAATGAACAGGCAGCGCTGATTTGGCTTAAAAGCCATGAATGTCAAAAATAGTTGGGGGTTATTGGTTGCTGAGGTTGTTGTCAGAGGTTGTTGCTGAAAGCAAAGCCAAAATAGGAGGCTAAGGTGAAAGATAGCAACACCAAAAGGCAGCAGAAAAAAGAGAGCATAGAAAGCAAAAGCAGAAGTGCATGCAACCAAGGTAGTCACTTGGGGTTCAAGTAAAAAGCCAAGAGGATTGTAAACTGATAGAGAGAAGAAAGGAGCTAGAGCTGAAGAGCAAGAGCTAGAGCCAAAGCCGAAGAGCCAGAGTCAAAGCCAAGAGACAAAACTAAGAGCCAAGAGCCAGAGCTTCAAGAGCCAGGGAATAAAATGGTGTCTGAATCCATTGTTTCTGTGTAAAACAACAGGAGTTGAGCCAAGAGCTTGTAAAAAGGACTTATACCATAATCCCAGAGAGCCTATTTGATTTTATTAGAGCTCATGGAGATGTAGCCCGAGAGTTATGGGTGAACTCCTAGTTAAATTGTTGTTTCTGTGTGATTGTTTATTGCTGCATTGTTTACTGTTATATGCATTTATATATCAGTTTAAGCGCATCAACTTATAGTACAACAACAGAAATTAAAGCATGTAATCAGTTAAAAACAAATACTCGCATACACCTATATTTTCAAGCATTTCTTAACTCTGCATTGGTTAATCAATAAGACTTGGGAATATTTAAGCTTTGAAAGTGGGAGAGGATCTTATAAGTTGGACAAGAAGCCTAAGTGCTCCATTTTTAGATCAATAAGCAATCACCAAACCATCATATAAAATATGCTTTACCTCAACCGGAAAACAAGGAAGGATACATAGCTCATGTCTGATCTACCATCTCCCATGTAGATTCATAAGGTTCAATGTGCTTCCGTTTCACTTTAACTTGCTCTATTGCTCGGTTCTAGAGCATGAGCACCTTTTTCTACAATATACATTGAGGCTCCAGCTGGAATTCTCCATTTGGTTCCACCCATAATACAAACCAGTCAATTACATGATTGGCATCTTTAACATACTTCTTAAGCACTTAGACATGGAAAAAATCATGGACTTTCATTATCAGAGGCACTGCAAGTCAATAGGCTACTGGCCTAATCCGCTCAATAACACTAAAGGGTCCATAAAACCGTGGTGCCAACTTGGCACATGATCCAATCTGTAATGATATCTTGCTCGGTTTGATGCGCAAGTACACCTATTCCCCAACATGAAACTCCTTGAGCAACATGTTCCTATCTGCATAACTCTTCTGCCTACCTTGTGTTGCCTTAACATTATTCTTGATCACCTGCATCTCCTATTCCATGTCTGCCAACATATCTGGTCCAAGCAATACCCTGCTAACCAGATCACTCCAACTAATGGGAGTGTTACAACTTTGCCCATACAATTCCTCAAAAGGACTCATCCTCAGTGACTCCTAATAATATTTGTTGTATGAAAACTTGACCAAAGGGAGATAGTCTTCCCACTTTCACTGTCAATGCATCACATACATCCTCAACATGTCCTCTAATATCCTATTGACCCTCTTTGTCTGTCCATCTTTCTGTAGATGATAAGTTGTGTTGAAGGCCAAATCTATGACCAAATTTGCAAATAACTCCTTCCAAAACATGGAAGTGAACTTTGCATCCCTATTTAACATAATATTCTTTGGAACACCATGTAGTCTAACCATGCCTCCGATGAATACCTGTGCGACATCACTAGTTGAGAATGTAGACTTCACTGGAATGAAGTGTGCAACCTTTGTTAACTTATCCACAATGACCATGATTGAGTCATTCTACTTCATTGTCTTCAGAAACCATATGATAAAATCCATGGAAATGACCTCCCATTTCCACTTGGGAATAGTGATCAACTGTAGCAGTCCACCTGGATGTTTGCATTCTTCCTTCACTGATTGACAATAGAAACATCTCACCAAAAACTTTGCTACATCCCTTTTCAGATTCGGCCAATAGTAATATATCTTCACTATTGTGAGTGTCTTCTGATAACCTAGGTGACATGAATATGGTTTCGCATGAAACTCCCTCAAGATCACCTTCTTGAGCTCACTTCTATCTGGTACATATATCCTGTATGAGAACCTAACCAATCCATCTATTGTAAGACAATCGTCCAAGTCCTGTGCACCTACACCTGTACGTGTACCACTACTTGTACTTTTACCCTGCTACAACGTGTGCACAATATCCATATATCTGACATCCTGTTGTCCTACCTACAAGATCATGTCCTATAAATTTGTCCCATAAGAGCTCATAGCTACTAAGTGATCAACTTGTACCCACCTGCTAAGAGCATCTGCCACTCGGTTCTCCTTGTCGAAAGCAAGATATCCTTGTAGAAAGAAAGTGTGTGACCTTGTAGTGAGTCAAGAGAGATGCATGGGGAGGTTCTAACACATGAAGGGAAAATGAAGTGTGCCCCTTAGAAGTTTTTAAGAGTACACCGCCTGAAAGGAACGCACGAGATGAATGACATCACAAACTGGAAAGAAGAATAGTCAATAATCAAAAGTGATGAGTTAAATAAACAACACACTTCAATGAGATTCATGCAATCACATACGGATGGATGGTAGAGAAGTTGTATGGTACCACAACCTTCCTATCAACTCCATTCAGAACTAGGGGATGTTCAAGATAATTTTCCTTGAGAAATTTGTTGATGACAAAACCCCCACCATGTTGTTGAAATAATTGGGTATTCTTAAGATGGAGCTTAAAGAGAAAGTGAAAGACTTTAACTACAGGTTTAACCACATTTTGAACAAGTTCACTACAGACACTAAACCTCATGACTCCATCCAAGTTAAATACTACACTCCTGCACTGTCGACCAACGTTGAGTAGTTCATTAAGTGAGCTATGAAACCAACAATTTCAAAAAATAGCTAAGAAGAAATTGATGTGGAGAAAGACCTGCACGTAATCGGATTCATTGTAGATTATGAACCAGCTAGAGACTCCAAAGACGCGGGCACGATGTATCAGGCTACCATGAGTAAGGTAAAGGAAAAAAAAACAAGTTAAATTGAGACCTTTACTCGTATCCTCAAGTCCTTGACAATTAAAGTTGCAAAACTCAAGCAATGGACAACTGAGACAGCAGTGAGCAACAGACCTCCCGATTTTATGCGCAGGAAGAATGTGACATCAAGTAGCAACAGTAGCCACCCAGATAAATCTGCGAAGAGTTCAAATGTTGTGTTCCAAACGAACTTGATTGCAAAGGATAGCTTCAGTGAGTTCCACCAAGCATGGCATTCATAGAATACCTATCCAAATTGGAACCAAGTTATGGGCATTGTGGCTTCAAGGGTGAATGATAATTTTATAACGAGTGAGAAGGTTAAGCAAGCATGCATTACACATGTTTAAATAATAGCCTTACAAACAGATACAAAACATGTGTGAAAATGCGATGGCCTGAGACAGGCTTCTGAATTAATCAAAAGTTCCAAGACACATCTGTACACCATACATCACTAGCCCCAAAAGTGGGACATTGGAGCCACTCCTCTCTCCTCAAAGAACATACTACAAACTCTCAAGGCTATGTGGGAGGAGCTAAGGTGAAAAGTCCTTTGCTCATTCAATGAGGGGTATATATAGCCGAGGTGGGGTAACTTCCCTTGTGACTCTTTGACTTCCCTCATGACTATTTGACTTCCTATGAATTTTCGACTTTACATGACTCTTAAAATTCATATGTGGGTCTCTTGGACTTCCACTTTACATTACATTGATTACAACAAGTGCGGCCCATAGTAGTGATGTGGCAGAGAAAACTCATGACACAACTCGACATGACACTGCTGACATATACTGGTTGACTTTCATGTCTGTGTTGAGTTGCTGTGTTGCTGAGTGATGGTATGCTCTCAGTGTAACATATCTTCACCTCTACATGGCAAAGTGTGCAGGGTCTTCGATGGTCTTGGTATTTTCTTGATGGTGCATGTGTATGTGTCCCTTTCTCTCACTACTTGTTGTGCTTCGCGCACTCAATCAACTACGAGCAAGTCTTCTAGCATGCGGTCCTTCTCCATCTCGTTTGTTGTCGTGCCACGTTTCATCAATGTACCTGTTACAATAATCACTCATGACAAGACAACATCAAATCCAAAAATATCCTAGTCTAACATGATGCATTGTTTTCTGTTTTAGTGCAGGTGATGGGAGAGGGACAAGGCACTTAAACTAAGCAGACCATAGCTCAAGCCGAGACACAAGGCTCCAGAGCATTGTCATGAAAATTGTGCAGATGTCATTGGGAGGTAGATTTGCGCAATAAGAGACAATGGTGATAGATGTAGGGTAAAACCCACATGGGAGGCATAATTCATCAGTTTCCGTGAGGAATACCAGGCAGGGTGTTGGGGAACTACTGGGGCAATCTGCACAATTTTCCAGGGGAGTATTGGGCAGGTCATCTAGTTGGGATATGTGCAGTTTCTCCAGGGAAGACAGAGCAAGAAACTAGAGGCACTAGCAGAAAAATCTGTGCATTTTTCCATAGGAGGATAGGATAGGGTTGCAGGAGCTTCTGATCAAGATTATGCAAATCTGGGAGACAGTCTGGGACAGGCAGTGGGGCTCCCAGACAGAACTGCACAATTTCTAAGTCGAATATAGAGTGGGGCTAAAGGGCAGGTGACATACAAATCTGTGCAATTTTCTAAGGGAGAGAAGAGCAAGCCAGCAGGGGGCCTACTTGTTAGATCTGCACAATTTCTCTGGATAGTGCAGTGACAGGAAGTAGAGGACTATCCCACATGTCTACGCAGTTTGTACAGGAAATGAAAGGTAAGCAAGCTAGACAAGTTTAGTGTATTTTTGGAGATTAGTGCAACCCTGGGTCCCAGCTCAAGTCATTTTTTTCGCTTGACCAGAGGGAGGCTTAATGGGTGATCTTGCGGGAAGCACAGACTAGCTCAGGTTTTCGGACAACTTCTACGCAGTTCTAGGAGAAAGTCAATTGGTTCATTTCCAGAATTGCACAGTGCAGGCTGCCTGGGGGACAACCTTAAGCTCTCCACAATTCTGGGCAATAGTGCAAGGTCATTAAGATCAGGGTCTGGTTGAAAGAGGGTTTTCTAGTCAACGGATTTTCAGGAAAAATGACTAAGTGTGAAAGCAAGTGGACTTGTGCATACATTACATTGTGATAACACATTTAGCACGACTTGGTGACAAGACACCTCAAACCAACAAGACAAACATGTGCTCAATGATATTGATTCAAGGGTTAAGAGAAACAAGTGCAACACTTGAGATATGTCCTCGAATGACCATGATGACACTTCCGCGACAGTGTATGCAACTTTGTGTGTGAGTGTGACTAATGTCGAAAGAGTGAAAACAAGTCATGCACACAAAGAGAAACCTTCAAAATCACTAGAGAAAACTCATAATGAAGACCTAGAAATCAACATGTCGAAAGATGACCAATGATCAATCAAGCAAGAGGGTATGAAGACTCAACAAGAGCTCATGTGATGAGCCCGAGTGTTTTTTACCATCAAGGGAAAAAAACAAGGAAGGCTCCAAAATTTGGATATAGGCCAAAATTTTGGAGGGTGTTGCAGCGACTACAACACTTGGTGACACATTGGTTGAATACCAGCATCTCTGTTTTAGTTAATTTTCCGCACAAGGCGTTAGACTTTAAGGGAGTATTGATTCATTATGCAAGTTACTTTGGCTTCCCCACTTCCACATGGATAGACATGGTTCACCTTGTACTAACTCAGTTAAACACAAAAAAAAAATTAGCTACACCACAATATTTTAAAATCAGGAAGGGCTTGTACCCCAACGGAGTCACATAGGAACATAAGCATTGCTCCACTGCCGGCGATCCTAGTCAGTACCCCAGTGGAGTTGCCTACTTCACCTCTCTGCACAGGAAACATTTCTTTTCTTTTGCCTTTGTATTTTTTTGGAGGATTGTGCATAGGCACTTATTATTTTTGGGGTGGAAGAGGGATCCCAACTTATTGAGAGCAGAAGAGGTTGTTCCTTCAGAGAAGCATGTAAGACCTCTAATTCAGGTTTGCTCATTTAGATTTTTCCCTTCTCCGTTTCTACTATTTTGATTAAGCCTGAACACACAAAGCAGAAGACTGAGTACAGGCATGGGATTTCCCAGTTTGGATATAGGTTCATGGTTTGACCAGAGCTTCCCTTACAGACGGATCGTATTTCTCGTCCAAGCTTCATCAACCAACAATTACAACCAAACACAGCGAAGACGGACATAGGATTGGCTAAGTGCTGCAGTGTCACAAGACTCTTTAAATTCAGCCACATACTTATTCAAAATCCATAACATGATATAGGAGAACACTTATGCGCATAGCGAAAACAAAAGGAAAACTCAACATGAAAGGGAAAAACAAGACAAGGAAATGAGTACACAACAAGTAAACAAAACCAGAAAACAAGAAAGCAAAATGACTAAAGAAAATATAATGAGAATAAGAAAACCATGACAGATTACGAGTGCAAGACAAGTGCAAGGAAGGAAAACTAAGATGCAGCTAATCCTACTCCTATCCTAATAGCTAAACAATCGGGATTACGTGACATGAAATTTCCAGTGAAGCCACTATAGTCGTTCCCGACCTGCAACCATAAAGATATAAGAGATTAAAACAAATAACAAATAGTGTGCAACATAAAATACAAAAGCTTGAAAATATTGCACATGGAAAGGAAGGTCTTGCCTGTGGGCAGAAAAATGTGTCACAATCACCCAATACACATGCTTACCTTTTTGATGCATACAATTATTCAACAAACCTTGGAAGCCTCTTGCGAGAGTGTTCATTTGCAACGAGCTTCTTAGTGAGTGCGAGGAAGGATTGAAGCTTATTTCCTACAACATGTCTCGCCAAGTAATATTGTTCTAGCCATTGAGCAATTGGATCATGAAATTCATAATGGTTGTTTGGAAGATCTCGTGACCTGTGAAAAGATGGCTTTCTGATTGGAGAGACGGATCACGATGGGAATATTGTACAGAAAAATAAATCTAATCATTCTCATCAGTCATGCCAAGACAGTGAGGACTTTCCATAACCATCAGTGTAGGTTGAAGTGCCTCAACCGCTTGATAGAAATCTGACAAGAAAGATGCTAAACAGTGAATATTAGAGGGCACAAAGTAACTCTCACTAAATGTACTGTTGGGAAAATGATAAGATGCATGACAGTCACCCAAGATGGGGAAATGATCAGATGAGTTTGTTAAAATATCAGATTCACAGTTTGAAATGAAAAAAGACAAATTCATTTGAACAATCTTGTGAATGCTCTAATCAATGGAACCAAGTTCACCGTGAGCTAGACATGATGGACCACCCCCCTGAAACTAGTGAAAAATTTGCGCAAGAATCATGGTCATCACAGGAAAATGGATGCCAGCATTGTCAATGTGTGAAACTAGTTGGGGCATGGTGAAATGAAAGGAACTTGATTCAAGTGATAGTTTGTGCGCTCATCATCACACAGGGGAATTGTTGGTGTGATGAGTGATCAGATTTGAAGTACAAGGTTCGTAATGAGACTAGGGAGCTGATCATGAGATGGAAAATCCGGTAAGTATGATTGCGGGAAAAGACAATATTTGAGATAATCAACTTGATAATTACATTATTTCATGAGGGACAAACATTCTCACCCCGAGTTTGATGCGAGATATGTGCATGAAGATGGATGCACTGTCACATATTTGTGAAATCGACAATAAGTGAAATTCTGAAAATTTGAGAGATCACATCCGAAATACCAAACATTTTTTACAGGTGAATTCACATTGAGTGCAACCATACGAATCGATAGATTATGCGTGAGAAACTAGATCTGATTGGTTTCTGGAGGCTTACCAGAGTCACAAGGTCTTGACATAAGCATCAACTCACGTTGAATTTCCTCGACTCCCTGGAATGTCCCAGAACTTTCAAAAATTACATAATCATATTTTTAAGTTTGTACCAGATCAGGCATGGCTCAAAGATGGTTGTTGTTGCTTATTTCAAAATTTCTCGCAAGATGGCAGCCATCTCTATCACAGGTTGCACTAGATTTTTTAGCTTCAACAAGCTAACTTGAAGAGTTGTCTTCATCCAAGAGAAGATATGACGGGGAATGGGAAGTACATTGTGTGATTAAATTGTTTTCAACTTCATGAGGAACTACCTCACTGCCTTGTTTTAACTAAGGAGATAACTCATCGGATGTGGAAGTAAGAGAACATGGAGTATATATGACGCATGTGGGTGTGTTGTGAATGGTAGGACACACAAACGAGTGAGGTGAAGAGGAAGTTTTGATATGAATGTATTCTTTGACCGGAGGAGATTATAGATTTGAGTTAGAGAATTCATGATAAAACGGAAGATCAAATGATGTGCTTGGGTGTTCGTCACAGTATATGGAAGCATGGGAGTGATTACTGCCCAAGACTGCAGGTCGATCGAAAGGATTAATTCACAAGATGTTTCACTAAAATTAGCATATTGAGAATTGTTAGAGAATGGAAGCTCATTGTTTTGATGCAAACAATTTTGAATCAGAGAGGGGAAATTGATAGCTCACCTTTCTACTCCTCTGCTGGTGTAATGCGACTACCTTGCGCCTGATCATAATTTGAGCCAACAACTTGAGAATCAATAGAATGTGCACAGCTGGTTGGTGAAACAAATTGATCAAGCGAGTCCTGGTACAAGGATTCATGGCTTCTAAATGATGGAGGATGCAGAGAGGCAGATCATCTTCGATACTTGAGTTGTGAACGATGATGCCCTCTTGCAGAATGGAGGAGTGAGGCTTGGCTATAGGCTCTCTGAGCCATTATGGAAATTCCTCCATGGAATCGGTAGACAGATGAGAAGATAGGTTGGGGACATGCTACGTGGATTCCTCAGCTATGCAATCACCACAAGGGGGCACCCACATCGGGACCGGAAAAGGAGGATAGGGAACAAATGGTGTGTTGGGCTCCTCCTTTACAATTTGAGTTGCCTCATGATCCACAAGAGTTGGGGAAGCAAAAAAGTTGGGAGGTTCACGTTCACTATATGAAGAGACACAAACCAAGCCCTAAAACTCTTGTTTCAAGGAATCCCAGTTCAAATCTTCTTCTGAAATTTCATAGAAAAGGTGAAGAAATCGATCAGAAAATTTCTCAACTGAGTCATTAGGCTCCATTATTAATAGGTTGATTCTTCCACAAACATCTCGGTAGTTATACTTACCAAAGGCTTGATGGATATCCTTGAGGAAAGGGAGAAGGGAATGGACGGAAGCAGGTGGCAAGATATGACACCACCGATTAGCATGACTTTCATGGGTGAGAAAGAAAAGCACACAAGAAGACTCTTCATTATCGATTTCATAAGGTTAGAAAAATTGAAGAAAATTAGAAATGTTCTTGGATATGGACGTTCCATCATCACCATCAAAATTTAACTGGGACAAGTGATTGAGAAGCTCATCGAGGAGTGAAATTTGATCAAGGGAAAAATTGGAGAAACACCCTGAGAGAAAAATTGGTGTATGAGCCATTTTAAATAAGAGATTCAAACCAGATGCAATGGGCTTAGCTTGTCATCTAGCCCTCCTTCTAGCACCATTTTGTAGGCAAGGCTGGACCCACCAACAAAGGAGATCTCCCCATTATGAGGTCCCAACTAGACCTCACACTGTTTGGTGTAGGAGTCCCATCTGGTACGATGGCCCGATTTCCATTATCTTAAAGATATGCCTTAGCTCTAGCTATCAACACATGAGAGTATTACTCTAGTATCATCAAATAACAAGGTACGTGTGGCTGGTGAGTCTATAATGTAGATTATGTCTATGTTCTATTACTATAAAAAGGGAGAGTGAAGTGAGCCTCTTGATGAGAGGTAGTAGTCCCAACCTAGGAAGAAACACACGCGAAAACAACAATGGTCTATCCAACATCCAGCAGAATAGTCCACAGCGATGCAACAGTCGTTAAAACAAAAGTTCAAGGGAAAACACTTACACCGTCCAGTGGAATAGTCGACACGTGGGTGACAGTCATTAAAACCAAGAAAAGACAAGGATGGTTTGTTATAGACATTTTTGTGCCCTACAACTCCAAGCATGAAATGTCCATAAACCAAGGGCTCCTAAGTCCCTAAAAGTGTTGTTCTAACCCCTAAAGGAACAAGGTCCACAGATTACAGCTTCTCCCAGAAGTTCTCCATGAAAAACTACTCAAAATTGGTCAAAACAGGATCATTGCAGCTGCTCCACTGCCTAGGTGTGTTGCATCTCACCCAAATGCACTATGAGGGTGCGTTGCATTTCAAAACTCCCTTCTGTGGGGTGCAATGGGCGAGAAATGACAAATGGCAGTGTCATTCCGTGAGGTGGAGAGGCAATGGAAGCTTCCAGAATGTTCTCCTGTGACACTTGCCTCACTGAATTCGACTAAGGATGAGTAAGAGGCCCTCAGTCTCCAAGTGGAAGCAAGAACTGACAGAGAGAAGACACTAATCAAATCACAAGCTGACTCATCCCCCTTACAGATATCTATATATGGATCCCTCATCCCAGAGATCCAAAGGCTGGAATTTTTCATATTGTAAGGAATTGCTGTTGGTTTCTAGAGACAAACATCAGATTGTTGGGTGATCTAAGCTTTGTTTGAGGTGAAGAGGGGCTTCTTTGCTGGGAGGTTGATGTTGGGTCGGAACAACTGGTTGTAACTCCTCCTGGATCTTTTCTTGTTTATCAATGAAAGCTATTTGAGTTTTCCTCCATGCTTTTGTATCATTGATGCTTGTTACATTTGTATGGTCAATTTAAATCTGATCCTAAGTTGTTTATGAATATAGATCTATGTCTTTGTATAGTGCTATGCTTCAGTGATCTTGCAGGTACCTTGTGAAGCTGGGCGTGCTAGGGAGCAAGTAGCTGGAGACTATCAAAGAAGAGAGGGATCGAATCAAAGGATTAGCGCAAGACAGAGGTTGGTTCTTTCTATTCCTCTCTATCTATAATTCATAAAGGAAATACAAAAGTAGCGTTTCTCAGTTTGTTTCTAAGGTAGCTGTCACACCTTAGTGGGATAGAGCAGTTCTAAATAGACACTTTTCCCTGTAACAAAATGGCGACTCTGCTGGGGAGATAATTAGTTAGTTTGTTTATCATTATTTGTTGTTAGTTTCATAAACTTATAAGTAGAATTCGAACTGAATTTTCCATAACAAATGCAAAGTAGATAATTGCTGCTTAAATCCATCCACTGGATCTGTTTATGATTTAAACAGCTAATTCACAAACTATCTGATTGCCCCTGTGATAGCTCTTAGATCCTCCTTAGATCTACCCCTGATTGTTGCATTACTGATTGCTTTTTACTCGGCCAAAAACCAAGAACTGAACTGTAAACTGTAACTCGGAACCCGAACAGAGTCTCGTTTCTGGCCCAACGCAAGTACTATTTAGAGATTCTAAATTTCAACGCACTTCCTGAAGGGACAACCTGCGCTGCATTTCAGATTCCTTGTGTTACAGGTGCGCTGATCAGACTAGCTCTGTGCAGTTGTGGCTTCTGTGGATCACCCTTTCCAGTTCTATTCCTGAATTTTGCTGCCTGTGATCAGTATATTTCTGTTTGAAACCCCTTTTCCTTACTGTTATTCCACCTCCTTTGTAAAAAAGAGTTGTAGATGTTTTTTTGTGTTTGTTGAGTCGTTTACAATTTTCCTTTGCAAAAGTAGCATAGTCGTACTGTCGTCCTTTGAATTGAATCTGTCGCAAGTGTCGATTTCGATCATAGGAGAAAGTTTAATTGCTGTTGATGGTCGATTATCCTGTTACTATTGCTTTTGGTCTGAATTTGTAATTTTCTAGTGTCAAAAACAAGTATTCATTTCAAAATCGTAAAGTGTCGTAATCATCTCTATTTTTGATTTCGAAAAGGAGCTTGTTTATATTTGTCACTTCAAAAGAAATTCAGATTTGTACATCAACTTTATTTTTAAGCATCTATATATTAAGAAAGTCGAAAAACAAATACATGCATGTGCATTTGCATATAGACAGTCTGTTTGGCTTGATTTAGGAAAGTGCATTTACAGTGTGCTCTTTGCTCTTTGTGAAAAGATTCTGTCTTTCTTTTCCCTAGTAGCTAGGATTTTCATTGCACAAAAGAGATAAAAAGTTTGTTTATCATCTTTAGATTTCATTTTAGGAATTACATCTACATCTCGTGGTGAACCCGAAAGGCAAACTTCATAAACAAGATCAACTTAAAATAAATTCAATGAATCTAACAACGCTTTGGAACTTAACGCACAACATTTAGAGGTCTAGGCTAGAGACGTATTCCGGCGTCGTAAAGCCTGGTAACTGTTGTTCTCACTGATGGTTGGGTGATTCCTCCACTTTGAGACGATAAGTGCCAGTATGGACTTGTGCTCCCACGTACCGTCGAGTATATTTTGGGAGACCCCTATAGGCTTAAATCCTTTATCCATAGGAAGCCATGTCTGCCGCCCTATCGATCGCAATGCACTGAACACAGCATTCGGGAAGATTGACTGTCGTACCGTAAAAAGTATTCTGCAGTTTTGCGATTGGTTTGGTACTCCCTCTACCTAGACTTCCAGAGCAGTCCCTTTCGTTCCTTTTCAGACTCCTTAACGGAAAAGGTCCATTTGAGCACTTGTCACTTCAGGCTCATTAAAAATCGAAGGAGACTAGAGTCATCTTTTGTTTTTTCTCGACTCTTAAAAACTGAAAAAACAAGTTGTGTCAAAGCGTCTAAAAATTTATTTTAAACGGAATATTCATTACCCCTTTCCTACATTGATCTTGGGTTGAGAAAATGGAACCCACCAACCAAGGAATTCCCCTTGGAGGAAATCCTAGTCCCTTCTCCTCTTGGGGAGATGTTGGTGCACCCCATATGGCCACATTGTTGCTTCCAAGACTGATAATTGGTTTGCCTGTATGGCTCTTCTAAACCTCTGTCGTTCAGAACACCACGAGTCCTGAACAATCGAATCAGCAATTAGACGAGTCCAGAGTTACCCACCAACCTTCTACTTCCTCTAATTCTTCCTCTCCTCCTTCCTCTTCGCTTGATGGGGCTGGTAAAGCCAAAAGTCAAGTTCCTAAGGAGAAGAAGGAAAAGAAGGAAAGATAAGAAGAAGAAGGAGCCAAAAGCGAATGGGGGCAAACGAGTGTCGTCTAACGAAAATCCACACACTGCACCGACCAGGCCTAAATCGCCATGTGTCATTTGCAAAGGAGACCACTTTCACAGAGATTGTCCTTGCATCCCTCGGATCTTAAGGGACTGGTCTCCTCGTTTGCACAACCCGGTGTCGTCAACCTCTGATGATCATGTTGAAAACACACCGTCAACTAGTGAAAGTGAAGCCCCAGGACAAAAAGGAAAATATAGATTTCATTGTAAACTGTGCGAAGGCGATCATGTCGTCCACCGTTGTCCCTTCTTAGACGAAGCTAAAAGACTTTTGGATGATCGTCCAGTTTCACTGTTACGACTTCCTCCTAGAGATAAAAAACTCTTGCCGAGTCCGTCACTACTTGAAAATCCAGCTGGCCCACTCAGGTGGTCGGCCGAAGCATCTATCATTGAAGATAAACCATCCGAATCCATACCAGATGAAAGTCAAAAGTTCGAGGCGGCAGTTGACCCGGTTTTTCCTTCAGAGGTTCCATCTTCAGATGATACAATCACTGAAGAGAACAAGGATGACACCGTCCAAATTCTTTTCGTAAGCATAGACTCCAATGAACATGGGGGCAATTTACCCATTCCTTTACCGCAGGAAGGAAGTTCGTCAGAGTCATACCCAGCCGTCTATTCGGTCCCACCTCCAAGCAACCTAGTTGTCTCCTTCGACTGGAATCAACTAGGCAGACCCCGTTTACCAGCTAGTGTACCATTCCGAATTATTGTTCAAATATATAGAATGGTTATGGCTGGTACCATCATAGATGAGGGGGCTTTTGTGAGTATCCTTTCCTCAACTGCTTGGAAAGCGCTTGGTTTTCCATCACTTTTGCCTGAGATAAGAAATCTAACAGGCTTTGATAAAGGAACCAGTCGACCGTTAGGGATCCTTCCCGATGTTCCCATAACATTGAGAGGGAAAACCGTTCACATGAACGTAATGGTAGTTCAAGGACCCCTGGATTACAATCTACTCCCTGGACGAGACTATATTTATTGCATGGGAGCAATTGTCTCCTCACTCTTTAGAGTAATGTGTTTTCCGCATGAAGGAAGAGTGGTCAAGCTCGTGGACCAGCTTTCATTTCCCGGATCACGCATAGAAAATAGTCATATACCATCCCTAAATGGTCTTTACACGCAAGAAATTTCTCAATCTCCAATCCGTCCTCCTGATGAGCGCGAGTGATTCGAAGGGATATGACTAAAACCCAAGGGGCATGCACCATGGTCTGCTTCGGCAGGAAAACTTCGGGCATAGGGTAGGTTTCTGTGGGAGAATATGACTAGTCTGTACCCCCGTCCGTGATTGGAAGAGGGGGTTATTCTAGAACAAGATTCTCTTGTCAAAGTTATGTGAGTTGGCGGGCATCGCCGCTCACCTTTGTTTATTTCGGTAGACATCACTAGAGAAGTGTTTTGTTTACACCGTAAACAGAACTATCTTTGGTAACCTGTAAGAGGTAGGCCTCTCTCGGTAAAACAAATGTTTTAACGGACTAAAGAACGGGTAACCTTGAAACTCTGTTTTATACCTGGGGGCATGCAAACCTTTTGGAGTGCAAGCGAAGAGCGACTATTTATTTTTTAAATTTTTAGGACCTCTAACCCTTTAAACTCGTAGGATTGGTCGTTTCCTAACTTGCATAAAGAAAGGATGTGGGGCAAAACTCTAAAAGTTGCCATTTTTATATGAGACATTCTTATCACAAGACTGGATTAATCGAGCAGTTTTAGCACATAGTTCAAGCTCGTTAAAAAATAAACATAAGACATGAGCAAATGTTTCCACCCGCGTTTAAGCTCATTAAAAAATGAACTATTCCCCGGTAAATAACCATCGTGAATGTAGTACTTCAGCCATTAAAGCCTTGGTCGTGTTTGCACCATCACCTCCACTTTTTCATTGGCCGATCATTCACCTCCATTTGATTGTTTACCCATTTTTAGGAACAGCTGCGAAGAGTGATTTCACTAGCCATCCTTGTGACACTGCCGTGATTGGAAAATTCCAAACCTTGCCTGGAATCAGCTGCTACCCGTTTTATCACTCGTTCCTCAAAAGACGAGTCTCCTTTAAGCTCTTTTCAACTGACTCGTAAAATATGAAAAGATTGCCGAGCCATTGGCCTCTCCAGCTCGTTAAAGGGACAGGAAGTGCTATCCCTCCTCTAGATTTTAATCTTTTTGGACCTGAGGGATTATTACACAAAAAGATCGAGCGCTTGTTTTGTTCGGCTCGTTAAAACTATCGAAAATTCATCCCTTCTGTATTGTTTTATACTTTTTCGGACTTAAGGGATTAGATGACGAAAAAGGAATTTTGGAGTTACCTTTACGTTCCTTTTTAGACTCTCTAAAATTGAAAAGGACCGAGTTATCTTTGTCGTTAAACTCGTTAAAAATATTAATAGCGACAAACTTGTCTATAGACGAGAACGAGTTTCACTATCACTAGGCTCGTTAAAACATAGCGATGGGTTTGCCCGAAGGGAAAATTATAGAACAAGCATATGTTATCCTCCTCAAGCTTGAAAACATAAAGAGGTACTGGTCAGCAATGACTGGGGAAAAATTGGGAAGAAAACTCAAAGAAACTTTGTTGGTAGCAAGTCGCTCTTGAACATGACACTTCCACTCCATGTCTGAGTCGGGTTGGGTTGTTTCATTCACCGGTCACATCACCATGGTCACGCCATACCATCCACATTTGGGGTTAATGCTACCAATCCATCACATCAATGTCGCCGATATGTTCAAGAGAATTCATCCAGAGAAGTCACCTGTGTCTCACCCACTACCATACATTATACTCCATTCTTTCATGACCGCCACCCTGAACCTTATATCACCAGATCGTTTTCACCTCCATCAAAATCATTTGCTCCGTTCCATGTCATTGATTTGGGATTCATTAAGGCCCTCCTGTGACGGATCACTTCTTGTCGACATCAGCTCATTATCCAAGAAGTTGATCTAGGAACACCCCATTCAGTACTTTGAAGCTTGCATGCCTCGATGGCAAGTTTCTCACTTCCGGCGACAGGTTTACATCAATGGCCTTCGACCGAAAGATTTTGCGTGGTGATCGACGCCAAGTCCTTTATTCACACCACATGAATTGTATTGTAGTACCTTGAGGGTCATTATCATTATCGTTGATTCCTCTCGCGCTTGTTAACAATTTACATCATTGACTGGTAATCAAGCGATTTCTTTCCATGTTCGACTTCAGAACATTTCTCACATGGATCGACTTGTACTTTGAGTGAAGATTAGACGAGATTGAAGACCCCGGATCTGGTTTCATCCATCCGGGCTGCGATATATATTCAGGGAAATAAAGACATTAAATGTACAGCATTGCAGCACAGATAATCATCCTACCAAAAGGATGATGGCTCTATCAGAATCGTCAGTCTACACTCAGACGGTTGTCTGTCCTATGTACATGAAAATGAATTTATAAAGCTGAGCATGGGAATGCCCGCCTCAGCTAGATCATGAAAATATTATGAAGATAATGTATTGTATTTTATCTTATTACAGGTCTCCTCCCAGCATTGAAATAACTTCGGATCCTCATAATAAAGCATTTCACCCAACACCAAAAGGTTAACGACCTCATACTTTAGGGGGAAACTGTTATAGACATTTTTGTGCCCTATAACTCCAAGCATGAAATGTCCATAAACCAAGGGCTCCTAAGTCCCTAAAAGTGTTTTTCTAACCCCTAAAGGAACAAGGTCAACAGATTACAGCTTCTCCCAGAAGTTCTCCATGAAAAACTACTCAAAATTGGTCAAAACATGATCATTGCAGCTGCTCCACTGGCTAGGTGCGTTGCATCTCACCCAAATGCACTGTGAGGGTGCATTGCATTTCAAAACTCCCTTCTGTGGGGTGCGATGGGCGAGAAATGACAAATGGCAGTGTCATTCCGCGAGGTGGAGAGGCAATGGAAGCTTCCAGAATCTTCTCCTGTGACACTTGCCTCACTGAATTCGACCAAGGATGAGTAAGAGGCCCTCAGTCTCCAAGTGGAAGCAAGAACTGACATAGAGAAGACACTAATCAAATCACAAGCTGACTCATCCCCCTTACAGATATCTATATATGGATCCCTCATCCCAGAGATCCAGAGGCTGGAATTTTGCATATTGTAAGGAATTGTTGTTGGTTTCTAGAGACAAACATCAGATTGTTGGGTGATCTAAGCTTTGTAAGAAGAGCTTCGACGTAAATCACATATAGAAAGAGATCTTTGTCGACGCGTTTCGAGCCAGCAAGTGTGGCTCATCGTCAGGACAAGTTGAAGAAACAGATCCAGCTTTGCAAGTTAAATAGTCTGAGCAGGGCCTCCAACAGCTATCTAGATCAACGGCTAGATTTGACCAAGGGACAGTCAAAAAGTCAAATTGATTATTTAGAGGGGGTTACATTATTAATTTAATAATTAAAATTTTTTATTAAATGGGAAATAGTTATAATGGAGACCTAACATTTATATACCTAAGGTAAATGTAAGTTGATAGTTAAATAAATAAAAATAAAAATAATAATAAATATTTGTTAGTAGATAAATAAATAGATTAAAGAAATAATAAAAACATAAATAAAAATGAAAATAATATATATTCGTTAAAATATAAATTGTAAAATAACACTATATAAAAGTTAGTTGCGAAAAATTAGATAGAAATAACAATAATAATATAATTAAATAAATTAAGATATAAAAAAATATAAATTAGTTATGAAAGAAATAGTAAAATATATATTCGTTAATAACTATATAAAATAATAACAATATATAAAGGCTAGTTACGGAAAAAAAAAAAAAAAAATAACCTAAAATAATAATAATAATAAATAAATAAATAACCTTAAAAATAATAATAATAATAATAATAATATGTATTCGTTAATAGATAAATAAAATAAATAAAATATATATATAAAAATACTAATAATAAAACTAAGTAAATATATATTTGTTAATAATATAAGTACCAATATCAAACAGGAAAAAAAAGGGGGGGACGACTCAAAAAATAATAAGCAACTAAATAATACTGATATTATTAATATATTTTCGTTAATAGATAAATACATAAAAATATACATAAAGATCATATAAAATAGATAAAAAATAAAAATAATAATGAGTAAATAAAAAACTGTTAAGATTATGAAAACCAATATCAACTCGGCAAAGGCGGGAAAGGAACGATACAACTTAGAAGGAGAAGGACCGGAAAGAGTCCAGAGCAAGAAGGATAAACCAAAGGAGACAGGAAGGCTCCAGGGGAACGACGAAAGCGAAAAAGATGAAGGGGGGGGGGGCGAACTAAGATGAAAGGGCAGGGATCCAACACCTACTGATCTTCCAGCCATCATCTCTATTGAGATTGTTAGGTCTTCTTTCAATCTCAATAGCTTCCCTGAGTTTACGATGATGGAACTGGGCAACCTTGGCAACAACCTTAGCCTCCTCAATACAAACATGATGCTTGGTCTTCACCACATGCTCTGCTAACGCTGAAGACTTAGTTCTCCCATGTCTTAGGTCAGCTGCATGTTCGCTGATCCTCTGATGGATGGAGCGCCCCGTTTCACCAATGTAGGGGGTCCCACAAGAGCAAGGGATGAAGTAGACACCCTTCATGACCTTGGGGTTAACGGGATCTTTCACAGATCGGAGGGAATTATTTGCGACATAGAATACGGGATTAGAGATCTTCCTGAGAATATCAAGGACACTATTAGGCAGGATTGTGCTGTCGTCCTCCGTAATGCTAAGCCCCCTCGGAAGAACCTCAGCAATGAGGAATTCTCTGCCCTGAAATCCTTAAATCAGAACGAAGATATTGTCGTTCTGAAGGCTGACAAAGGAGGGGCTACGGTCATCCTTAACAAGGATGATTACCGTAAGAAGATGTTAGATCATCTTCACAATAGTGGCAGTTATAAAAAACTACCCAAGAACCCTCTGAAGAAGATTTCGAGGACCGTGGCTCTTGCCATCAAGTCTAGTAACTCAGTGAGTTCCCTGGGCCACAAGCTCATTGAGAGCAGTCCCATTACTCCCAGGATCTATGGGTTACCTAAGATCCACAAGGAGGGGGCCCCTCTGAGGCCTATCGTCAACACCATTGGTGGTCCAACTTACCTTCTTGCTAAATTCCTTGCCCTTAAACTTAAGCCCCTTGTCGGCCGCACTGAGTCCTTTGTTAAAGACTCTGCTTCCTTCATTAAGGAGCTTAAGGATATTAGGCTGGACCCTGAGGACATTCTCGTCAGCTTTGATGTGGTCTCTCTTTATACTTGCATCCCTATAAAGGAGGCCTTGGAAGTGATCTATCGCCTAACAGATCCTGATACCGCGCATCTGGTTGAGATCTGTCTCACTTCCACTTTCTTCTGTTTCGAGGGTGAATTCTTTGAGCAGACTTGTGGTGTTGCCATGGGCTCCCCCCTTTCCCCGATTGTTGCGAATCTTTTTATGGAAGATTTCGAAGCCAAAGCTTTAGCCTCGGCTCGTCTCCTTCCCAAGCTTTGGAAAAGGTATGTAGATGACACTAATGTCATCTGGTCCCATGGCCAAGAGGAGCTTGATCGCTTCTTCAATCACCTCAACGGTCAGTCCTCTGCCATTAAGTTCACCATGGAGAAAGAGGTCGATGGTTGCCTCCCTTTCCTAGATATTCTTATTTCGAGGAATAAGGACGGCTATCTCTCCCACTCTGTGTTCCGGAAGAAAACACATACTGAGCAGTATCTGCATGCCGATTCCCATCATTTCCCTGCTCAGAAGATAGGTGTCCTTAACACCCTCGCTACTCGAGCCCTCAGGATTTCTGATAATGAGAGCTTTGATAAGGAGAGATCCCATCTCCTTGATGTCTTTGTGGAGAATGGATATAGTAGACGCCTAGGTCAGAAGGCTTTCCTTAAAGCATCTAGGAATGCAGCTATTAAAAAAGAACCTAAGGAACGCCGAATAGGGGTCCACCTTCCCTATGTCCAAGGAACCACGGACAAGATTGCTCAAATCCTTAAGAGGTATGATATTCCCTCTTCTTTTAGACCCCTCTACCCGATTCGTAATTCCCTCCGATCTGTTTAAGATCCCGTTAACCCCAAGGACATGAAGGGTGTCTACTTGATCCCTTGCTCTTGTGGGACCCCCTACATCGGGGAAACGGGGCGCTCCATCCATTAGAGGATCAGCGAACATGCAGCTGACCTAAGACATGGGAGAACCAAGACTTCAGCATTAGCAGAGCATGTGGTGAAGACCAAGCATCATGTTTGTATTGAGGAGGCTAAGTTTGTTGCCAAGGTTGCCCAGTTCCATCATCGTAAACTCAGGGAAGCTATTGAGATTGAAAGAAGACCTAACAATCTCAATAGAGATGACGGCTGGAAGATCAGTAGGTGTTGGATCCCTGCCCTTTCATCTTAGTTCGCCCCCCCCCCCCTCCCCCTTCATCTTTTTCGCTTTCGTCGTTCCCCTGGAGCCTTCCTGTCTCCTTTGGTTTATCCTTCTTGCTCTGGACTCTTTCCGGTCCTTCTCCTTCTAAGTTGTATCGTTCCTTTCCTTCCTTTGCCGAGTTGATATTGGTTTTCATAATCTTAACAGTTTTTTATTTACTCATTATTATTTTTATTTTTTATCTATTTTATATGATCTTTATGTATATTTTTATGTATTTATCTATTAACGAAAATATATTAATAATATCAATATTATTTAGTTGCTTATTATTTTTTGAGTCGTCCCCCCCTTTTTTTTCCTGTTTGATATTGGTACTTATATTATTAACAAATATATATTTACTTAGTTTTATTATTAGTATTTTTATATATATATTTTATTTATCTATTAACGAATACATATTATTATTATTATTATTATTATTTTTAAGGTTATTTTTTTTTTTTTTTTTTTTTTTTTATTATTTTTTTTTTTATTTTTTATTTTTTTCGTAACTAGCCTTTATATATTGTTATTATTTTATATACTTACTAACGAATATATATTTTACTGTTTCTTTCATAACTAATTTATATTATTTTATATCTTAATTTATTTAATTATATTATTATTGTTATTTCTATCTAATTTTTCGTAACTAACTTTTATATAGTGTTATTTTACAATTTATATTTTAACGAATATATATTATTTTAATTTTTATTTATGTTTTTATTATTTCTTTAATCTATTTATTTATCTACTAACGAATATTTATTATTATTATTATTATTATTTATTTAACTATCAACTTACATTTACCTTAGGTATATAAATGTTAGGTCTCCATTATAACTATTTCCCATTTAATAAAAAATTTTAATTATTAAATTAATAATGTAACCCCCCTCTAAATAATCAATTTGACTTTTTGACTGTCCCTTGGTCAAATCTAGATAGCTGTTGGAGGCCCTGCTAAGACTATTTAACTTGCAAAGCTAGATCTGTTTCTTCAACTTGTCCTGACGATGAGCCACACTTGCTGGCTCGAAACGCGTCGACAAAGATCTCTTTCTATATGTGATTTACGCCGAAGCTCTTCTTACAACTATTATGGATCACAGAAGTATCAATTTAACAATTGATCTAAGATTTGTTTGAGGTGAAGAGGGGCTTCTTTGCTGGGAGGTTGATGTTGGGTCAGAACAACTGGTTGTAACTCCTCCTGGATCTTTTCTTGTTTATCAATAGAAGCTATTTGAGTTTTCCTCCATGTTTTTGTATCATTGACGCTTGTTACATTTGTATGGTCAATTTAAATCTGATCCTAAGTTGCTTATGAATATAGATCTATGTCTTTGTATAGTGCTATTCTTCAGTGATCTTGCAGGTACCTTGGGAAGCTGGGCGTGCTAGGGAGCAGGTAGCTGGAGACTATCAAAGAAGAGAGGGATCGAATCAAAGGATTAGCGCAAGACAGAGGTTGGTTCTTTCTATTCCTCTCTATCTATAATTCATAAAGGAAATGCAAAAGTAGCTTTTCTCTATTTGTTTCTAAGGTAGCTGTCACACCTTAGTGGGATAGAGCAGTTCTAAATAGACACTTTTCCCTGTAACATGGTTTGTCTAATTTCTGGAGGAGTAGTCCACACGAAAATTACAATAGTGATAAATAATACAACACTACTCCATCAGACATTAGACATACCATCTTTTTTTTCTCGGTTTTAACAACTGTCACCCCCATGTGGACTACTCTGCTGGATGGTGTATGTGTTTTCCCTTGAACTCTAGTTTTCACGACTGCCACATCCGCTATGGACTATACTATTAGATGTTGGAAAGACCCTTGTTGTCGTTCACGTGTGTTTCTTCCTGGGTTGGGACTATTCCCTCTCATCAAGAGGCTCACTTTAATTCCCCCTTTTGATAGTAAGAGAACCTGGACATAGAGTTACATTACACACTCACCATGTATACTCACCATGCTTTCTTGAAGTTACAATCATTACACTCTCATGTGCTGAACATCAAGAGTTAAGAAAAATCTTTAAGATAATTGCAACCGATCCATTGTAATGGATGGGACTCATACACCAAATGGTGTGAGGTATAGTTGGGACTTCACGCCGGGGAGATCCTCTAAATGTTGGTGGGTCCAACCAACATTTGAACTTGTTGATTGTGGTCAACCTTCTAGCCTACCTGGCATTTAGATTTGGTTGGTAAAACAAATAACTCAACCCAATGTGATCACTCATAAGCACAAACCTCATGCCAAGAAGATAGTGTCTCCACATCTTCAATGCATGTATAATCGTTTCCAACTCAAGATTATGCGTCGGTTAGTTCTGAGCGTGCTCATTTAGTTTCTGGAACTCATAACATACCACTTGTCCATCCTACATAAGGACTCCACCAAGCCCTCTCTTGTAAGCATCTGTGCATACCACAAACTCTTTGCCTAGATATACAATCTGTAGCACTAGTTCATGTGTCACCAACTGCTTAAGCTGCTCAAAGCTAGCCTCACACTCCTTAGTCCATTCGAAATTTTTGCCTTTCCTCTACAATGATGTAATGGTACAAGCAATTTGCGAGAAGTTCCTCATGAACTTCCTATAGTAACATGCTAGACCCATGAAAGATCTCAACTCATCCACACTCTTAGGAGCTACCCACTCCATGATGGCCCTTATCTCCTCTAGATCTACTGCAATACCTTCCTTGGAGACAACATGTCCCAAGTATTGTACCTCAGTCTGAAAGAAGTTGCATTTTCTTAGCTTAGAATACAACTAATGCTCTCTCAACAACCTCAACACTACTGCTAAATGCTCGACGTGCTCTTCCTCATTCTTAGAATATACCAGTATATCATCAATGAACACAATAACGAACTTACCCAAATATGGATGCAACACACTATTCATCAAACACATGAATGTATCTGGAGCATTCGTTGAGCCAAATGGAACAATAACAAACTCATAATTCCCATACCTGGTCCTGAACACAGTCTTGTAAATGTCCTCCTCTTTGATGTGTACCTAATGGTATCGGGATCTCAAGTCAATCTTTGAGGACACTGTTTCTCCCTTCACCTGATCGAACAAGTCATCAATCCTCGGTAAAGGATATTTGTTCTTAATAGTCACTAAATTGTTCAACTGCCTGTAATAAATGCATGATCTAAGAGTACCATCTTTCTTCCTCAAAAACAAGATCGGTGCGCCCCAAGGTGATACACTTGGCCTAGTGTATTCCTTGTCCAACATTTCCTTCAGTTGCAACATTAACTCCACCAACTCAGGTGTGCTCATCCTGTAAGGCACTTTCGATGTTGGAGCTACCCCTCACACTAACTCAATAGAAAATTCTACCTCCGTATGAGGTAGCAAATTTGTAATTTCCTCAGGGAATACGTCCCGAAACCACTGTAAAACTGGGTACTTTTTCAAGACATATGCATCCTCAACCTCCTTATCCTTATCACTAGAAACATGTACTGCAAATAGCTTGAACCCTTTCCTGCAGCTATTCTTTTCTTGCATAAGTGTCACCATCCTAACTGATGTGGATTTCTTCTTACCTTGCAAGACTCTTAGTTATCCATTGTCATCAACACACTCAATAGCTTTTTCATAGCAGTCAACCTTGGTTCTATGTAAATACAACTAATCCATGCCCAATAACATATTGTATGAACCCAATAGTAATATATTCAAATTTGTCGTTTTAGGCATACCATTTATGTCAAATGCACAAGATCTTACCCAATGATGAACTCACTTTTTTGTACCTGTAGATAATTGAGATAACCAATACTTTGCATGCAACTCCTTATTCAAACCACACTTATCCACCAAGTCAAGAGTAACATATCTATAATTAGATCCAGGGTCAATCAAAATAGAAATAACTTGATCACAAATCTTACCATCTATCTCAATGATAGATGCCTGGTGTTGTGTAGGTAAATCCTCTTTGCGATCAAAGATGGTCCCTCTAGCCCAATGAGTGGGTCTAGAAACAAACATGACAATCTACAAGACACTTTCCTATATTACAATCGAAATAAGAGAAGAGGAAGGAGACCTACCTCACTCTGATGCTATCATGCACTCCTTTGTCGAAGATATTGATCACTTGCTCCTCAGGCTCAGTGCTTGCTACTCATGGCATTTGAATACCTGCACAAGAGGCCAAAGACACAACAAAGCATAAAATTGCAACAAGAATAATCAAATGTAATCCACTTAACATATCAAGAAGCATTAAGATAAATGAAGCATTGACACAAGCGTTTATTGAAAATGAACCAGCAGTTGTATATATTAATAGACAAAAGAGGAAGCATACAACTCAGGCCTTGATGTTAGTAGCCCTCCTTGAGTGAATGTCGAAGTCCAAGCTCAAGCTCTCCAAGCACTCCTTCTCCAAGCCAAGGTGAATAGCATGTAGGCACTATCTCAGCATAAGGGTGCAAATAATCAGAGACCAGCCATTTGGGAATGGGAGAGGATGAATATATAGGAAGGGAGAGGTTGTTAGGATCTCACCAAAGATAGGGTAATACCCTCATCTCAAGCAGGAAGCTCATAGGGATAAAATCAAAGGGAAATATTGGGAGAATTCAACCACATCCATAACGAACAACCTCCAACTCGTCATTCTGGACGGCTTTAGATCATTAAGCTTCTTGTCCTCTTTGGGAAAACTTTCCTTTTAGGGATCAGCAAGAGTATCCAAGTAAAAACTGCACTGCCAGTGTGAGGCTAATATGGTGCAACCCACCATAAACACAGATAGGCAGTGTCATAGTTAGACTGACCCTAAAATCACAGTTTTGATCTCACTTCTTCAGGGAAGGCTCAAGGAATGTTTTCATTAATTATTCAGGGAGGATCTAGACTGCATATCATGATGGGTACTCTGCATAATTTCCAAGTTTTTGGAACTTTGAGGTATGACATAGGGAAGTGCTAGAGGTATGACAAAATACTATGTAACAGATGCCCCCTAAAGCATGAAGGCAGAAGAGGGAGTGATGGCTGAGATGCTTTATGAAATTTTGCAAGGACAAGAACAAACACTGTCAGGAGACCTACAAATCAAGGACACATATACATATACATATATGTTATCTCTGTCATATATATCAAAACATGAATCCATGGTATGGACTCATCCATCTGGATAGAAAGGACCATGTGAAAATATCCACGGTATGGGCACAGCCATCCGAATGAAAAGGATTGTCTGGAAGTCTAAGATCCAAGGTATGGATGTAGCCACCCGATATAAAAGGATCATGTATATAATCATGAATAATACATAGCTCCACGAAACCTGAGCTATAACAGAAAAAACTCAGGGTCTTGTGCTCCATCCCAACCCGATCAAAGTAAAAATTCTAGCATTCAAATAAATGTGTCAAAGTCGAAAATGCTAGAAAGCCACCTGATTACCGGCCAATGATGTGAATCGTTAACAGGCACCAGAGAAACCACCAATAATGACAATGGATCTCAAGGTACGATACTACAATCCGTGAATGTGAAAATGACGTTGAATTCGAACACTCATGGAATCATCCAATCGAAGGCCAATGATGAAAACATGTCGTCAGATGTGAAGGACTTACCATTGAGGCATGCAAGCTCTAAGGTAATGAAAGGGAGTTCCTAAGTCATCTTCTTGGATAATGAGTTGAAGTTGACAGGATGTGACCCATCGAAGGAGGGCCATAATGATTCCCTCATCATTGACCTGAAACAAGGAATAAATTGGAATAAATGAGTACGATCGAAGACCATGGCAAAAGGTTAGACAATGTATAGGTATTAAACTATAGATAGGACCTCTCTTGAACATATTAGCAACATAACTTTGGGGTGTGGCAGAATTTGACTCAACATAGGACCAAGGGTCATGATGATGAAGTGGAATAGTCAGATGATAGACAAAATGGATCACCCAAACCCAAAAGGAAAGTGACTGAGTGAGGATATCCTAAACTTGACACGATAAATAGATCAGTGTCATGTTCAAGAGCAACATGTTGCCTGTACAAGAGATGTTTCACTTTCATTTTTCCCCACTATTTCTAGTGAGTACCCCAATTAGTTTTAATCGCAAGCTTGAAGGGGATAACATATGCTTGTGTATAATTTTATTCTTCGAATGAATCCATCCTAGTAAGTTTTATTATCCCTAGGAAGAAATAACTTGGTCTCGTCATGTTGACAAGTATTTCATCATTTAATTTTTATGAGTCCAATGGAAGAGTAACTTGGTTATTTTTCATATTTATAGAGTTTGAAAAAAAAAAAAAAAAACTCCCTCAAGTCCCTTTTCGTAATTTTGTCGTTCGAATCTGAAAAGGCAGAAAACAATATTCGAGAGAACCTCTTGACCATGCTGACCAAGGTGTACCTTTTTTGTAAATAGTCAATCCTAGCCCGAAAAAGGGGTAAACGTGTATTGAGATGACGTCAATTAATTTAATTTAACTAGTTCAAAAAGACAAGTACTCGGTTATCTTTTCATATTTTGAGAGTCAGAAAAGAGCTTAAATATGACTCCAAGGGGTTTCCTTTTTCATTTATTTTTAACAAGTCTAAAAAAGAGATAAAACGAAAACTCGTTGAATCAGTAAAAAATGATCACCGTTTCCACCAAAAGATCCTATAACTGCACAAAGACAACCACACATCATTGATATCGATAAAAATAATAAAATATTGGCAAAAAGGTGTTTTAAAACTTATAAATAGACAAAAAGTAAAAAACAATTTACCATTTCACTTGGAATAAATTGGAGAGTGCATTTTACCCTATTTTCATCAATTCTTCAGGCAAGCAGTGTGGGAGATCTGGGGCACCATTTCACGAACTATCAGCTACAGGTAATATCTCTTCCCTTTCTCTTGCTTTTCATTTCAATTTCATGATATTTCATAGGATTTTTAGCTGGTTAAGGGGAGGATTTTCATTTTCAAAATCGGGGTCAACCATTGCGAATCTGATCATCAGATCCACGCTAATCGTTGCTTAGCCCAAAAGGCCCTTGCGCTTCCAGCGTGAAAATAATTCATATAATTGTGCTAGGCATAGAGCATAAAATAAAATGAGAAATCCTCTCTTTAAATCGATTTTTTTGAATGTTTGATCCATGGAAAGGCTTATAAATGTGGTTTATGGGTTGTCTATGGGAGCTTTCAACAGATATGGCCATAAAATGGAAAGAAAGAGGCCATGGGGCAAAAGATCACCAATCTTCCCAAAGAGATGAGTGCATCAATGCTTTGAGGGACTTCAGATTACTGAATTTCTTCCAAACCTCGAGACTCAAAGCTCAGAATGAGCTGCTAGAATATCTCAATGGATTATGGGGTGTTGATCGTGAGATCTTCATCATTGGAGATCAAGAACTGGAGATAGACGTAGCTGACATCTACTTCATCACTGGATTGCCCAGAAGAAGGGTGTGGGTCCAACTCTTTGGAGTTGCACTAGAGGAGAGAGCACCAACACCTTGATCAGAAGGAATTTCCCATGTGCAGAGACAACTGTGAGCAGGAAGGTGAAGATAGAAACCATCGAAAACCTTCCCTTGAGGATGATTCTACACACCATGGACCATATAGTTGGGGTGAAAATGTTGCATGAGGTAACGAAATCAAAATTCCAATATGCAGTAGATTTCCTTGCTCCAACAATGTTTAACTGGTGTGAAGGAATTTTGGTCAACATGAAGAGATAGCTGACCAAAGGTATGTTAGGACTCCTAAAGCAGTTTGAGTTTGGGTGAATGTTGGTCACATTCATTTTGGAGCTTGTGCCCCTATTTCGATAACAGTGGTAGAGGTGGATGATCCAGCTCCACAAGATCCGAGGTTGCTTAGATGGAGTGAGATCATGCCTCGAGCAGGAGGAGATCAACGAATGAATTTCCCTCCGTCGTTCTTTGGTTGGCTATGCCAACAACTGATCGTCATGGATGACAATGCTTATGTAGGTACAAAATTGAGAGGAGATCCAGATCTTCCTCTACCACGAGGTGCATAGTGGACTGATGTAGGTAAAACTTTTTTTTTTCAAATTTTCAAGTTTTATGATTTTTTTTAAGTGTCTTTGATACTTTACTTGTGATAATTTTGAAAATGTGGGACCAAAAAGACCTCCGAGCATGTTCCAACTAGCACGACGAGTAATATGCCTAGTAGAGAAAGATGCTCCATACGAGGAAGGAGCAGATCCTATAGTAGAGATGAAGTGAAATATGGAAGTGGTTACTCGAGGGAATATAGAATATGCGACTATAGATGATGTGTTGTTGCGGTATCAAAGGCATACAATAGGAGTATATGCGAGATTGCATCAGTTTTTAGGCCGAGTGATCAAAGCGATCTCATAATATCATGAGCATCATGTGGGCGAATAGCCTTTTCCTAGTCATGTTTATATGCACTGTTGTAGGCTTTGAAAGCCATGTGTCTCAGAACACTATTTTTTGAGATTTTGATGTAACAAACTTTGACAGACTCGATATGTCTATATATATACATATACACATATGCATGTTTCTATTATCTAATTATGTGTTCATATATCATGATGATGTTTTTGAGTTTTACAAGTGACGCAAATGTCTATCTAAAATATAATTTTCTAATGTATCTGTTAATGTTTTCAAATTTCGTGGAACATGTTGATATGTGATATAATCAAAATATCTTTTGAGTAATTGAACATGTAGATACTTACGCAAAATGTGTGGATTTCTTACTGAATAATGACCATTTAATTGTAGCACAACGAGTTGTGAATCTAACTTAACAACCAAATTTTTGATTCTGAGAGAAACTACTTCTAATAACAGTTCAATAATTGCACTGTACTTGGAAATATTATTAGTTGTTTGTCCCAGGAAAATACCTTGTAAATTGATCAACTCGCCATTAGGGGAAAAGAGTGCCCAAGCTACGGAATATAATTTATGTGTGCTACGACAAGCACCATAAGCAAAACCAACATAATGATTCGATGAAATTTGTGAACCGAATGGAACACAAGGTAAGCAGAGGAAACAAGTCTACAAAGAAAACAATCACGCCAAAAAATTAAAATTCACACTAATGAATTCACACACTAATGTACAAAAGTAATTACACGGAACTCGCGCATAATAATTTTCAGATAAATCCCATTGCAGGGTTGTGCTAACGCATTACCTTCGTAGTCAACAAACTCATAGGTGCCTTTTTGAAAAACAAATTTTAACAATGCATGACCCATCCCACATAGGTTCAAACTTCCCAACTCCCAACTTATCGTTGGCTTGGTCACATAGCAAGACCAAGTCACCTTCAGTGAAAAATCATGGAGAAACAACTTGATCATAATGAGCTTTAACTCTTTTTTTCTATGCTTTGATAACCATCACAACAATACGACGGGTCTCATCAAGCCTCTCAAGATAAAGTAAATGTTCCTCTTCGAGTGAGGTATCGAGGAGTAGCTCTATAGATAGTTTTAACGAAGGAATCTCACACTCGATAGGGAGTGTCACCTCTAAATCGTTTACCAACTTGAATGGAGTGAAACCATTTGTTGTCTTAGCCAAGGTTCGGTAAACCCAAAGAGTCGAGAAAATCATGAGCTGCCAATCCTTTTTATGCTTCCTAATAGTACCTTGAAGCATAGTAATTAAGACTCTATTAATCACTTCATCTTAGTCATTGGCCTGTGGGTAGTAAGGAGTTGAGCTGTCATGGAGAGGACCCAACTAAGCAGTAAGCTCTGCAATCATTTACTAACAAAAATTTGATCGTGATTAGTGACAATGGCTTGAGGGACACCAAAATGAGCTATGACATGGTTAAATCAAGGAATCTCACTAAGACTTGGAAGAAACGAGGAACGATGATTGGCATCATTCTAGGGAGTTTCATCAAGAGACATAACTTCAAGAATACTCTCGTCGGTGGGAAATATCTCATTCAAGGGATTCGGATAATCTGAGGAACCAAGCCAAAGAGATTATGAATAAGTGTCTAGGTGCATACTAAGAATAGTGTGACTTTTAGAAGCATCCATTGAAGCCAATACAATTTCTTGATAAGCTTGTTCTAAAGGACTTAGTTGTATAGCATCACCGAAAGAATCAACCTGATCTAGAGCAGGGATGATCCATGGATCATTTGAGGTAGAGATCACATTAATCGAGGTGACATGCGAAGGTGGGAGAGAAAAATTTCCCATTAAAGAATAATCTTTGAAAAGACCTACCCCCATGCTCACATACAGAATATCAGTATTTCCCACATATGGGACATTGCCATTTGAAGCACCAGAAGAGAAAAAATACAATTGATCGATGGTAACGATTTTCCCTTCATGAGGAAAATGAAGTACATGAAAAAAAGAGGAAACCACACAAAACATGGCATGAATCCAACTTCGTCTAAGTAGAACGTTGTAATTTAGATTTTCATCTATGACCTCGACTTCTAATTCAATAGTTTTCCCTTTCAAGGTGATGAGAAACATTGTGAGAATACCATAAGGACGGGAGCCTCTGCCATCAAAGGCTTCCAAGGTGTTCGGGGACTGATTTAGAGGTGGGGAGATGATGGATTTCCAACATGAAACAGAGGTGATGCAAGTGGAAGCACCCTCATCAATGATAGTCTGATGAATCGTCTTTCCGTTTATAATAAGTTGAATCAAAAATGCAATTTGAAGAGGAAGACAAGGAACATGGTTTTCCAGATCAAAAATGATCAAATTGGAATCGACATGATCAATCCCTCCTATAGCAGATAACAATGATTTATGTTGCGTTGGACAAGTTTGGAGAACTTCCAAGGCAGACATTGCCGAAGGTGCTTGAGCCAGATCTTTGACAATACTGTAATGTTGCGTAGCTCTAGCATTCAGATTATAAGATGACTTTTGAAGGACACCTTTAGGATACGGTCAGATGATAGATTCATTATTAGGTATCTTGACATGAAGAGGACAAGAACTGGGTGGAGTGGAAGTAGAAGGTACATCAACGGCTTCCTTTTCCACCGTCTGCTTTTGAGGAGTTTGACAATATTTCGAATGGGTGGCAACAGAAATAGACATTAAACCACTCATGAAAACCTGAGAAGTTGAAGAGGCAGAGGATTGGGGTATGACACTCCTTTGTTGCTAGACCCACTCATTGGGCTAGAGGCATCATCTTTATCTGCAGAGAGGATTTACCTACATAACCAAATGGAAACTCTATACAAGGAACTTTCCTAGATTACAATTAGAAATAAGAGAAGAGGAAGGAGACCTACCTCGCTCTGATGCTATCATGCACTCCTTTGACAAATATCTTGATCACTTTCTCCTCATAGTGTTTGAATACCTGCACAAGAGGCCAAATACACAACAGAGCATAAAAGTGCAACAAGCATAATCAAATGTAATCCACTTAACAGATCAAGGAGAATTAAGATAAATGAAGCATTGACAAAAGCATTTATGGAAAGTGAACCAATAGTTGTATATATTAATATAAAAAAGAGGAAGCATACAACCCAGGCCTTGATGTTAGTATCCCTCCTTGATTGAATTTCCAATTCCAAGCTCAAGATCTCTAAACACTCCTTCTCCAAGCCAAAGTGAATAGCAGGTAGGCACTATCTCAGCATAAGGGTGCAAATAATTAGAGACCAACCATTTTGTGATGGGAGAGGATGAATATATAGGCAGGGAGAGGGAGTTAGGATCTCACAAAATATAAGGGAAGGCCCTCATCTCAAGGAGGAATCTCATAGGGATAAGATCAAAGGGAAATATTGGGAGAATTCGACCACATCCACTACAAACAAGCTCCATCTCGTTGTTCTGGAAGCCTCTAGATCACTAAGCTTCTTGGCTTCATTTGAAAAACTTGCCTTTTAGGGATCACTGCAAGTATCCAAGTAAAATTTGCACTTCAAGCATGAGGCTAGTATGGTGCAACCCGCCATCAGCATGGGTAGGCAGTGTCACAATTGCATTGAACCTGAAATTAGGGTTTTGAGCTCACTTCTTCAAGGAAGGCTCAAGGCATGTTTTCATTAATTATTCAGGGAGGATCTAGACTGCATATGAGGATGTGTACACTATATAATTTCCAAGTTTTGGGCACTCCGATGTATGACAAAAGGAAGTGTAAGAGGTGTGACAAAACACTATGTAACACCTGGTATTCTGCTTTCTGTTGTCCATGGCTGCATAGATTTGGGGAATACTCTAGCCTACATATCCAATGGTCTATGCCTCTTATGCATTATATATCTAGGGTCTACCACTTTGATGTTGTGGACAATCTCTCCTAAGATGGTCTTTTCCACAAGTCCAACAATGCATGGGTTGCTTATCTGATCTTGAGGTTGATGTTCATGTCCTCTATCTGATGAATTGAACTTTTTAGGTGGTGAAACATTCTCCTTGTTATTTTTACTTTGTGGCCTTGCTCACTTTTTATACCATTTTCCTTTGGTCTTTACATCACCTCTCCAGTCTGACTTAGTCTCAGTTCTTCACTTCAATTTCTCATAGCAATGCTTTAGCATTCGAATTCCCTCCTCCAATGATCTAGTCTCATCGAATTCAATCCTATCTTTGAATGAAACCAGTAATCCACTAATGAATCTCTGAATCTTAGCCTTCTCCTCTATGAGGTAAGGCACATGCCTCAGTAACTCCATGAACCTACTAGTGTATTCATCATCTGTCATAAAATTATTTTTCCCTGTCATCAAAATACCTTTCTGACAAGTATTTTTTCTTAAATAGCCTCTCAAACTCACTTTAAGACAAATATTATTGATGAATACACCTAACATTCTTCACATCTTCCCACCAAATGTCTGCTTTACCTTTGAGACTGAAGGTAACTACTCTAGCATTCATGTTCTTTGAATAATCATGCAACCTGAAGAACTTCCTGATACTAAGAAGCCATGCCTCTGCATCCTTTGGTTTCTTCATTTACCCATCAAAAATAGGTGGCTTTTCTTTCTTAAATTATTCCGGAAAATACCCCCTATCACTCCTTGTGTAAGGATGATACCGATGACGATCATAGTGCCTATCTGAATCAGAACTATAATCATACTTGTGTTTATCCCTTCTCCTCTCTGGAGTGTCCAACAATCTACCATCTCGGATGATGTCAGACCTATCCAACCTATGTCTACTACGCGACCTATTTCCATATGCCCCATGTTGGGCATGGAATCCCCCCCAAGGCATGTTTTGGGGCTTAAAGCCCAAGTTTTGACTAAGTCCATTGTAAAGACTCCGCGATTTGTGGTCGCGGAGTGTGAAGTCATAATAGCCCTTGTTTTTGTAATGTAATGTTGGTTTGAAAGATCTACCCATGGTTTGCGGACCATGGAATTGTATAAATAGAGCGAGGCTTTAAGTGTAGAAAAGGGGGAATGGAATAGAAGGAAAAGAAGCATTGAGTCGAAGCGTAAGTCATGTCTTTGGGTCGTAGAGTAGGAGAAGGCTCTGCAGTTGAGTGTGCAGAGCCCTAGTAGTCTGCAGCTGAGTGTGCGGACCCCTACAGCTGAGTGCGCAAGGCAGGACGAGTCTGTAACTGTTGGAAGCATTAATAAAGAGAATTTTTACCATATTTATGTGTATCTTTTCCTGTTTTATGTATTATTGGGTATGAATTGCAATTTTACTGTTTATTTACTGCGTGAACTCATATGAATGTGCGGAATAAGTAAATATAACATAAGGCATACATTTACGCGAAGATAGCTACTGGTATAAGAAGTTAAGTAAGATCTCGGGTGTGACTTAGGGAAATAGTACAGATCGCTTCTCCAGGAGTGTGGAAGCCCCACAGCCCCTGGTTAGGGCTGCGCAAAGGCCAATATATCAAGGCACGAAGACCAGGGAAGTGCACACAATACCTTGCATGAAGGGACTCCTAGTTGGAACAAATCAACCCCTAAGACATCTCAAAGGTGTGGAAACCTGGTTCCAGCACCCCCCCATACTACTTCGGGTGAGACCTCAGTCCATGCTTTGCGGATTGTTGCTGAAAGGGCCAGTAGTATAAGGATTTGTTTGGATAATTATCTATGAACCTAGATCAAGCACCAACAAGCCAACAAATGGTTCCATTGCTAGGACTAGGATCTGCATAGAGATGTATGATGTCGTATCACTGGAATCCAGCTAATAAAGAAATTGAAGAGTCGTTGGATAGGAAGATTCATGAGTTTGTGGCGCAAGAGAACAGGAATCCACGACTATCAAAAGAAGAGTGGTTAGACTGTTACCTGTACACAGAGATCCACGAAATTTTCTTCGCATCTTTCCCTACTGAACTATATGAGTGGATCACGAAGCTAGTAGATAGCCAAGGAAGGTGAAAGCTCGACAGACCTATTGTGTGGACCCCAGAGTTGGAGCGCAGATTGAAAGTATCGGAGGATAAGATCGCACACATTGTTGATCACTGGCTCGATCGAATTATAGTAGGATTCATCACTGAGTCCACGGTAGATACTTCAGTCAGCTATAGCGAGGCAGAGTGACACTTCCTCAAACGACCGCCAAGTAAGTACATTAAGTCTTTGAACACTTGGATTAAAATGCTACTATGTAAAAAGAGGGTTATGTGAATACATTGATGTTTGGGGCTACGCAAAGTGGGAGAATTTACAGAAATGCAAGTAGTGTAGAACTAGAAACTAGCCCCTTGATTTCACCTCCGTGAGGGGACGAGGAAGAGCTCGCGAAGGTCTCACAAAGAAGTGTGATCAATTTGATAAGGCAGAGGATTCCGCACATACCACCCCCACCCACACCACCACCAGTTTCACTGTCTTCACCCCCATCTTCGCCCATACCACCTCCGCCACCATCGCAAGTCAATATGGCAAGCGCGATAAAGTTGCCAGTGTTAAAGGGAGTAGGAAATGAAGATCCGTACCAATTTTGGTTCATGATAAAAGTTGTATGGGAAGCGTAAGGACTAATGGATGAAAATATAAATAAATAAACATTGGTCATCGCTCTGCAGGATCGCATGCTGACCTGGTACATTAAGCATTCCAATGAAAATCCAAATGTGAGGATCGTGAATATCCAAACTGCGCTGAACACAGAATTTAGTAGGTCGAAGTCAGAGGCGAAGTCGATCATTGGGTTCAAGGAGATCACAATGCTACCAGGAGAGACTCCTTGGGAGTTGGATCAGAGACTGAAGTGCACAATTCATGAAGCTAACATGACTTTGACGGATGGACAACACCGCGAATGGTTTGTAGCATCGCTAACGTCGCATTTAAGGAATGCGTTATCACAACAGAGGCTAACAACCCAGGCGGAGGCCTTGGAGATCGCGATGAGACTGCATGAGACCCCGATACAGGATCCTAACCTAGGAGTTTAGCAAATCCATGCATAGTTGAAAAACTTGTGCCTTGAGATGCAGAGTCTAAAACAAGATAGGACAGCTTGCCTAGAAGTGTGTGAAGAGGTATGGTGCATAAAGTGCAAGGGTCAGGGACATGACAAGGACCACTGCCCGATGTTCGTGAATTAATGAGCGGGAGGGGGACCGATGCCATTAATACTGGAGGCACAATCATGGCCTAACACGGTGCTTGCATTGTGGTGCACGATGTTAGAGCCTGGATCTACCTCAGGCTAAAGGGAGGCAATCCTAGGGTAACATCAAACCACGCTTAACCTGGTAGCTAGCCCTACCAGGTCGAGAGAGGGCTCTCTCCTTGTTAATATAAATTAGGATATTGGAAATTAGGGCTTGAGATGACTGAATTTAATGTATATTTTAGGCTAGGTATAGTAGCTCAGGGTTTCTGGTTTCATTTTTAGGTTTTGGTTGCTAGATCAATTAAAGAAGGCAGATTGGGTCCAAGAATCAACTCAGGGATACAGTCATGTTCTGTGGGGCACAAGGGTTTATGTACTAGAAATGGATTAAGATGGTAGATTAAGATAGCTGAGGAGTTGAGGAGGGCATAAAGAAACTATGAATCCTCTTCAAACAGTTGAAAACATTGAAAACCAAATGCATTCCCAAGACAAAGCACAACAGTGTATTTTGTCCATTCACCTTGATTCATTTAGTTTTAGAAGAGAAAGATGGATTTGGATACATATAAAACATAAGAAAAACTCATTACAAAGAAGAAACAATACATAAAATCATTGTCACAAGAATCCCACAAAAATAGCTGTGAAACCTGGTTTTATTCCTTGCCAAACTGCTGATACAAATGTTCAATGAGTGCCACCACTTCTGCCAAAGTCCAACCTTTACAAATGACTAAGAGAAAACATAATATAGGCATCAAACAACTCATGCTAGTCATCAGGGGTCTATTTCATGAGTTAAGGAGCTGTTTCAACAACATCTAAACTAAGAACGAGAAAATAGGCAGTGGAACAGCTTGCCTCTAAAACTAAGGAAACTGATACATTCAGTTCAAAACCATTTTTGAACTTGATGTATCACCCTATGAGGTGATTTTCAACTATACTTAGATCAAATACATCATTTTCCATGCATACATTTACCTAAACAAGAAGAAAAGTCAACCACTAAAGAAACTGGGCGAAATTTTGGGTTTTAGGCAAAATTGACAAAATCTGCCTAATGTGTAGCACCCTGAGCTTGATGCAAAGTGCCGCTTAAAGGCTACTTTTGAAGGCCTTCCACTCACCCAAATCAGGCCCAAGATGGCTTGTTAGAAATCTCTACCTGTCTGGTTTCTGTAACACTTCGTATTTTTTGATTTGGAGTTGATTTGATTCTCCAAAAGTTGATTCTCCCAAGGCTGCTTCCTGTGGGTCCAAAAAGTGGCAGAGAGGGCATTTTTTGAGTGTTTTTTTCCCTTTTGGTGGCCAAGATATTCTCCAAAATTGATGAAACTTTCTGGGTTTGCTTATTTTTTGATGCTGAATCCAAATCTATAAGCCATTTGTCAAGAGGATGCACCAATTCAATGTGCAGCGCCACCGCCGAAATTCCCTGTGTTTCTATTTTCAAAAATTGAAAAATGACAACATTGTCTCAAACTTTGCCCAATTTTGGCTCAAAGCTGCATCATGGGTTACTTTGTTGGCCTAAAGTCACATCAACCAAAATTTTGAGCTTTTCATCCTTCTTTTTTCCTTTCAAGGCCCTCCTTAATCTTGCCTTAAGGTGCTTGATCCTCTTGTCACATACTCTATTTCGGGTCAAATAATGATGTGCCATATGCCTTAGCATCTTTTTGTCTCTATTTTCTTTCTTCATAAGGCCCTCAAGGTGGATATTTACCCTTTCAAGCCATATCTCTCTATCATTTACCACCTCTTGTTCAACTGGAGTCAAGAGAACTGGATGCTCTTTACTACTTTGCCTTTGAATTTTTAGCATCTCTAACTCCATTTGGGTTTGTTTATCCTCCAACTGTTTGTTTTCTTGCTCTAGATAGTTGATAATATATCTAGCTCTGGCCACTTTATCATTCAACATATGAATATGATCCTCTTTCTCTTTCAAAAGCATGTTTTGAGCTAAGGATGGGTTGTCAAGATCAATTACCTGAGTGTGATGAGGTGGCACATCATCATCATGCTCCTCAAGCGAGAATTCCCTCTCAACATCATCATGGAGCTCCTCATCAATGGCCTTTCCTTTACCTTTGTCTTGCTGCCCATGTACCTGCTTTGCTGAAGATGAAGGCGAGACCCCTTCCACTTCTTGTGGAGATAGTACTCGCTTGGCCACTGCAAAGATCATCCTAGTGCCTCTCTCATAGGTGACAAATACAGGAACATTCTCTGTTTTAGTTTCAGGTACCTTTTGTTGTCCTAAAGGCTCACCTTCTTCTTGGGGATCTGATGAAAATATTTGAGGCCCCTTGAACATCTCATGGGAAATGAAAGTTTCCCATGGCATTCCCAACTGAGTAAGCTGATGCAAAACAATAATTTTGATGACAGAGAAATGGTAGATACTATTGAGTTGTTGTGGATATGATTTCCTCTTTGCAATCACTGTCATCCTTTCTATGTTTTTGCATATGAAGTAAGGGATGCTCATCATTCTGACCCTGGTGAAATGCATGAGCAATCTGATGTGGTAGGCATAAAGTCTGGAAAACCTACCCTCACATGTAAAGTATTTGATGATAAGTTTCATGAGTGGAACATACTGGTCCTCCAAGAATCTAAAAGGAAACACCCTGTTGAGCTTGCCATGGTACTTAGCCTTGATGTAAGGCTCATAATGTTGCCTACTGATATTTTGCCTTTTGTTCCATTTCTCCCCTACATCCGGAATTCCTGTGGCCTCTGCAATGATAGTGGGTTAAGTAAGATGGGATTTAAAGGTGAATTTAGGGCAAATGATAATGGGAAAATGGAGACAAGTGACAAGAGCTTGAAATGGTGAGAAATTAGGTAGAAGACAACTAGGGTTTTGAGTTTTAGGAGGCTAAAACCATAAGTAAAGCATAAAAACCCTATCTGAGATCAAAAGTGAGTTTACTTACTTGATTGGAAGAGAAATGCAGCAATGAGAATGATTTGAGGTGAATTTTGGTGGTTTTGAAGTCTTACTAGCCAATGCGCAGCGCCAGTGTAAATTAACACAGGAGAAAACTGCCTGATGCGCAGCGCCAGTGTAAATTAACACAGGAGAAAACTGCCTGATGCGCAGCGCCCCTCTAATGCACAGCGCCGAGCTCCCAATGAGCAGTGCCCTTTTACAAACAAATTTTGAAGGCCTTTCCGGTGTCCACATTGGAGGTGTGATAGCTCCTTGGAAATCTTGTCGAGTATACTTTCCAGAACATCTTTCATTTTTAAATTTTGAGTTCATTTGCCCTATCAAAAGTCAAATCTCCCAAGACTAGTCAAAATGTGCAAAAGGCAACTGCCTGAATGCAGAGTGTTGTTCCAGTCAACTTTTGAAGGTCTTCCTCAACTCCCAATTGAGCTCATGATAGCTCTTTGGAAAGCTATATTTGTCTAGTTATCATTTGATGCATCAAGAAAGTCATTTGGCCATCCCATCTAGTTTAAATCGTGATTTTCCCAAGGTCATTCTAGAAGTGCATCAATCGTCCTGAGGCCAATGATGTTTTCGACATTTCTCCCAAACCATGAAACCTGTGTAAAAAAAGAAAGAGGATTTTCTTCCTGGGTCAAGGATGGACGAAAACCTCTCTCACTTTTGTCAAATTCATATTTTCTTGCTCAGAAACATAGTTTGAAGAAAACCTATCCCAATATGTGGAATAGGGGATTTGTAGAAATGAAGGGAAATGAAAGGGATGAGGGGCTTCTAAATTATTCAAAAAAATTTAGGAAGTAAGGAGGGATGTCAGGAATCAGGGCAAAGTGTAATTTCAAATATTGAGTGAGGGGAAGGGGTACAAAAGGGCAAAACACATGCCTAGCCTAGAAAATTGTCAAATTGTAGCAATAAATTAGGGTTTGTGGGAAAATGATGAATTTGAGGGATATCAGTGATGGGAATTGTTTAAGAAGGTATATTAGGGATAGGGGAAGGTGTATGAACATCAAGACACAATTTTTGTTGATCATTTGGCCATCCAAGAAAAATTACCTTCAAAACCCTAGGAGAGGGAAATGGGCCTTACCCAAGTACAACTGAAGCACGAACAAGGTGTAAAATGACCCATTGGAACCTAAAATGATGATGATAACTTTTTGAATGATGGTACACTCACCTGAATGGTGACATGGATTGACACTTGGAAAACCTTAGAAAAAAAATCCTAGACCTAAGACCTGGTGATCAAATTTTACTTGAAGACTCACTGAAATGACAAAATTTGACTTTGACACCCTAAGACCACTTTGTAAGAGCATGTTTGATCACCGGTGGAAGGCTTCAAAGATTGACACTAACACATGATTTTTCAAGTAGGAGGAAAGCATGATATGAACAACTTCCATTTATTGTAGAAGTACACGCAGAATTTGCAACAGTGGTTCTATAATTTCTGTAGTTAAGTACGACATGATGAGTGCACCTATAGAAGCTATGTACTAATGATGGATAGGACTCCCACCTACAAAGTTTAGGCCAAAACACGACCCCTTGACCAGAACACAGGGATGGTGCGAACCAGATTTTTGGGGCGTGGACGAGGCTGAGGTGGAGGAGGAGGATTGGAAGAGGTCGCAGACAACTGATATGTTACAATTGTGGGGGGTCAAGACACTATGCCAGTGATTTTACAAATCCAACGTGCCCATCATGCCTATATTGTACATTTTTTGATCATGACATGGAGGATTTTCCCACACTGATAGCAAGGCTACGCAACAAGGGAGAGCTCCAACCTCCCCTGACTCAGAACTTGCAAATGATGAGGTCTGAGCCATGCGAGGAAGACCCTAATGTGAACATTGTGCTCCAAAGTAGAATTATGACAAGGGATGATAAAGGCAAGCAGCCTGAAGATAGTACTTGGGTTTGTAAGGCTCCGATGAAAGAACCAAAGTTTGATTCGGAGCTTGCTAAGGAAACCTTCATGGAATCTAAGAAGAGCTTCATTGATACCTCCACTTTAGGAAGCAAAGACAAACCAGAGCCGGAAATGGACCCATCGACGCTCACAACGTTCCTAGAAACATGCATGAAGCTACTGTATGATAGTAAGGCTATAAAGGGACTGCAGGAACTCATAAATAGATGTGATGGGACCGCGCCAGGAGAACCGCGTATAGTCCGGAAGATCGGAAAGCATGTGACAAGGACGAGAAGAGAAATGAGATTGACCATGCAAATTGGAGAATATGAGATGGACCAAGTGTTTCTGGACCTAGGATCAGAGGCGAACGTTCTTCCGAAGTAGACATGGGAGTGCATGGGGAGGCCTACGCTGCAATGGTCTCCTATCCAGCTGTGAATGGCAAACCAGCAAAAGATCCTACCTATGGGAAGATTGCAAGGAATCACTATAGATATTGAAGAAGCGAGCGCGCTAGTAGATTTTAAAGTGATAGAGATTGTTGATGACAGCAAACCCTACCCTGCGCTACTAGGAATAGATTGGGCCACTGACATTAATGGGGTGATAAATTTGAAGAAGCGCAAGATGATTTTTGAGAAAAAGTCTCTACGCGTAGTCGTACCTTTAGACCCTATAGAAGGATCGCGCTACACGAAGCCAATGCATGACTATGAAAATGATGACGATTTAGACTGCATCTACAAGATAACCGTGTGAGAGCAAGATTGGGTCAATCCCACCGTTGATGGAAAGATCTCATGGGAGCGTGAAAGCTCTTGTACATCAGATTCAGATGAAGAGATAGAGCGATGGTAGAACCAGTTACATGAGATAACCACACTGAAGTGTAAGATGATGACGAGATCGTTGCATTGCGTATTGACAAAGGAAAGGGATCTGCCTATGTATGATGGGTTAAGCGAGGTAGATGCCTTCCTTAACAAATTCGAAAGAGAAGTGCCAGAACAACAACGTTTCGAGGCTTTGAAATGGGTACTGCGTGCTATGCCCGTGAGGTGGTGGGGTGTGCACCAAGGAAGCTTTGAGGACTGGCACAAATGTAGGAGAATGATGCGCATGCGGTTTGGGAAGCCTTAGATGCGATTAAAATACAAGTATAATGGCTAGGATGATTTGTGCGCACACCTCGCCAAGTGGACAAAGGTCTATGGGGAAGAGCCACAACCTGAGTGGGTGCACCTGTTTTGTCATACCCTAGATGTTATACCCATGAACTGGTATATAGAGACAGAGCTCCACCATGGGACGAGTGAATGGGATATCTTATGTGAAGGGTTCCTGTTGACCTTCATGTTTGAAGATCGTTGGTGGGACACTACTGATGATGCGCTACAAGCAGTAAAAGCAGTTATATTTAAGATACACCAGGAGCCAATAGAATTGATTCAGCATGAGTGGGCTACTCAACTGAGCTGCGAATTGGAGTGTTATAATGTAAACACTATAGAAGATGATGAGGATCCGCGAAAAGTTAACATTCTAGAAACGGAAGGCCATCGTGAGGTTCAAGGACCACTGATTGAAGACCCTAACATAACCGCACCTATAAAGACAAAGTAGGTGAACAATGGTATGGAAGCCGAACCTAAGTACGCAATGCTCAGTGACTACTGGGATGATGCGACGACGGATAAAGTCGCTGAGTTACTCCGTGAGTACGAGGACCTGTTCCCCACCATGCTCACAGACTTAAAAGGAATCGTCGGAGATTTAGGAATGATACGAATCACATTAAAGCTCGATGCGAAGCCAGTTAAGTAGAGGCTTTACCACATGAATTTGAAGTACAAGGAGAAGGTCCGCATAGAACGACAAGATGATTGCAGCTGGAATCATTGAGTCGGTAGAAGAATATGATTGGGTAAGCCCTATGGTAGTATAGGAAAAGAAGTAGAAGGGCAAGATAAGAATATGTGTGGACCTTAGAAAATTGAATGACGCATGTGTGAATGACCCATTCCCAACTTCGTTAATAGATGAAGTACTGCAAAATGTCGGGGGGCAGGAAGCATATTCCTTCACTGATGGATTCTTAGGGTATGACCAAATCAAAATCGCACCGGAAGATAGGAATAAGACAACCTTCGTGACTGAATGGGACTGCTTTCAATACACCGTTATGCTGTTTGGGTTGAAGAACGTGTCGGCCATCTTTTCGCGCACAGTTGTTGCAGCATTCAAAGAATATATCCACAAGTTCATGGAGGTTTATCAGGATGATTGGACTACATTTGGATTGGTTAAGCACAATGTAGCGAGCAGGGAAAATTTTAGGGGCTAATATTCGCCCATGGGCTAATTTTCTATACTTTTTCCAAAAAAAAGATTTGCTAATTTCCATTTTTTTGTAAAAATGATTCGCCCAAATTTTATAGAATGAAATTATTTTACCCTAAAAATCGCCAAAAAATTATATATAGAATATATAAAAATATTATAAATTTGAATATTTTTACAAAAATATCTCCAAACATTTTATAGATTTCATATTATGGACTAGTGGGATTCGCCAAGGTTTCTAAACTTTAAGATAAATTTCCATCCTTAAAATTTTCCTTGGTAGCGAGCTTACGCTTGATGCTGGATATCTGCCGACGACACCAAATCGCGCTGAACCTCAAGAAGTGTATGTTCCTCGTTCCCTTTGGGAACCTGTTGCGACATGTGGTTTGCAAACAGGGACTGATGGTAGACCCCGCGAAGATTGTGGTGATTCTGAATTTTGAAGTGCCGCGATGTGTCAAACAACTGCGTGCTACCTTGGGACATACTGGGTATTACAGGAAGTTCATCAAAAGCTATGCCCAGGTCACCGTGTTGATGGAGAAGCTATTGAAAAAGGATGTCAGATTCTGCTGGAATGATGACTACATGAAGAGCCTGGATGTACTAAAAGAAAAATTGGCCTTTGTGCCAATCCTGGTCTTCCCAAAATGGGACAAGGAGTTTCATGTCCATGTTGACGCATTGTGTATAGTGCTGGGAGCAGTACTAACACGGGAGGGTGAAGAGGGCTTGGATCACCCTATCCCATTCATGAGTCGCAAGTTATCTAAAGAAGAAAAGAACTGTTCCACAACTGAATGTGAGGAATTGGCTATGGTGTACGCGCTCCAAAAATATCGGCACTATTTGCTAGGGGGACACTTCAAGATGTATACAGATCACTCCGCGCTGAAATACTTGGTCAATAAGCCTGTTTTGGGGGGGTGAATATGCAGGTGGCTCTTATTGTTCCAAGAATATGATTTTGAGGTCATTGTGAAGCCTAGACGCCTGAACGCGGGACCGGATCACTTGTCGCGAATTGAGACGGGAGAGGAACCTACTAGTTTGGAGGAAGGATTACCTGATGCACAACTCTTTGTTGTGCACATAGCGGATGAACACTTTGAAGACATAATCCACCTTCTCATGACTAGAATTGTGTCGAAAGAGTACTCTGTCCAACAGAAGAAGGAATTGGTGGTGCGAGCGGCAGATTTTTCTGTCATCGCAAGGAACCTATATAAGATGGGAAATGATGAGATACTGCGAAGGTATGTACCTGAATTTGAACGTAGTCATATCCTCACGGATGCGCATGGGGGCGCTGCAAGAGGACACTATGCAGGGCGAGCAACCACGCAGAAGATCCTCCACGCAGGGTTGTGGTGGCCAACCCTTCATTAGGATTCAAAATCACACTACAAGGCCTGCGGTGTATGTCAAAGAACAAGTAAACCATCACAGAGGGACAAGATGCCTTTGAATCCACAAATGACGTTGCAGCCCTTCGAAAAGTGGGAAATCGACTTTGTAGGCCCTATCAAACCTCAAGGAAAGTCGGGCACGTGACACATTATCACTGCGACAGAGTACCTGACTCGTTAGGCAGAAGCGCAGTCGGTAAAAGATTGCATGGCCACCACGGTTGTGAAGTTTCTGTTCGAACACGTATTGACACGATTTGGATGTCCAAAGATCTTGATGAGTGATTGCAGTACACATTTCTTGAATGAAACAATCAGCGCGCCAACATAAGAGTTTCAAGTGTATCATTAGAAAAGCACATTGTGTTGGATACCTATACCAATAGGTTTCATATTTCATGATTAGCAAGAGAAAGTCCAAATATGCTCTGCTTTGAGTTCACAAAGATCCCATATTTCCTAGAAAGCAAGAGGTGGGTAAAGTGTTTCAAGTATTGAGGACCTTATTTCAATGTTGTGGATGATTCAACAGTTTAAGATGGATCATGCCATGTTTCAATTTTGAGTTATAGACTAGAGAAAGAAGTCTGTCCAAACTATTTAATCTTGGCAGACAACTAGTTTAGGTAGAGAAGCAAAGGTTCCCAACAGCTTAATCTGGGACCTTGGAAGAGATAAGGGTAGAAGTAGATAGAAAGGAAAAAGAAAAAGCCAAAGAAAAGAAAAGGCAAGTAAGGGTTTGCAAGTCCAAATGCACCCTCTAAGAAGAAACAAAAAATGCTAGGGAAATAGCTGGGTAGGCAGTTGTGGTTGCAGAAAGGGTATTTTCATCATTACACATATGTCAAGAGGTGTTTTGCCAAGGCAAAATCTATCAATGGACAAAGTGGTTAATTCCATCATATTACAGCAAGGAGCATGACTAACCTCCCTCTTCCCCTCTATTCCATTACTAACACTCCCTTTCTTTCAGCTGAGATTTATGAAGAGAGATCATGGTTTTATGGTGGTTCTAGTTCATTCAGAATCCACATTTCTTGTCTAAGATCTTTTCATTTTGATCTACTCTCAAAACCAAGTCAATTTCAGATAAACTCAGTAAAATCCCCTTCATTTGCTCCCTTCATTCATATTAACCTCTAATTTTACTATATAGCTCCCCTATTTTACCCTTTCCCCTAATAATACTAACACTATGGTGTATAAAGCCCCAAATCTTATAAATACTCCTTCCCCCTGGCATTATAGCCATATGTTCTTCAAAAGGGACCAAAATGACCCCTGGTCACTTTGGTGAACCTGTCCCATCCCATTCCCCCTTGCTGCAAGCCAAACTGCTCCTCAAACCACCATTTGCATTGAAAAAACCCTTATAAAACCCTCTTCCGCCTTTAAATCCTTTGCAAAAGTTACCAAAGCCAAAAAACCCGCCTCTGGCGCATTTCCAAAGGTTAGCGCATTATTGGTTAAATGAAAAAACATTCGAAAAACCAATAAAAAACCCACAAAACCTAAAGTTTCCCGCCCGCATGTAACCCGAGCACCTTCATACTCCGCCCACCGTCGGATCAAGGCCTGAAGATCCGACGATCCATGTTCATATCGGAGCGGCCCCCACTGCCGTCCTTTACCGCCCGAGATGCTGACGTTGTGTCACGTCAGGGCCTCTCCACGCGTCAAGCGCTGAGATATCTCAGAGCCGGGCCTGACAACTTCGGCGCCGTACCCAAACCGCCCCGAGAAACCGTAGCGGTTAGCTTTAACCGTAACCGCTATGGTCCTAACTGCCACCTATTTTCCGCTAACTCATCGCCACGTCGCGTCCGCTCGTACTCACCTCTGCTATTCGTCCACCTGTCCGCTGACGTGGTTGCCACCTCATCGCCCCTTGGACCAATAATCTGCTGCCACGTCACCCGACGACGTCAGCTGACGTCACCTCACCATGACCCACCAATGACGTCATGCTGACGTCATCACGAAAAAGCGCAAAAATGGTAAAAAACCCATATTTACCCAAAAAAGCCGTGTTTTTCCCACTTTCACTCCGATCGCTATTGTTCTCCCTGCATGACCGTTTACGTTCGAATTTCCGCCCACCTCTTGATTTAACCCGGGCGACCTCCTCAGCAGCAACCGTGCACACCTGCTCGACCTCTGCTCGCCAATTTACAGGTATTTACAGTTGTCCTGCCCTCCATACGACTGTTATTGAACTTTAATTTGCTCAGAAGGATAAAGGCACCTCAAAAACTATATTTACACCACCCATTTCCCTCTGCAAGTCCACATTTGCCACTGTGAAGTCGAAAAACACCAGCCGAGCCATAATTCCGGTAAATTCACCCAAAAACAATACTCACTGCGTATTCTCGGAAAATTCCTTGTTGGTCTCAATTCACCCGCTGGAAGGGGACAGTTAGACCTTAGAGAAGCTCTGCTCCTAAAAACAAACAGTATTTCAATTTCTGTTGAGTAAATTCCCCTCTGGTATCCAAAATACAAACTGTCTTTACAGAGAACCACCTCTCTTCTGTGTTGCTTTCATTTTGACTATTCACCTACAATTGTTGCACTTTAAAGAACTATGGAGACTCCTATTGCTCTAAATATCAAGCCCCTCAATGCTCCTCACCAGGAATTAGCATGGAAAGCCCTGGGAGACATGGATTACCAAATGATGGACTGGTTCCCTATGGGAACCAAATACAATATCCAGATGATGAATGAGTTAAAAGCCCAGCACCTGAGTGGGGCAGACATCTTGGGAATATGGGATTCAAATTTGCCCATCTATAACCTTCCCCAAGTAAATCCTATGCTAGAACTGATCTACAGCTGCCAGGAATGCTATGACCCAAGCCAAAGAGCTGTCATCAGCCCCACAGGCTCAATCCTGTTCCAGATTACCCCAGAGAGTATAAATGGAATGCTGCACTTCCAAACTGCCAAGCAATTGACTCCCCTCTTTATGCAGAATTTGATAAACAGAGGGACCAAGCTGTCAAATGACCAAATCATTAAAATCAATCAGTTGTTTGTAAGACCAGGCTCTGAATCAGTCAGAACCCCTCCTATTGGGTATCACTATTTGAATGAATTGGGCAGGATGTTAGTGGATTTAATCAGTTATGTCCTAGGATTCAGGGGGATAGAGGATGTGGATGATAGCCTAATGGCAATGCTGTCTATATTCTCTCCTGGTAAACCCCCAGCTGTACATTATGACTATGCAACCTACATTGCAGATAAAATCCATGAGCAGTTTATGAACTTGAAGAGGGAAAGACTATTCAGGTATACTTCATATATATACCATCTATTCTTGTTCTATCAGCCAGCCACCTTCTCTGTTCCTTTGAAGCCACTCAATGCCCAGGGAATTCCAAGGTCAGTTGTGTTCTGGACTTCTGTTTTTCATCATACCTCTGTATCACCTTACACATACACTGAGTTCATTGACTTATTCATCCATCCAGTCATGACAGTATTGCATGGTACTCCTCCTCCTAGACTAACTGATGACATGAGGAGAATTCTCCATTTGAATAAGTCCTACAGCATTGGTAATTGGTACTTCTACCAAAACCACACAGTCATCAGGATATATGGCTGTGAGTTGAACCCATTTAGGTTGCCAAGGTGTGTCCCCATGAGGCTCTTTGCCTTGGAATATTTCAGACAGTTTGGGAACTCAGACTATCTTCATTTTCAGAGCAACAATAAGAAGTCACAGTTGAAGGTAAGGAACCAGCTGGGTCCTTTCCTATATAACAGAAAAGAAGAGGGATGGAAAGAGGCAAACACTATCCTGGAAGGCCTCAGACTGCAAACCAGCTTTGAATGGATACCCTATGATCCCAATCATGCTATCTCCCTCAGGAGGATTAGATACAAATTGGGTAGCTATGCACACAAGAGACAACCCGAGATTGAACAGCATGCCAATGCATCAAATTGGGAAGAGGGTACCCTAGAGGAGGAAATTACTAATGAAGAGTTACTTGAGAGAGAGGCTAGAAATATGCAAAAGGAAGCTGACTTGGAAACTTGTGGACAGGTGCCCCTCTCTTACAAAAAGCAACTTGGAGCAGTTGATACATCATCTACAGCACAGCAGCAAACTGCCGAGAAAACACCACAGACAGCAAGCAAGGATAAAGGGAAGCAGGTGGAGCAGCCACCTCCATTGACAGAAGAACAAGTGGACACATTGCTACAGCAGCAAGAAGAGATGGAGCAGCAGGAACTTGGGCAGCAACAGGAAGAGGAACAGTTTAGTGAACAGCAGCCCTTGCAGCAAGAAAAAGTGACTGATCCTCCAAGCTCCACTGAGCAACAGGCTCAGACAGTGGTGCCTCCTAGAGCAGAAACTACTGTTGATACCTCGGTCCTCCAAACCCCACAAAAGGAGGACTTAACCAGGAAAAGGGATAGAGAGACTCCCCTGACTTCATCCATCAATCGGGGAGAGAAAAGACAAAGACTAAATGACTCCCAAGAGGAGGATATAGCAGTGAGGCAAGTAATGGGCATGGGCCCACCCAGTGGAGAAGTTTCAGCCAGTTCATTTCAGCATGAACATGATAGAGCTATAGGAGGAGAGGTCAGCTCCTCCAGCCAGCACAGAGAAGGACAGTCAAGCATCAAACAACAATTTATTGACATTAAGAGGAGGAGTGATCCTATTAAAATACGACTGTACGATCATTTGCTGAACCTGGCTCCTACCAATCAGCAAAGACTCATGTCTGCCTTTGATGTAAGTGAAGGCAAGATGATCATGAGTCACTTCATGCCCACAACACTGCATCCTCAATCTACCTCGGATTACCTAAGAACCAACATGGAGGTTCTGGCCAAAGACATACACCCTATGGATAAGATTGAATTACATAAACAAACTGGTGAAATGGTGTATGCCTCCTTGGCAGATGAGACATTGGAGAACTACAAATTGAAGAGCAGCCTTGATAACACAGCATCTCAGCTGGAATTGGAGAGAGCATCATCACAAGCCAAGGACAATAGGATCAAGTCCTTGGAAGAGGTAATTATAGAAATAGGACATGATCCTAAAGATGTCAAAGGTATCCAAGAACTCCTGAAGATAAGGGATGCAGACATGGCGGCCTTAAGAAAGAAAATCAAGCTCCCAGCTACCATCCATCCACAAACAGATGAGGTTGCCCAGCAAAGGCAGGAAAAGGATACTACAGACCTGCTGGTATCCCTGTACAAGGAGCTGGTTAGGACTCAAGACCAGCTAGGACAATCTGAAGCTGCAAAGGCAGCACTACAAACAGCACTGAAACAAAGAGAAGAGGGCCAAACCTCCCAGCCCCCTCCGGAAGTAATCAACCTTGAAGAAGCTACTCCAATAACTACTATTCCTCCTCAGCAGACTGGAACTATAGCACCATCTACAGCAACAACTACACCAGCAACAGAGCAAACTCCTAGTCTGGATATGCAGAAGCTGCAGGCTGAAATCCAAGTTCTTGAATCCCAAATGAAAGAGCTTGATGAAGTCAAGAAGACTTTGGCCAAGGTGAATGAAAAATTCGACAAAAGCAAGCAGAATGAAGCAACAAAGGAGCGAGAGATAAAAGCTCTAAAAAAGAGAATAGCTGAACTAGAAAAAGAGCTTGCACTGGAAAAGGTAACAGCAGAACTAAAAGCAGTCCTCTGGGGCAACATTGGTCGATCCATCACCAATCAGTGGCAGTACATTGAGACTATGGATGAGCAAATAGTACTCATCACCAAGGCAAACAAGGAAATACACAGAGCAAGAGCAAGCCTTGGCCACATGCCAGATGCTGCCAGCAGAATGGTCAATGTTTTAAATAACAAAACTAGCTCTCAACTAGCTGCCATGGGAATTACTAACAGGACTGAAACAATATCAGTAGTCAAAAGAGTCCTGACACTAAGAAGCCTAGTTGGAACACTGGAGAGGAGAACACAGGATATGCAGACCGAGATCAACAAGTTCCTGGACAGATTTGTAGCATTACAGAACAGAGGCCTCCCCAGCATTTTAAGCAGTGTAGGAAGACTGCTCACCCTAGAAAATTACAACAAAAGGATTGATGCCCATGCAGTAGCACAAATTGCAAAACAACCCAGTACCTCAGCAGACACAGGGCCAGCATCGGGGCAGAATCTGTATGATAGGGTGGATAATCTGTTTTTTATTATGAATGAAATTGATCATCTGTTTGATACACCACCAAATTTCTTTAAGTATACTGAGGCAGATGAGACTATGGGGGCAATCATAAATCATCAATTGCCCACACAGGAAGTATGGAGGAATTTGACACAGATAATTTTGTCAGGCCAGAACCTGTAGCGCTAGTTTTTCTCCAGTCTATGAGCAGTCATGCACGGGCAGAATTTTGATAGATAAGATCTACAAGGAAGAGACAGAGGCTGAGCCAACTCAGCAAAGCTATTTACTCACTACTGCAGCAGTCACAATCACAGGTGACAAACACAGCATACAGCGCACAAGCCATAAAGTCGGGTTCTCCAGCATTTAATCAAAGTATCTCAACCGACTCAGCAGATCCCAAAGGCCAAAATATCTTCTGACAGAACATTAAAGCGCCTTTATTTTGTATTCAATGATATAATAAATTTCTGATAATAATATCTCAAAAGTTGGTGAGAATATTAAGTCTGAGATAACTCAGGACTCAGATATTTTTGTAAACAATCGCAAGTATATATTCGCCCCTCACAGAAGCTTAAGGGGTTGTTGTTATTTTCATTTTGGAGATCTCACTTGCTGTAAAATTCTCAGAGAAATAATACAAAGGGTGAATGGAATTTCCAAAGCTTGGTGTACCTTGATGCGTTGTGATGAATGGCGAATGTTGCAGGATTCCAGAGTGTTTCATGAAACAATAAGTTTTCTTAAATCTCTGTATTACATGTTTTCGAGTCTTTTGTTCTCTTTTGTTGTCCAAATATTTTCCACTTAATAGCAAAGTAGAAGAATAGTTCCAGGATCTAATCACCGATTACCCTGAACTCAAACTGAGCTATTATCCATGTTTTCTTCAGATACAGTAAAAGAAGTGTAATTCTTAGTTGCTGCACTTTAAAACTATATCTTTTACAGTGATAGATATTCCCAGGGATTCAATTTTGCCCCTGAGACATCCATCCATTTTCTCATAACCAATTTGGTGAAAATACTTAAACATTTAGTGAAAATCCTTGAATGCTCTCACTTCTTGTTTTTCCTGTTCGTGTTATAAATCAAAATTTGTTCTATGAAGTATCCAAATGGCCCTGTAAGTTTCACCAGTTCATCTCAAGGTTTCTAAACACCTACAGCCATAGACTCCATTGCCCAATGATATTCAACTCTTTGAAAATTACATCACAAGAGATCTGAAAGAAATTCTTCAACCAAAACATAAACAAGACCTGTGCATAATAGCTAGCCTAAAACCCTATCATAAACAGTTACAAATCATAAAGAGAGAGCCCTCTCTGATCACAGTTTGGCTAGAAACAGTGATCCAAAGATTGGTTAGTGGTTACCCCGGCCGTATTCCCTTGGGAGTCATAGGGAACAACCTGGGTGTTAACACATTGTATCACCCACAAGCCAATGGGATAGTAGAAGCATTTAACAAAATACTGGAGACTGTGATGGCCAAAGTCTGCAATGCACAACGGAGTGATTGGGACCTACACGTACTTGCAATACTATGGGCTTATAGAACAACGTGTAGGAAACTAACGGGACAGACACCTTTCCAATTGGTCTATGGAGTGGAAGTTGTCATGCCAACGGAGTATATTGTGCCTAGTTTGCGCATAGCAATGCTCATAAGTATGATGGACCGCAAAGCTCTGGAGGAACGGCTTGCGCAGTTGGAGGAACTTGAAGAGGAACGGTTTCTAGCTGGCTTCCATCAACAAGTACAAAAGCAGCACGAAAAGGCTTGGCACGATCGACATATTAAGTTGTGCACCTTCAAAGTAAACGATTTAGTGTTACTATATGATAGTAAGTTTGATAAATTCCCAGGGAAGTTCCAGATGCATTGGTTGGGCCTGTACGTTGTTAAGGAAGTCACAGACAGAGGCGTGGTGCAGCTAGTCAAGCTAAATGGAGAACTTCTCCCAGGCAAAGTGAATGGCAGTCGGTTGAAGCCCTACACGGGTGGCCCAGCTATCTGACTAGCTAACAGAAGTATAGTTGTCGCGCCTCTGGGAGCTAAAAGAAAGCACAGGACTATCAACAGATGCAGCGGATGTAGGAACAAATCCAGGGAAGCAGTTCCAACACTGCGATCTCGGAACAATGTGTACAGGAGATTCACCAGGCAGCCGCTCAGTGCGCTGCCAACCTTGTAGTTGTTTGAGCAGAGTTGGAGGGTCTCTGCACAAAGATCTCCACACCAATAGAGTGACTCAAGGGCGAGTCATGATGTTTATTTTGGGGGCCTATTGGGCATGGAATCCCCCCAAGGCATGTTTTGGGACTTAAAGCCCAAGTTTTGACTAAGTTCATTGTAAAGACTCCGCAATTTTTGGACGCAGAGCGCGAAGTCATAACAAAGTCATAGGGTTATCCACCCTTGTTTTTGTAATGTAATGTTGGTCTGAAAGATCTACCCATGGTCCGCGGACCATGGAATTGTATAAATAGAGTGAGGCTCTAAGTGTAGAAAATGGGGAAGGGAATAGAAGGAAAAGAAGCACTGAGTCGAAGTGTAAGTCATGTCTTTGGGTCGTAGAGTAGGAGAAGGCTCTACAGCTGAGTGCGCAGAGGCCTAGTAGTCCACAGATGAGTGCGCGGACCCTTGCAGCTGAGTGCGTAGGGTAGGACGAGTCTCTTACCATTGGAAGCATTAATAAAGAGAAGTTTTACCATATTTCTGTGTATCTTTTCCTATTTTATGTATTATTGGGTATGAATTGCAATTTTATTGTTTATTTACTATGAGAACTCATATGAATGTGTTGAATAAGTAAATATAACATAAGGCATCCGTTTACACGAAAATAACTACTGGTATAAGAAGATAAGTAAGATCTCAGGTGTGACTTAGGGAAATAGTGCAGATCGCTACTCCAGCAGCACGAAAGCCCCACAACCCCTGGTTAGGGCTACACGAAGGCGGATATATCAGGGCGTGAAGGCCAGGGAAGTGCGTGAAGTAACATGCATGAAGGGATTCCTAGTTGGATCAAATCAACCCCTTAGACATCTCAAGGGTGCGGAAACCTGGTTCCAACACCCCCCGATACTACTTCAAGTGAGACCTCAGTCCACACTCCACGAACTGTTGCCGAAAGGGCCAGTGGTACAGGAATTTGTTTGGCTAATTAACTCCGAACCTAGGTCAGGCCACAACAAGCCAACACCCCATTAATTTTTTTCTCCTATTCATGATTGATTCAAAGTGATCCCTATCGCCGCAAATCCAACAATCTCTGAAGTATGACTGCATTTACATATGCTAACTTTTCATGTGACTGCATGATTCTATCATTATCTGCCTGACAACTCCTAGTCTCTTCCATTAAACTTCTCAGTGTCACTACCAAGTTAGAATAGTTCCCAACACCATACTACTCTTTGAATTCGTAGGGAGAGTCTCCGTAGTCAACCATCTTGCCAGCCATTTGATATTTCTTCCTACAAGGCATAATATGTCAAATGAACAAAATCACAACAAACTAGTGTACCTTATTATAGCTTGGGGAGGATACCTTTTCTACAAGATTACCAAGTCAATGTGACACATGTATAGCATAATCATAATAGAACATAGGCATACATGAGTAAATGTATCAACTCATAAACATTACTCTAACTAGGATCAAGTCATCAATGCAAATCCATACCAACAATGCATTCTATGACCTAATGCATGACAACAACATCAATCCATTATACACATTGCCACATGCAACTAGCAATATGCATAAGCAATGTTAAACCAACTACAAATATGCATAATTGCATGTAGTCGAACATAATCGATCAATTCTTGTAATCAACCTACAATATTGATGCATGTAATCAAAATATTCAAAATGTAACCTAACATACAAGGATGTAAGTAGGTACCATGAAATCATCATGTAAGTGACATTGAATCCATACACAGTCAATCACATACTCATTTCAAATACATTTCATAGAATCAATAACAAATTCTCCATGATAACCATAATACAACCCTAATCAATCATCAAGCAAATGTAACAAGTATATAAGTGTAAGAAACACACATGAAACTGACATGCATGCATGACCAACACATAACCCATCCATTTCGAGGGGTGAACATGCTCTGATACCACTCTATAACACCCTCCTTCGACATCTACCCAAGAAACTAACCAGCCGAGGTAAAAATGCAATGAGAGGCCACTATGATATGATTCGACCTCCTAAGTCACATTAAGGGAGTGGAACTGACGGAAACACACCATACAGACATCCAACATCATCAACAGAACCCTAAGAGGACAAATTAGCCACTTAGACAACCTCTCCCTGGGTCCCATTGTTGTTTTAAGTCTCTTGGGCCATAGTCGCTGTCATGCTATGGGAAAGGGAGCGACCAGGAACCTAAATTCGCTCTCATAGGCCTGCCTACTAGCGAATCTGAACCAAAATTGTCATTGTTGTGCCAACGACCCTAGGATTTAAGCCACTTCTTCAGGCTCAGAGCCCAGGACACTACCTAGAACTTATCCGTATGTTCAAATCAATAAAGTAACATGGAAATTAAAGTACTAAAGCAATTACTTGTTTAAGACCTTGATTGGATCCCTACTAACCATGACAGGCATATCATCGACATATGATCTAAGGATCTCATACTTATCTGAGAATTGCGATGAACCATTGTTCCCTTATCGTATTTGTTGCATTATCATATAATAGGTCATAGGCACATCATCCATTCACATACAAGTAAAAACATGTTGAGAGCCATGCATAATTGTTGTCATAAAATGTGCATATAACCAGCGTAATAGGAATAGAAATAAAATAAACATATCATCCATCAAATCCATAAATACATTAGTACCTTTAATCATGAAAATCAAGGGAATGGATTTCTCATTAATGAATGCGATGAACCAACCGGAGATGGGACTACCACGTTCCACTCGTCCGTAGAATGGCTGAGCCAAATCTCTCTTTAGCCATTCACCCCCGTGTCATATTCCAATCATGAATGTGGGATCTTATAGAACACATCAATTAAAACTCATTTAGGGATTCCAGAGGCCATCCACCTCAACCCATCAAATAGTGATTCCACCTCACGGTCATACATCACCAAAACCAACATTAGATTGGTCTCCATCCAAGCCTTATAGGGCTTCCAAAGTGTTTTTTAAACCAAGGCTTATAGAACTAGTTACTCAACCCACATCTTATACAGGGCTTCCAGATCGTTTGTCCAACCAAGGCTTCTAGACTAGTAATTCAACCCACCCAGGGCTTCTAAAGAATTTGTCCAACCAGGGCTTCCAGGACTAGTAACTCAACCCAAGTTGTTTCATGGCTTCTAGATTGATTGTTCAACCAGGGCTTCTATGACAAATAACTCAACCCAATCTAAGGAAACATGACAACCAACCACAACAAGTCATGAAAGTAAACCCACAATCACAATGGTTATCTAGGAAATGTCAAGGCAATGCAATCCATTGTTGATCCAAGTGATCCTCCATGCCAATAACAGATCACAACCAAGAAACCACATGAATATGCAATGCATTCCAAAACTAGTGAAGAAATCATACATAAAACTTAGTACCTGCCAGAAAATCTGATGTAGTTGTTGACATCGATGCCTTTTTGCGCTTTCCCGCTCTTGCTTTGCCTTCTTGCTCTCAAAATACAAGTATGGCACACCCTCCAAGAGTGCTCCAAGAAATTTCTAAGTATCCAAGAGATGAGAGAGAGAGAGAAAATGAGAGAGATCCAAAGCTAAAATGACAAAAGGTTACAAACTTATCCTTAGAAGCCTTTTTATGAATGAGGCCTCTATTTTCTTCATTTTCCATTATTTTCCTTCATTTTCCTCACATGCAACCTATGACCTTTCACCTCTCTTTTCTCCTAATTTCCATTGTTTCCATAAATAAATGTGAAAAAATGCCTTTTAATTCCTTATCCATTTCCTTTTCCAATTTCCTTATCCATAAACAATCAAGTGAACACCCCCCTAGGATGTCTTGCCCAAGACTCAACTTGGGATAAGTGTCCCATTCATTCATGGTTATTGTTTTTAACTTTATTACACAAAATTTTCACTAGGGCTGTTACAGAAAATGGAGTCCATATTTGACATTTGTATAAGCATTATCACCTCATGAACAATCCATTGACCAAGAGTTGGAACCTCTTTCTGTACACAGAACTCAGAACACCTGCAAAAAAATAGATTTCGGACCTCTGGGAACAAGATTTGGGAACCTTTAGAATGAGTTTCTTCCCCCTATTTATAAGGAGAGGGGGAGCTTGAAACAACAATTACAAAATGTCTTCTAATGTTACAATTGTCTAATCGACTGGTTGTCTCAGCATACGCATATTCAAATCATTACATAACATATTGATTCCTTCTTTAAAATGCAACAAATTACAAAATAACAAACATGGGGAAACCAAATGATAACCACAGCAAGATATCTCCATGCTAATTCATGTGATCACCTCTGATCATGACACCTCCATGCCACGACATTCCTCTGTAGTTATTGGCTGATATGCCTGTCACTTTATCCCCTTAATTGCTTGAATTCCCCACTTTCTGGAGCTAAAAACAATCAACTATGGTGGGATTAGCGGTGCTCTATAACATAGTTGTTGACTCATCCATCTACATACACTCTAGGCTATACTATCAGAACCCAATACATCTCGTAACTCTAATAAAATATTGTTACGAAAACGTAGAACTTTGATCACCCTTAGTTCCTCTTGCTTAATCTCCTTTATCGCTTCTCAAGCATGGGACCACTGCTTGTGACCAAAGACTTCATGCATAGGCTCTTCAATATCAGAGCCTTCTATCCTCATAAATTTATTTGAAATTGCATTTCGAAAACATAAAGATATGATGCCTTTAAGATCCTATTCAATTGGCCCTCTTCCTGTTTATCCCATGTGACCGGGTGTCGTGACCTTAGGCTTAACGCTTGGGTGTTAAACCCTTTGGGCTCCTATCGGGGACCTCTCTCCCTTTGTAATTAATGCTTCATCCTTGGTTCTTTGGATGGTCGTGACCATGCGCCACCACATCTCAGAGCCCCTCTTCATCATAACTTTTCAAATTAAGGATTAAAATTGGAGTTATGATATTTCGTACTTCTGATGAGCTCATAACTCTTGGTGCTCGGCCCCAAATTTTCACCCTTGGATCTCTGGATTTCCCATGACTGTATGCCCTATAATATCAAAGCCCTCTTCATCAGAACATTTTCAAAATCTAATTATAAACGAGTTTTTATTTCTCTCACCTCCGATATAAAGATCTATGAAATGACATCTGCATGCTAACATCCTCATCTCTATGTGGCACCTCCTGAGTAGTGACACATGTCACCCCGATTTTTCCCTTTAGGCCCTCCAAAATGTTAAAATTTCCTGCCACTTGTCCTTGTCCCTCCACGTCATGTGACATAATCTACCTTGTTAGATTCTCAGAATGAACTATATGTTGCAATGTGTCCAGTGTTGAGGAGAGAGAAAGGGTCCCTAGGGTCCTTAGTTTTGTGTTGGTTTCCTTTGTACTTTCGCGACCAAGTGCCAATCTGTATGGGAAGCCCTCTTCATCGAAACTTTTTTTCTTAAATAGTTCCAATGCTTTCAACCTCCGATATTCCTCCTTAGCACTTAGGTGCTCCAGTTAGCTCTGTGCCCTTGGTTCTTTTAAGTCTTTGTGACCAAGTGCCAGCATATATTGAAGCAATCCTCCAAAATTATATCTTATCCCCTAGGTGTTCAGCCCAGTTCTACGTCCTCGGTCCCTTTGTTTTTCCATGACTGACTGCCACATGATTTCGGAGCTCCTCTTCATCGTAAAATTTTTTAAATGCTAATTAAAACATAGTTTTGATGGTCTCCTCCTCTTAAATGAAGACCCCCTGTTCTGGATTTAAACAAGAACGAAACAAATTACAGAGATAACCATAAACACAGAGATGTAGCGGAAATAATACTTCATTTCATTAATGTAAAATATTGAAATATGCTTACAAACAAAAATGGAAATAAACTAACTAGGGCGATGGTAGCTTATCTCTGAGAAGAGATGTGGCAGCTACATGCCTTTAAACTTCCTTACAATTAGGCTTAAGGGCCTTTTTATTATTGAACAATAAGAGCAAACCCTAAACAACCAAAACCCTAGCCCGAGGAGATGTAACACTAAGAGTTCATGGGCCCCATTAGAGTGGGTTAGACAACCAACTTCCTGGGGTCGTGACTTGGTCATATTATCTCTGTTTGACACACATGATAACCCGTTGGAAATATCTCTCTGAGGACTACGACGGAAAAGACTTTTTTAGACAACAAATCGCTGGCAGTAGATTTCCAAAAAAACATCGTTTAGGGCCTCAAAATGGCTCTGAAAGTTTAGGACCCGAAAAACTGCTAAAAATAGTAAATTGTGCTACAATTAAGGAAACCGGAAAACTGAAAGAAGAAATGGTGGGGTTCCAAGTGGAAATGGCGAGTGGCCACCAATATCCACCAGCATCATTCCTCCCCCCTTAGGAAGCAATGGTCCCCATTGCGTTGAGTTCCTCCATGAGATGAGGAAAATTTTGCTGAATTTGGTCCCTGGTGAACCACTTTCCCTAGTGAAGGAGTTGGGCTGCTTTGACAACTCGATACAGTTGGATATTTTGCTGGCAAGTGTGCATGATCTGTGTGTCCATGATCCAATTAGTTGCAGCTTGTTCCATGGAATCTGGATTTAACTCTATGGGTGTGAGTTGTTCTGCAATGTCGGAGTGTCTAGTAATGGTGGAAAGTATGGCCGAAGATGGTCCACATTGAACACTGGGTGCAGGCCAAGGAATGGGGGAATGCTGAGCTCAAATGAATTGTGTCCCACAGCCTTGGTAATGGTGTAAGGACCATATCGGAGTGGTATGAGTTTCAGATAGGCTCTGGTAAGGCGTTCCTTTTGCAAATGGAACCAGACTTTGTTGCCCACCTAAAACTTGTCCGGCATCCAATGTTGATCATGTCACTGCTTGTACTTGGAATTTGATTTCTCCAGAATGTCATGGACCTGATGGTGAATATGTTGGATGTGCTCAATTAATCTATTTGCCTTATCTGTTTCGGACTAGACATGAACCGAATGTGTGTGAGTAGCTGCAAATGGCATGGCCACATCAATGGGACATAATGGATGGAATCCCAAGCCCACCTGAAAAGGGATGTGGCCGGTCAAGTTGTGGAGAGCCCAGTTGTAGCTGTGTTGAACATAGGGGAGGCTCTTGTCCCATGTGTGTGGATGCTTTGAATTGTACATGCGCAAAATGTGTACAATCATCATGTTGACAACCTCTGTCTGGCCATCAGTTTGAGGATGGAACTGTGGACTTAGTGAGTTTGGTGTCCAGCATCAACCAGAAACTAGACCAAAATGTACCGAGGGACCTGTTGTCCCAATCTAAGATGATAGACTGTGGGATCCCAAAGTGTACCCACACTCGTATAAAGAAGTGTTTAGCAGTAGTTTATGCTGTGATATTCTTCTTGCAGGCCACCATAATGGCCATCTTCAAGAACCTGTCGATGACCACAAAAACACAACCATTTCCATGCTTAGTGGAAGGAAAGCTTGACATGTAATCCATGGAGATGGATTCCTAAGGTCGACTAGGGGTGGGCAACGGGGTATAGATGCCTTGCTTCTTGATAGCTGGTTTGGCAATGGCGCAGGCAGTGAATGATCTGATGTACTTCCCGACATCATGTCGAAGATTCGGCCAATAGAAATACTTCTGCAGTACTACCACCTTTTTCTCAACCCCAAAATTCCCGGCAACCTGATTGTAGTGTGCTTCCCAAATCATCTTCGCACGCTCACTTGAAGGAACACAAAGGTGACCCAGATGGCATAACAGGGCATCCTAGAGGTGAAAATCTGGAACATGTTGACCCTCCAAGAGTGTCTAGTATGTGTGGCCGAATTCTGGGTCGCTTTTGTAAAGAAGTGGCCAATCAGAAGTCTCGTGCCCATAAGAGTTGAGCACGGTGGTTAACGCCATGATCAGTGGTCGATTGAGGCAATCTGCAACATTATTGGTGTTGCCCTTCTTATACTTGATATTCAAATGGAACTGTTGCAGGTATGTGGACCACTTCTGATGGCAATCATTCTACAATTTCCCTTGGGTCTGTATGAACTGTAGGGGTTGGTGGTCTGTGTGGATGACCGTTTCCTTCCCCAAAATGTAATGCTTCCATTGTCGGCAGGCCTACACAATCGAATACATATCTTTGTCATAAGTGGGATACTTCTGGACAGTGTCTAAAAGTGTCTCACTGTGATATGCCACTAGATGACCGTGTTGAGTAAGGACTGCCCCAATAGCATAGTCAGAGGCATCTGTCTCGACCTCAAATGGTTGTTTCAAATCTGGTAATGCGAGCACTGGTGACGAGCAGAGGTGATCTTTCAACTTTGTGAATGCCTTCTATTGAGATTTAGACCAAAAGAATTTTTCTTTCGCTCCTCCCTTGGTGACTTGACTCAAGGGCCAAGTGATATGACAAAATCCCAACACGAACCTGCGGTAGAAGTTGGCAAGACCTAGAGAGTTGCGGAGCTTTGTTAGAGTGGTTGGAGATGGCCAATCCTGAATGACTTGGATCTTGGCTGGATCCACATGCACCCCCTGTTCATCAACAATGTATCCCAGATATTGAACGTGGGTCATGCCAAAAGTGAATTTCTCCAAATTGGCACATAACTTGTGTTGTCGCAGTGTTTGGAGAACCTATCGGATGTGGTGGAGGTGCTCTTCCCAACTCTGGCTGAAGCTCAGGATGTCATCCAAGTATACCACTACAAATGAGTTGGTGAATGGCCGTAAGATGTCACCCATTAGCCTCATGAAGTTTACAAGATAATTCGTCAATCCAAAAGGCATAACCAACCATTCAAAAAGGCCCTCCTTGGCTTTGAAGGCAATCTTCCACACATCGGAGGGTTCAATTGGTACCTGGTGATATCCTGACTTCAAATCGATCTTTCTGAAATATTTTTCCCCCTTCAGTTGGTCTAGGAGGTCATCAATCCATGGGATCAGGTACCTATTATGGACAGTGATCTTGTTAAATGCCCAATAGTCAATACAGAGTCTCCAAGTCCCATCCTTCTTCTGTACCAGCACGATCGGGCTCCCACAGTGTGATGAACTCAGACAGATGTGACCTTTCTCCAGTACCTCCTGAATCTGCCTCTTGATTTCATCATTCTCCATAATGGAGCACCGATAGATTGGTCCATTGGGCAGCGGTACACCGGGGGTCAGATCGATGGAGTGCTTGACCTGACAATGCAGAGGAACCCCTACGGGGGAGGTGAAGATGTCGTTGTACTCCTCCATGACCTTGTCCATTTGTAGTTTTTGTGCGGAGGGGCCATGCCTGGAGGTCGTGGCCACCGTCTTCTTCTTTCCTTGAGGGCGTATCATCAGGAAAACAAATTTCCTGATTTTGGAAATGAGCTTGCTGCATTGTTTTGCAGTAACCAAAGAGATGGCGATAGGCAGTGCTACCTCTGGTATCCTATACAACTTATTTCCCAAAGTAACAATAACAACACAGGGCCTTGATTCATACACAGCATGTCGCTTCCACAAGTATGGTTGTCTTAATAATAAATCACAAACCTCAAGGGGAGAAATGTCACACAATACCTCATCCGTGAAGGGCTTGATGTTGTATGGAAGGCAACACTGCTGGCTCACGCGAAGATCTCGTCCTTGATGAAGCCACCTAATGGTGTATGGTTGTGGATGTGTTGTGGCTGGTATGCCTAGCCGCTTCATGACCTCTACCAAAATGAGCTTCTTTTGGCTCCTGCTGTCGACAATGAACTGTAGTGGGGAGCCCTTTACCCACATCTAGGAGTGGAAGAGACACTCCTCCTCCTCTGGATCTTCGGGTTCCTCCTTCTGGATCTTCATGGTGGCAACGGTGGCATTGGGCTCTGCATCGATAATCTGCTTCCCTTTACCTTTCCCCTTGTTGGGTTCTAACTTAGATTCAGAACATGCATCTGATTCTGAAACCTTTAACTCAGCCACTAGTGACTGCTTGGCCCGACACTCACTTTTGTTGTGAGTGGAGCTCTTATGGAACTCACACCACTTTCCCGTGTTCCTTTTCGACTTCGCGACAATGTTCTTTGCTTGCAGCTTTTCCGAGTTGTCTTGGGCCGCCTCGCCTTGGCTTTGTCCTTTGTTCTGCAGTTTGGGGGCACCTTCCTTTGCCTCGGATTCACAGTTCCAAAGTCTCACTTCTTCTGTTTAAACTTTTGCTCGACCTTGAAGGCATATTGGTATGTCGTGTCGAGCGAGGAGATGTTCAAGAATTCTATTTCTTCCTGGATGTACTTGTGCAGGCAACCACGATATTTGAGTACCAAATGCTGCTCTGAATCCTTGTTACCCAACTTTGTGCGAAGGGTATGGAAAATATTGGTAAAATCCAGCACGTCTTGGTCCCTTCCCTGCCGCAGTGTGGTCCACTTTATGTATTGATCCTCACATCTTCCGACATGGTAGTACTTCTCCTTGATAGCATCCCTAAATGAATTCCAAGTGGGTGCAGCTGAAAATAGTGAGCCTGTACTTTCATCCTTCTACTCGCAGTAGGTTTCCCACCAGTCCTTGACGTGGGGAGCTGCTTGGATAAGAGCGAAAATAATCTTTTCCCGACTGGAAAAATCATGAACAGAAAAATAACCCTCTAGCAGATTTAACCATTTATTGACGGCATCTATGTCTATCTGACCCTCGAATATGGGGATTTCAAAACTAACTTGTACCTTAAACGGTGTGGCATTTCCAGAGTAGCTGTTGGAAGCCGATGCGTCACCCCTGTGTAGCCGCTGAAGGATCTGGGCAAAGTTGTCCATCATCACGTTCCTTTTTTGCTCGAGGTCTTCTTCAAGAAAGATTTTGATAGGATCTCTTGCCCCCTCGTCTTTTTTTTCATCTGCCATGGGAGGCCGTCGAAATTTGCGAGGCTGGTCTTGCAAACGTTCGACCAGTTCAAGCCCTAACTCTTTATATCCTAACCTCTTTGGGGACATGCAAAGAAAAATAGAGAAAAAAAGCAGAATGCTCTGATACCACTAATCCGGATTTAAACAGGAACGCAAAAAATTACAAAGATAACCATAAAGATAGAGATGCAGTGGAAATAATACTTCATTTCATTAATGTAAAATACTAAAATATGCTTACAAACAGAAAAGGAAATAAACCAGATAGGGCGATGGTAGCTTATCTCTGAGAAGAGATGAGGTGGCTACATGCCTCTGAACTGCCTTACAAAGAGGCTCAAGGGCCTTTTTATTATTGAACAATAATAGAAAACCCTAAACAACCAAAACCCTAACCTGAGGAGATGTAACACCAAGAGTTTATGGGCCCCGTTGGGGTGAGTTGGACAGCCAACTTCCTGGGGTCGTGACTTGGTCATATTATCTCTATTTGACGCACATGATAACCCATTGGAAAGATCTCTCTGAGGACTACAATGGAAAAGATGATTGTACATTATCAATCGTTGGCGGTAGATTTCCAAAAAAAACGGCGTTTAGGGCCTAAAAACGCCTCTGGAAGTTTAGGACCTGAAAAACTTCTAAAAATAGTAAATTGTGCTACAATTAAGGAAACTAAAAAACTAAAAGAAGCAACGGTGGGGGTCCAAGTGGAATTTGCGGGTGGCCAAAAATACCCACCTGGATCACCTCCAATATGCCTTCCTTCCAGCCTTCCTAATATTTGGCTTTGATGTGATCAGATCCTAAAATTTCGGCCTCCGTTTGGATTTTGGCTTTCCTTTTGGCTTTGAAACTTAGGATTTTGATTTTGGCCTCCTCCTCGTGATTTCAATGTCTGATATTTGCTCTCCTCTTTGGCCTTTTTTCACTTTGTCTCCCCTTTTTGGCCACTATTTGACATCATTTGACACAATTGCAAAAATTTGTAGTAGGTGAAAACATACCCCATGCAAAAGGTTATGTATACCATCTTAGACACAAATATGTCTTCCATTTCCAATGCCCAATGACTCCCGCGTGATCTGACCATTAGCTTAACATACTTAGATGGAAGAAAAATTATATCTAGGAGATAACTTGGGTGATCTTAATCATTAAGAGAGACTTTGAGAACCATGAAGCTAACCACCGATAGCCCACCCAGTTCTCTTCAACTAGGTATTTATATCGTTCCTCTCAGCATCATTTTGTGCATTTCAGAGGCCATAAGCCTATCTCTTCGATGCACTAGGGGAAACTAAACCATATTTTCCTCCACTACCTCCAATCACACTTCATAAACTAACTATCATTAAGTGGTGATGGCCCTCAGTATTGCAGCAATAATACACCAACTCCCAAATGTCTCTATTGTAATTTCAACCTGGGGTTCATATAAACTTTAGACGGGTCAACACTATATGTGCATTAAGCACTATCTCCTTCTTTTGCTAAGTTTTATATGGCTGGAAGTTCTAAGACGAGATCTGGTTCCACGTAGACCATTATAATTGTTATATGTTACAAGAAAAAATCAAAATTGAAAGGAATGAAAGACAAGAAGAAAACATATGCTAATTTCAATGAGGGAAGATGAACAATCTTAATTGTAATGGAATGAAAGGATATATTTTCTATTATGCAAAGTAAGAAAATACACAACTGAAGTAAAATCTTGCAAATAGTAAACCCTAATTCTGTACTATAAATGAAGTTTCTACAGAAAACTAGGTCAAAGCATCTACTTAGTCTCTCTACTTCTAAATTCCATCTTCAGTATTCCAAGGACGGTGTATCACATCAAATAAGGTGAGTCATGACTTGAATGAAAATTTAGGCAAGTTTTTAGAGAAAAATGCAAATTGCTACATAAGTCTTTGTTTTGCTACAAGAGACAGTCTAGTGAGTATAAACATGTGCTAAAGGAAAGGTTGATAAGAAAAATAAGCTAATGAAGGGCTACGAAATGATAAGGCACCATTGTCCAAGTTATTACACCAGTGGTGGTATGGTTTCTTGTTATAGGGTTTCTTGTAGCTACAAAACAAGGAGGTTGCAGTGAAACAATAATGATAGACAACAAATGAACAACACATAAAATGAATTCAAATGCATAATAAATAATGTTACTTGAATAATATAACCACTACTAATGCTACCCTCTAATGCTCAGAAGCTTTGCAAATGAATACTATTCATAAATTATCTAACTAAACAATATTCATAAATAAAATCCATAAATGAATAAATGCATAAATAGTAATGGTATAGAAGGGATCTTGAGCACCTGGGGTGGGCACTGATGCAAGGAATCTTTGATCCCTAATAGAGAAGCAAACAAATAACTGAAGCCAAAGATATCTTTTATTAATTTAAGAGTTTATTGTACATGATAAAAGTTTCAAATTTAAAAACTAGACTTCCTAATGCTCTACATTGTTATTCTCTTAATTTTACTAGCTGCATAATGGGATACTCAATCCCTCTATCTATACAAATTGAATGAGGGGTAATTTTTTTGAAAGGAGAATTTCTTTCCCTCCAAAACCCCTAGAAAATTAGATCATGTTCCCTAGTTGATCTCACAGCAACCGGAAGGAGTATTTACTGTCCCAAGCTAGTAGAGCTTGAACGTTTTGTAGTAAGGGGAAGGCCCCACGAATCTCTCTTTCTGGATATCCTCATAATCTTTGCAAAATATTCTCAATATACTACATAATAATCATTTTAGGAACATAAATCATGATACATCTTTGTAACCCTCCCAAGAACTCATTTAAGCTAATAAATTGATATTAAATGAAAAAAGGAAGACCCCTAAGCGTTAGCTCAAGCAGTCTAGAGCCAGACGTGAAATTTTTTTTATATTGTTGTTAGTTTTTGCTAATCACAGGTTTGACTCTCCTGCATTCCCTTGTGGTGAGGCCCCATAATTGGGTTTGATGACTTACCCAGTTTACCATCCCCAAAATGTGGGAAAGTACTCTGGGTTTCCTATTCTTTCATTCCTAGTAAAAAAGAAGGTGCAAAAATGAAGGTCTAATACAACCTTTATGTGCATAGGAAATATTAGATGGGCCTTATGTTTTACCTAATTGGGAGGCCCACCATACCCTCATATTCAAATTGTTGCTCACCCTTTGAGCAACTTACTCCTCCTTGTTAACGGGAAAAGTGTCTATTCAGAACGACCCTATCCCACTAAGGTGTGACAGTGACCTTAGAAACAAACAGAGAAAACTACTTTTGTATTCTCCTTTATGAACTATAAACAAAGAGAAATAGGATGAACCAACCTGTGTCTTGCGCTAGTCCTTTGATCCAATCTCTCTCCTCTTTGACAGCTTCCAGCTACTTGCTCCCTTACTTGCCCAGCTTCACCAAGTACCTGCAATATCACAGAAGGAGGAAAGTATACAAAGACGTGGATTCATACTCATAAAAAGCTTAGGATCAAATTTAAGCTAAACATACAAATGTAACAAACATCAATGATACACAGGCATGTAGGAGAAACTCAAATAGTTTTATTGATATAACAAGAAGATCCAGGAGGAGTTACAACCGATGATTCCTGATCCAGCATCAACCTCCCAGCAGAGAAGCCCCTCTTCACCTCCAACAAAGCATAAATCACCCAATACTCTGATATCTATCTCAAAACAAACAGCAATTCTCTGCAATGTACAATATTCCAGCCTCTGGATCTCTTGGTGAGGGATCCATATATAGATGTATGCAAAGAGGATGAGTCAGCTCATGAATTGATTAGTGGCTTCTCTCTGTCAGTTCTTGCTTCCACTTGGAGACTGAGAGCCTCTTACTCATCCCTGATCGAATTCAGCGAGGCAAGTGTCATTGGAGAAGATTCTGGAAGCTTCCATTGTCTCTCCACCTCGTGGAATGACTCTGCCACTTGTCATTTCCCGTTCAACGCACCCTGGTAGTGCATTTAGGTGCGTTGCAACGCACCTAGCTAGTGTATTTGGGTGCTTTGCAACGCAACTAGCTAGTGGAGCGGTTGAAATGATCCTGATTTGACTAGTTCCGAGCAGTTTCTGGTGGAGAACTTCTGGGAGAAGCTGTAATTTGTTGACCTTGTTCCTTTAGGAGTTATAACAACACTTTTAAGGACTTAGGAGCCCTTGGTTTATGGACATTTCATGCTTGGAGCTGTAAGGCACAAAAATGTCTATAACACTCCTCCTTCCTATATTTTTATTTATTCATATCATTGATGACATATTTCACATTCCATGTTGAGGTGGAGGTGGTTGTGTATGTTGAATGTAAACCTATTTTTCTTTTAGTGTGTTGTCACTCCCTTGAATCTCGTCCTAACTCTGATGCTATGTAATTCCTAACAACATGGTTGGATTGAATCTAAGTCCAATCCATTGGACCCCGAGCTTTTCATTGATCCTTTTATACAAAGGTGTCTTTGCAAGTGAAAGTTTTAATTTGTTAGGGGAATGATATTCTCTAATTCTCACGCTGTGGGGCAGTACTTTCCATATCCTTTGGAAGGCATGTGATCTTCTTCTCCCAACAACCTTGAAGCATCTTCATAGAGGAGGATGACCTCTACTTTCCTCTTTCTAGAAGTGCATGAGTGGATGTGAGGATGGATGGATTTTGGTGTTCGAATATAATCCAAAGTGGATACTTCATCTCTCCATCCATGGTCCTCTTTAATTATTTATCTCTCACTTATTCGTGCATTAGCCAAGATGCTAGGGCCAATAATTATGCATCTCCTCATATGGATATAGATCCCATATGGTCATATATTGAAGCATAGGGTTGTGAAGGTAGAATTCAACATTCTTGGCCTTGTATTTTATGCTAGATTATCGACAAAATTCAATGAAGTCGCTACCTTCTTGCAAAGGGAGATCCCCTTTCTATGAAAACATGTTTATATGAAACCTACACCATTTCTCTTTCAATAATAAGAAGTAGGTCTTTGAGGGTTTCCTGCAATTGACTTCCTCTCAAGATAGGTGTGCTATGGTGCCCAAATATGTTTCCAAAGTTGCAACCTGAGCATTCCTTTCCTATAGCAATTTTTGTGTCTGCTGCAATTGGTTTTTCAGTTATGTGTTTTCTATTGTCTTCATCAAACCTTTGGAGTGCCATATCTTCTCCCATTTCTTCATCTCATCTTCCATCCTAACAAGATCATCGACACCTTTAGATTAGGTGATCCTCTTCCATAGATTAGCCTCAACCTTGTCCTGCTCTATTGCAAGGAATACTTGTGGTGTTATATGTATAGGAAGTTTTTTTCTTGCCTCAATCCAAGAATAAAATGAGGTAGTTCTCCTTTGAAATGGTTTCTTTGTTACCCTTTCAATCTCCTATAACGTTTTATGCTATTCCTATACTTGAGCATCTTGCTCCTCTGATTGTATTTTCTACCTACATTTCTCAAGAGGTGTTTATATTTCTGTTGTTGGTACCTCTGGTGCCTTTAATTTCTTCTACTTTAAATCCGGAAGATCTTATTTTTCTGGTCTAGGAGTCCCTTCAATGATGATAGGAGTGCGAGAAGGAGGTATTAGTTTACAACTGTACCACACTCTAGTTCTTTTACTCCTCCTGAATTAAATAAGTGATTGGCCAAGTTTTCATGTCTTTGACTTTGTGGGAATACTGAGTGCTACTAATGTACCTGTAATTTCCTTTTCTTCCTCTTTCATGAGTTTTTTTCCTTCTTTTTGTTTTACAGGGATTCCCATTCCCTCTCCTTTCCTATTTTTAGTTGGCCTCTTTTGTGGTTTCTTAGCCTCTTTTTGAGGTTCTTATTATTCTTCCTAATGTTCTTCCAATTATGCATAAAACTTTGTCTGAGTTTCTACCAATTTAGCATGCGGGTTTGCCAATTGAGTTTGGGGCTCTAGGAAGGTTTATATGTCCATGTGAACAAAGTCTACCCATGGAATAGGACAATGAATATTTTGTAATGAATCCATAACTATTAGTTTATTGAGGTCATGATAGCCCAAGTAATTATGTTTACCCTCAACTTTGGTGCTAATCTCTTTTGGGGATTGGAGAAGGATGTATGGATACTTAGCCTCTCATGAATAGGAAGGTCAGCTTGGAGTCTTAATTGATAAAGGATTATAAATTGATAAGCATGTAATATTATTAGCCTTCCCTCATAGGATATATACTTAAGTATATGATAGGCTATTTTATCCCATCGATATGGTAGGATTTTGCTTTGAACCCCATTTTTGTCTTCATCTAGTTTCTCATTAAGGTGGAAAATCCATATTTTTGCATTGATAACTTCATCCCTTTCCTCTTTAATTAAAAATATCCCTTTCGTAAGGGTATTTAACCTATTTATTGAGATCTCAACAATGTATATTATTGACCCTTTGAAAGCAGTGACTACTTCTTGGCCCTCATGATGTTGTGGGTTCAAGGCAAACTCTAAGGCCACTTCACCATCATATCATGTAAGTTCTTTAAAGAACCCTAGCCAATAAAATTTTTATAGGATGTACATGGCCTCATGATTATCATGAATATTAGTGGTATATGTAGGTTTTCTCCTATTCAATCCTCCCCCAATTGTATGACACAGGTTGCCGCAAGTTTGGCCAACAATTTATTTTGCAAGGAAATGGTCTTTTTATGTTTCTACAAGAATTAAGGTTTTCATTTTACAACAAGGAATTCTGTAACTAAGACAAATGAATAGCTTCCAGCCAATTCCTAAAAATAATTTAGCACTCCATACTTTAAATCATTTTTCATATTTGTCTAACTATTCCTTTGTAAATTTAGACCCTTGACAAAAAAAACTTGTTGACCGATAACTTCAAGTAATTAATCTACAATCCTAGTGTCAAATGTGAGTAAGGCAATGGAAATATTGTATACTTATGATTTTTTAGGAAGCCTCGATTTATTAGCTTGTTTGAGGCCTCTGTGAGTGTTTCTAGTAATGCTTAATGTCATGTAGCAGAACCCTTTGTAGCATGTATCTCATTACATACTAATACTTGTAGCTAAGAGTTTTTGGAATCGATGTCTTGTAACCCTTTTATGCATTGGTGGAAAACTTCGTCGAGTATTTTTATTACCTGGATGCATGTAGAACATGGTATGAGAATAGTTACTTCACTGAATTTGATCTCGAGGTTAAGTGAAGATCATATTGGGTGGTTGATGAGAGAAAACTAAACAAGCAGTGGATGAGATGTCCCCCACCTACCTCTATTAGTCTTAGTGTCCTTGTACTCCCACTTTTCCTTGTTATTAGTAAGTGACAATGACCTGGTTTTTAAATGGTCCCTTGATTTTTTATTATCCACCACCTCACACGTGAGAATAGCTTTTAGCCTGAGTGAAATTCTCTACCAAATTTGTCTAAGACCTTTTCTAGTCTATCTGGCTATGAAAAAATTATATTTTTACACTTATAATGTTTCCTAATGCTTCAAATGAATTTGAAGGGTAAGTGTAAGGGATCGTCATACTTGATGTTTTAACTTTTCATGATGTTGTAGTTTTCTTTAATGTATTTGTAGGTGTTCTCGTGAATTTCTTGCTTGAAAAGATAATCTTGTAGTAGTCTATAGGAAATCTTGTAGCTCATCAGATGCATTTTGAGAGCTAGAAGGGGGTGTCTTGACTACTAATGCTAATCTGGAGATGTAGGCTTTTGTTGCATTATGTGATCTTTCTTAGGAATAATGGATACTTTGGCTTGTAGGATATTTTAAGGCTGCTACAGGACTGTGTAGTCTCCTGTAGCAACCACAAAGATCCTTCATGCCCATAAAAATACTCTTCTAAAATGTCAAGGGGTATTAACAATACAAGGAGGAGCTACTGATGGTGGTGGAAAGGCTTTTGATTATGACTATAATGGGGAAACATGTAATTTGAGCTACTACATTATTATAAATGGTGAACAATGAAGGAAAAATTGGGATGTAATTCATATTGATTGAATAACTAGGTTTTAGGATGCCTCTAGTGCTTTTCCCTAGCTTAGATATGAAGCAATTCCTTGATTTCTAGTTTTTTAATTAAATATGGGTTATCTTGTAGCATTACAGGACTTTACTGTACCAATTTAGGGAAGTGGAAAGAAATGTATGGAAAAGATTTGTATATGTGGATATGATGCTAAGGATGATGGATGATGATGGAAAATTTTGTAGGGGAACTTTTGTGTCCCCTTGAGAATGCATGACTTGATGCCATGGGAAGAATTCACATGCCAGTTTGTTCGACCCATATTGTTGTTCCTTTCATCCATGACACCTACGCAAAAATTAAGGTAAGATAAAGAGCATTTACCAAAAGTGGAATCTTCTCTTCATCTATAGGTTTCATCCTAACTGAGTGATTATCATAGCATTTTTTGACTAGATAAGGCCCAACCCATTTGGTCATGAGCTTCCCTTTAAAATCCTTAAACCTAGAGTCATACAAGAGGACCCAATCACCCTCTTGGAAGGCTCTGGTTTTAATATGCTTGGCATGCTAGGTTTTTCTTTGTAGTTGGACCACTTCAGTATTCCATAAGGCTTTCATCATAAATTCATCAAGTGCATTTAATTTTTGCAACCTTTCATACTATTTTTTGGTGGGATCCATGTCGAGCAAGTCAGGAGTCCTCAATGTGTTGTACTCAAACTCAATATAAAATAAGGCCTTATTTCCATATAATAACTCATAGGTTATGAACCTAGTAGTGGTATTCCATGTGTTGTTGTAGGCCCATGTGGCCTCAACAAACCTCTCTCCTCAATTTGTTTTTCTAATTTTGATCACCTTGGTCAGAGTGCTCTCTAATTCTTTTCCACTAACCTTTTCTTGTCCATTTGCTTGAGGGTGATATGGGTTGTATGTCTAGTGTCAGACATGGTGTTGCTCTATTATTCCCTAGATCAGATTGGAGGTGAACTGGGAGCCTTGGTCTGTCTCCAATTCTTTTGAAAAACCAAACTTGTAGAAGATGTTTTCTCTTAGAAGCTCAACTAATTTCTTCTCAGGTGTTTCTTTTACTGGTTTCACCTTAGCCCACTTAGTTAGGTAGTTAAACCTCACAATAATTTATCTTTTTTGTCTAGATGGAAAATCAATAGGACAAATGAAGTTCATGTCCCACTTCTCAAATAACTCAAAAGAATCTTGAGGCTATAAATAAATTTCATCCTTCTAAGTGGGTTTCCCCATCCTTTGGCATTCATCACAATGTGCAGTGTATCTCTCGACATCTTTGTGAAGATTTGGCCAATAGTATCTTACTTACAGGATCTTGTAGTTTGTCCTCTTGGCAGAAAAATGGAAGTCATAGGGCCCATGATGACGAGATGAGAGGATGCGAAACTTCAACTTCCCTCACACATCTTCTCATTATTTTATCCAATCCTAACCTGAAGAGGGTTCCCCCAATCCAAGTGCAGGAAGTTCTTTTTCTGACAGTCTTAATTTTCTCCCTTGAAGATAAGTTAAGAGGAAATTGGCGAGTAGCTAGGAAGCTGGAAATATTAGCAATCCATGGAGATAGAAGTGATATGGAAAAAAATGCTTGTAATGGAGCTAGTCATCCACCACTTCTTCATCATATGCAGAGAAGGTTAATCTTGAAATAAAATTTGCAACAACGTTCACCTTTCTAGGTTTTTCAACAATAGTCAAATCAAATTGTTGCAACAATAATAACTATATGATTATGTGAACTGTAGAAAATCTAATGGTCGGTTAACTCAGTAATGCAATATAAGTCAAAGCATAATACTATAACCTACTTCTACTATCAATTTGTGGAAGCTTAAATATTGAGTTGAACAATATAACCAGAAGAAGAAGAATCAATGGCACAATACACATGAAAATACTTTGGGGAAAGCCTCAGCTAAAAACCTCACACTATTGTATTATCATACATGGTGGAAATACATAGGAATTCTACAAAGCCTTAGCTCTCACAGCTAGCTAGCTCTTAGTACAATCCTCATAGATGCTCACAGGCAATCTTGGCTTCTCTCCAGCCTTCCTCTCTACCCTCCAAGCTCCTATTTCCTTGCGATGTTCCTTGAGGATGATTTTCCTTTACCAAGTGGAAAACCAATCCTCCAAAACTGCGCAATACTCAAGGATAAATCCTTGACTTCATGCATGAGTTTTCTCCATGAGAAAACACATGCAACTGATAGTACATTTTCCTTTAACATTAATCTCAACTGGGTCTTTCTCAGAATAGACATGCATGAGTTTTTGATGAGGGAATCTTCAGTTAACTGGAGTATCACTAGTTGAGTGCATTAATGCATCAACTGATTGTTAACTCACTATTAGTTCCTCAAATAGTTTGGAACTAATTCAACTGGACTTAACTCAGTAAACTGAGTTAACTAATTACAACTCAAATATAACTCAATCTTATCTCTTTAATTTAAGGGATAACTCTTGCATGACTTTAGAAAGACTTCTAACATGAATTTCTCCAGCTAATTAATTTAAAATAAATTAATTAATTATTTCCGAGTAGATGTTAAGACTAAATCCGATTTTAATTCACAATTTAATTCAAGCACAAATTAAATTGGAATATTCTTGTTTCCATATTTCAACACTCTCAACAAGAAAGGGATTATCTACCACCCCGATCATGTCTCTATGGAACTCGAATTTACACTTTGACAATGCCTTTATCAAAATGTCAGCATCTTTCTCCTCTGTTGAAATATATATTGCAACAACATGATCCTCCTCGACCAGTGAAAATCCACAGGCAACAAATCTTTCCTTATGCTTCTCCACACTACCATCAACATCTTGCTTTACCTTGTAAAGCCAACGGGAACTCACAACTGACTTGTTCTCCGGTCTCAGAACCACGTCCCAAATGCTGTTACGAACTATGGAGTCATACTCCTCCACCATAGCATCAACCCAAACTGGCTGCTGCACTGCTTCCTCAAAGGAAGATGACTCGATCTCAGCACATTCCCCCACAAGGGCCATGTACCCAGTGTACCTCTCAGGTGACCTCCTCTATCTGCATTGAGAAGATGGTGCTCCCACATTCTCTCTTGCATCCTCCAACAATCTGTAAGCTTCTCTTGTGCGCTTCCGTCCATCTCTGGAAGACTCTACTTGAGTGGATGTCTCCACTCCTAAAACCTTTCCATGTGGGTACTCCGCATCAGTCTGAGGCTCCTCCTCCTTAGGAACCAACAGTTCCTCCACAACCTGTAGTTGGAGCTCCCTCTCAAGGGAAACTCGCATGGCCTTCTGCTCATCAAACTTGAGATCTCTATGAACCACTTTCCTCCAACTAGTAGGAAAGTACACTCGATAGTTTGAGGTGTATCAGTGTACCCCACAAATATCCCCAACTCCGCTGTCAGCTCAAGCTTCTTCCATGCATCCTTTGTCACATGGAAATATACTGATGAGCCAAAGATCCTGAAGTGACCCACATCTGGTCTCTTATCGGAGAAAGCTTCCTCTGGTGTCTTCATCCCAAGTATGTGATGCAGGCTTCTATTCTTCAAATAGACCGTTGTGTTGCATGCCTCAGCCCACAAGTGAAGTGGTAGGCCTTGGTCATTCAGCATTGCCCGTGTTGCCCCTACAATAGTTTTGTTCTTCCTCTCGGCCACCCCATTCTGTCGTGGGTTATGAGGTTCCGTGAACTCTCGTTTAATTCCTTCCGTTGCATAGAAGACCTTAAACTCTTGATAGACATATTCTTCACCGTTGTCACTTCTCAAGGCCTTAATCTTCTTCCCTGACTCTTTCTCGACCAAAGCTTTGAACTCACAAAACTTTGTGAAGGTTTGGTCCTTCTTCTGCATGAAATAAATCCAGCATTTTCGAGAATAGTCATCAATGAAAATCACATAATACCCTTGCTTTGCTATGGATTCCATCAAGAATGGTCAACACAAATCAGTATGAACTCGCTCTAAGATAGCCACTGCTCAACTGTCTCGATCATGAAAGGAAGACTTGGTTTAATTTCCCAAGGTACAACCTTTTCATGTGTCGACTTGCTCAAGTTTACCTTTGGGAAGTCCTGTAGATATCTACTGCATTATTTTTAAAGCCCCATGATGCAAATGGCCCAATGGCTTGTGCCACAACTCACCAATGTCTTGGCTTTGCACCAATTCTGCTTTTGTACTCAATGTTGCACAATCATCTACCTCTAGTTTACAGATATTCTTCACCCGAATCCCTATCCCCTTGGTCTGACCCGTGGCTATGTGTCTTAAGAATGCCTTTCCTTTACTGAAGACAACATCATAGCCTTTGTCCTCCAACATCACGACCGATACCAAGTTCTTCTTCAGTCCAGGCACATACTTCACATCTGTCAAGGTGAGAGGAGCTCCATGCTCCCTCTTAAAAGCAACCGTGCCCACTCTTGAAACACTATACCTTCCATCGTCACCCATCTCTATGCACATCTTGAGGTCTTTCTCCTCCAAGGCACTGAATTTTTTTTTATCACCAGTCATGTGGAATGAGGCTCAACTGTCAAGATACCAAACACAACCCATCATCAATGACACCATGCATGTGATGAGGGTAAAGTCCATTTCGAACTGAGAGGCTAATGCCTCACCTTTCGATCCTTCCAAGGATCCCTTCTTGGACTTCTTCGATGAGAAACTAATCACATAATATCCCATCTCATGACAACTAAAGCATCTTACTTTAGACATGTCACCCTTCTTCCCTCCATGAGAAGAATTCGATTTGAAATGGGAAGCATTCCCCTTCCCTTTCCTTGCCTTACTTGATAAGGCCATATTTTCTTCATCATCATTCTTGGATGAAGAACCATCTCGTGTGCTCCTCCTGATCTCCTCCTGCATAAGATCCGACCACAGTCGTTCCCAATCTGGCAGTTTCTCTGTTCCATTCACAAAGTCCCGGTAGCTATTCCAACTCTTTGGAAGGCCAAGGAGAGCGAGGCTCACCATATCATCATCTACAGTAGTTATTCCCACACTTCCAAGCTCCTCTCTGCAAGTGGTAAGCTTGTTCAGATATGTGGAAATAGTATCGCCCTTCTCCATCTTGATTCTTCGAAGCTTATCCTTGAGCGGCAATTTCCTCTAGCCGCTACTGTTCTCGTAGAGGTCCTTCAATGTCTTCCACATTGAAAATGGACTGTCCTTCCCATAGAGACTTGAGACAATATTGTCTCAAACTCCCTCAAGGATGATCTGTCTCGCCTTTGCCACACACTTCATCGCAGACCTTTCGGGCTCGTTATTCAAAAAAGCTATTTTCCATAAACTGACACCTGGTTATGTGCTTTAATGCTAATAAATGAATTCGTTGCCAGTTATTAATGGAATATGGTTTCGTGCTTATCGAAAAATCATCTCACGTAAGGTGGTATACTTTATGCATCTTCTGCATTTAAAACTTTCCCATCACCCTTCCTTGTCATTATTTTCACTTCACTTGTGAATTGCAGGAACGGAGAACAAAAAATGATACAAAGCAATACGAAGGATATTATGGGAAAGAAAAGCAAATCTCCGAGCTCTGAAGAGAAGGAAATGGCGCCCTTGTATACAAACACGGCCTGTAACAGAGACGCGGGAATTGCTACGTGGGAAGGCATGTATAATATGCTTGAAGAGGAGAATCCCAGAGTAATGGAAGTTACTGCTACTGCAGGCTCACATAGTTCTTCTGAGGCATCCATCACAGAGCTAGCTTGCTCATTCTTGCACCGGATAGCAGCAAGGCCCAAAATTCTCCCATACACAGACATGGTTAAGTGGATACTGGACAACGTTGATATCAGAAATAGACAGTTTAAGACTCAGGGTCAAGAGATTACTGAATCATTATTTTCACAAAATTTGAACTTTATATCCGTTAAAAGGAAAAAGCGCAAAAGGTAAAAAACACATGAAGGAAACCCGGATCAAGAAACGGAGGCAGTTTCCAATGCGCGATGGCGCTAATCATGCATCGCTGAGAAAAATTTCTCGAAAAGGAAAGTTTCTAATTGCTCAGTTACCTGCAAGCCCCGAAAATTGCACGACAACAAACAGTATTATTGATTGTGTAAATGAAAATTTTCACAAGGCAAATTTGATCGCAAAAACCACTACAGGGTATTTACCTAACGTACACCAATTACAAATAGAGTGGAGGCAGAAAGCTCAAGAAAAGGCACAAGAAATCCAAAGGTTAACCAAATTGAACTGGGATTATTACTGGGCATACTTGGTAAAGCCACATAGCCAGTGGATGACTATCAAGTGTATCATCAATTCGGCCGAAAAGATGGCGCCAGCTCTTATTGATTTTGTTTTCTCAGCTCAGCTAAAATCGGAAGTCAGCCAGCTGACTCTTCTCAAACAGATGCTGCATGCGTGCGATTTCAAGGACCAGATACAGAAGTAGTTTTAATTTTAGATTCAATATTATTTTTCATTTTGTTTTATTTTGCCTGAAATGAGGACGGTCATTTAAACTGCATCCTACACTTTTGTAATAATTTATTTTTAGATTTAGTTAGTAGTATTTAAACCCTTCTCATGCATTTAGAGAAGGGTCCTGAAATTTGTCAAAAACGTATCCCCAGAACATGCACTTCTGTACCCTCTGAGGAGGTTTTGATGAATGAATGGAACAGGATTTATTGATATTTGCATTTGATATCTGCTACTGATGTTGCACTTTTGTACTCTTAGTGGATGTTAGATCAAGAAGAGATAAATCATTATCACTTGAAGCTCATGAGTAGGACTAGTTATAAATGGTACTTCTATTTCTTAACTATTTCTGCCTCTGTGTTAAAGTGATTTTCATGTTCAGTTATTTATATATTGATGTATGAATGCCTGAGTTATCATTTGTCACTTTTGTAAGGTGATAGCTATTTATTTATGCTTAATGTATGAATAGCTTATTATGCGATATGTTTTTCACAACTGTTTGTCTAACTTTTTATACGAAGTGGTTCATCTTTATTGAATTCTTTTCTCATAACAGTTGAATGATCTTTATTACCAGTTGTTATTTGAAATCAGTTTAGATCGCATAAAAGAAAGATTACAACCCGGGTTAGTGTAGATCTAGATATTTCTGCTTATTAGAATACAATTTGCTTATTATTAGATTAGAGTTTAGAGTAAAAGTATTCCATTTAGAAACTGTCAGAAAGAGAAATATCAATTCTTCACACACACACACCTAAATTGGGAAACTGGTCCCATATCCCCAGTTGGACCCACTATACCAAACGGAAAAGGAGCTGCTAACCAAGGTCCGGACCGGGTGGGTATCCCCCTTGTTGTAGACCCGATTTTCAGGGCTTCAACATATTTGGCGCTAGAAGGAGGGCCTTGAACTATGAATGGCAAGCAAATCTAAATCTAAATACCATTCTGAGAGTAAATCGCCCTCACCATCTCCCCCGACTTCTCCATTACATTTAGAATCTTCAAATCCAAAATCAGAAGTCGCTGGAGCAACAGTCGTTGCTACAAACCCTGACATTTCAGAACAATCTACTATTGAACCTCCTGAAGTTGAATCTTTGATTCACAAACTTCAGCAATTTTCAATATCTCCTCAAAAATCTAATAAATCTCAAGGCAGCGTGACTTCGCAATATAATCCTGCGCATCCTCTTACCAGGTTAAAGAGCGAAAAGTTTGGCATTCATCCAACCGAATTACCTCTACCTACTAGGAAGAGAGCAAGGAAGTCTCCTAAAGGTTCCAATAGTGAGACTCTTTCATCATCATCATCCATCTCAACCTCTTCACCGCGAAGTCAACCATCCACTCCTCCACTTCATATCGTTGTCCATCAGCCTACTGGAACTTCCACAACTCCTTCTCAATCATCTGCAGTCATAATATCTTCATCTTCTCAACCGCAGGGGTCATCTTCTGCACTTTCCTCTGTTAGTAGTTCAGCGATGGCCCAAACTCTATGGAATAACCCAGGGGCAGTCTTAATGCCTGCACCCTTGAGTCAGTTATCGGCCCATCCTGAAAAATGGCTGCCTAAGTTTAATCTTGAGGCAGGCATGCTAGTAGAAGAACATATAAATAACTTTATGCTATCCATAAATCTCAACGGAGTTGTTAATGAAGATGTTGTCGTTCAACTTTTTCCTTATACTCTGCAAGGAACAGCCGGATCATCGTATTTTTCATTACCATCTGGATCTATTACTAGTTGGGACATCTTCCAAGAACAATTCCTAACCAAGTTCGGTGATGACAGGTCTACAACGACACTAATCAATGACTTGTCTAACCTTAAGGCCGAGTCAACAGAACCTATCAAAGATTTCAATTTACATTTCAATAAAATCTTAAACAAAATTCCTACTGCTTCTCAGCCTAGCGAAGAAGTGCGAAGTGAATGGTACATTACCACTTTACCATCAAACTTAGCAATCTTTGTTGATAGGGCTAACAAAACAACCTTCGTTGAAAATATGAAAGAAGCAATAGCAGTAGAGAAACGTATTATGGCCCTAGAAAAGAAAAATGCGATAGAAGAACAAAAATCTAAGTAGGTTTCGTTCAAAGAAGATCCCAAGAAAAAACAATCGAAAGATCCATTCTATTTGGAAGGATTACAAAAAGTTTTGAAGACCATGTTTAATGAAATGGTCGACATCAAGAAACAAGTAGTAGAATCTTCTTCTAAAAATCCATACAGGCCTTTTAAAAGAAATCCTTCAACTGATTCCAAACCCCCTAACGCTATTACAAATGCTGAATCAGAAGAAGAAGAAGAGGAAAACGCTACTGAAGAACATACCGATGAAGAAGAAGTTGTAGAGTTACAAGGTATGTGGGATTTCATCCTCCCAGATGAAGAGGATCAAGAGGCATTCTCGGTTAGTACTCGCAGCAGAAATCAACTTGATCCTCCTTAACCTACACCTAAGCCAAAGAGCGCAAGCTCGATGACTAAGGATAAAGTCGCAGCCAAGAAAACATCACCTAAAGCGACTCAAACCAGCCCAGTCCAAACAGACACATCAACTCCATCTAAAACGCTAATCGTTTCGGATGAAATGGAGTATAATATCGTAGAATACATGAAAAAGACGAGGGCCAATATTACTCTTTTTGAATTGAGCAAGTTAAAAAACTAGCGAAAAGTACTTTTGAAAGAATTACATGCTGTACCAGTTACACCTTTACCAGCCGCTGTAATCTCTCAAGCTTCCCATGATATGGGAAGACCTTCAAATAATACAATGAATAAGGTTGATCCAAATGATATTGCCTTAATTGGAGGAAGATCAAGATCTCATACTCCCCCATTTCTCCTTACTTATGAAATTTTCAATAAAAACGTGCATAATTGCTTAGTGGGTTCTGGAGCTTCATCGAACATTTTACCAAGATCAATATGTGCAAAATTGAACGTTCAACCACAGAAATCTGTTGTGCGCATAGTTCAGCTAGATCGATCACAAGTCGAAGTGATTGGCGAATTAAATCAGGTAACCATAAGGATGTCATCCAACCCAAAGGTATGTCAAGTTATTGACATTTTAGTTGCTGATATTCTGGAATTTTATGGCTTAATTCTTAGCAGAGATTGGTCAAAAAAACTTCACGGATACTTTGCAACTGATTGGTCACATATGTGGCTCCCTTACAATGGTAAACCAAATCAGATAAAAGTTGAACGGGAAAAACATGAGAAATACATAGTAACAGAACTCGAGGGAGAAAATGAACCAGTAGCATATAATTCTAACATCATTGGCAACTATTCAATAGATTCTTTATTAGCAAATTTTAATGCTCATACTTCACCTTACTTAGAACATTTTGTTTTATCTCAAGTAGAAAATTTCTCTCAGACAGATAGTTCTAAATGCATTAATTTTATAGATAGTCCTGTAAATAAATCTTTATTTTGGAAACTATTTTTTGATGGTTCTAAGTCTAATGAAGGAGCAGGAGCAGGATGCGTGTTAGTAAGTCCAGAGGGAGATAAAACTATTCTAACTTGCAGACTCGAATTTGAGTGTACCAAAAATACCACAGAATACGAGGCTCTAGTCCAAGGGTTATACAAAGCAATCGGATTAGGCGTCAAATACCTGCAAGTTTTCAAAGATTCTGAAATTGTAATTAGATAGGTACGTAATACTATACACTGTTTATCAGGTCATTTAAAGCATTACCAATCTTTAGTTCAAGATCTAACTAAACACTTTATAGCATTTAATATTTCATCAATTCCCAGACTCCAGAATGCTAGCGCAGACCTCTTAGCCAACGTAGCTTCCAAGCTCATTCCTTCAAAAGATTTTAGCCCTGACCGATTTTCAATTGAGTTAATTTTTAGACCATCTATTCGTGATAACATTACCAATTGGACGATTTTCAAGGACAATCCTAATATCGTGAGTTTCCTCACATCTGAAGGATCCAACACCAATCAAATAATTGACGAAGACCAACATGACCAACAATTGCAACAGGATAGTACTAACAATGCTATACCTAAATCAGTAGTCAAATTATAAGACCTTTATGATTTGAAAGATCGATTCAAAAGATCTACCAATTCAAAACTCCAAAGTTCAACTTTGAATTATGAATTAGTAAATCTAGGAACTGATGCCAAACCATAGAATATCAACCTAGGCCTTGGCCTAGCCCCTGAAGAAAAATTAGCATATATCCGTCTCTTGAAACAATACAAAAGTGTCTTTGCTTGGAATTATGATGAACTCAAAACATACGACACCTCCATCATCCAACATACTATCCCAATGATCGATAATGAAAAACTTGTCCAACAAAATTTGAGAAAGATCCATCCCAATTTAGAAAATCAGATTAAAATTGAACTCAATAAGTTATTGAAAGCCAAAATAATCTTTCCCGTTAGACATTCTAAATGGGTCTCCAATATGGTACCTGTTAGAAAGAAAAACGGAGATATTAGAATCTGCATTGACTTTCGAAACCTTAACAAGGCCTGCCAAAAGGATAATTTTCCTTTGCCCCCCATGGAACAAATACTGCAGGCAGTTGCGGGCTCAGAATTAATGTCATTCTTGGATGGATTCTCAGGATACAACCAAGTGTTGGTACATCCCGACGATCAATTAAAAACTACATTTAGAACTAAGTGGGGCACATACGCATATCAAAAGATGCCATTTGGTTTGATTAACGTGGGTGCCACATTTCAGAGAGCCATGGACATCGCATTCAAAGGGTTAGTTAATAAATCAGTGGTAATCTATCTGGATGATATAACTGTTTATTCCAAGAAACGAAACAACCATCTCAGGGATTTAAAACAAATCTTCCAACGTTGTTTAAGGTATGGGATTTCACTTAACCCGAAAAAATCTTTTTTCGCATTAAGTGAAGGAAAACTTCTAGGATTCATAGTGTCAAAATCTGGAATTCACATTGATCCTAACAGAATCAAGGAAATTTCCATAGTACCCCTACCTCACAACAAGAAAGCCATGCAATCTTTCCTTAGCCAGATTAACTTTGTAAAGAGATTCGTCCCAGACTTTTCAAGAATCGTATCTCCTTTACAAGCAATGATTAAAAAGAACACAAATTTTAAATGGGGCCAAGATGAACATGAAGCATTCAATCTGATCAAACAAGCAATTATCAATGCTCCATCTTTAACAACTCCCAATTTTTCCAATCCTTTTATTTTGTATACATTTGCCTCAGATATGTCATATGCTGCGATACTCACTCAAGCAAATCAAGAAAAGGCGGAAGCCCCAATTGATTTTTTCAGTTCCAATTTACAAGGAGCTGAATTGAATTATTCAGATGTGGAGAAACAAGCTTATGTTCTTTTCAAAGCAATTAAATATTTTAGACCTTTTTTACTCAAAACACATACCAAGATCATAGTACCATTTCCAGCGGTAAGAAATCTTCTAGTACAGAAGTATGTGGGTGAGAAAAGGACCAATTAGGTTAATTCCTTACAAGAATATGATGTAGAAATCAAACCAGCAAATATTGTAAAAGGTCAAGGCTTTTGTAAAATGCTGGCAAGAGCATCGCTAATGTCCGAAAATCCATCTGCAGAGGTACAAGTGTACGAGGTAAGCCTAAACGATGTTGAGTCATTATACGCTGATATTATTTATTATCTAAAGAATGGATATGCTCCTCCAAACCTCGATCATACCAAGAAAAGAGCCCTAAGGTTAAAATCCAAACAATATCAACTCATGAATGACATTCTTTTTAGAATAAATTATGATTCTGTTCTCCTTAGATGTCTTGAGAAAGCTGAAGCTGAAAAAGTCTTGCAGGAACTCCACGATGGGCCAGCAGGCGGACACTACGCTGGAGACGCAACTTCTCACAAAATTTTACGCGCAGGCTATTACTGGCCCACATTATTCAAAGACACACATAACTACGTAAGGAAATGTCAAATCTGTCAAACTGCTGCTAGGAGGCAAAAGAAACCATCCTTGCCACTGCAACCAGTTACCATTGAACAACCTTTTGATCAGTGGGGATTGGACATAATAGGTGAGATCGTTCCTCACTCTTCTAAACAGCATAGATATATCCTTACAACAACAGATTACTTTACTAAATGGGTAGAAGCAGTCCCACTCAAGACGGCTAACGCTAAAAATATCATCGAGTTCATAGATCAGTTCATAATCACCAGGTTTGGATTGCCTTCCGCTTTAATGTTTGATAATGCATCATATTTTTCTGGTAATGCAATGACTGAATTTGCACTCAAAAGGGGTTTCAAGCTTAAATACTCGGCCAATTATTACCCACAAGGGAATGGGTTAGCTGAATCTACAAATAAGAACTTAATTAGAATCATTAAGCGAACCATTGACCAAAATCATAAAAATTGGCATAAGTCTTTAATATATGCTTTATGGGCAGACCGAATAATGCAGAAAGCCTCTATCGGCACTTCTCCCTTTAATTTAGTTTATGGGAAAGAAGTGGTTCTTCCAACACATCTCGCAATTCCCTCTTTAGCCTTGGTTCAGTATATTGATGAAGCACCAACTTCTTCCTTACAACTAAGGCAGCTGGAATTAGTTAAGTTAGAAGAACAATGAGAACATGCTAAGATAACTCACCCCCATCACCAAGCATTAGTGAAAGCCTCTTTTGATTCCAATATGATATCCAGAAAAGATTTTCAGATAGGAGATCTAGTTTTAAAATGGGACAAGGCTCATGGGCAAAAAAGGAAACATACATAATTTCAAAGAATGTGGCTAGGTCCTTTTCAAATCATAGAATTCATAGGTCCATCTACTTTCATGTTACAAGATTTAACAGGGAAAAAAGATTCTCTACCTGTTAATGGTCAGATACTCAAAAAATATTTTCCATAGAAGATCATTCTTCTATTTTTGTAGAGTAGTTGTTTTTCCTTTCATAATAAAACTGGTTGTAAATGGTTACATTTGAGATTCAAGAAAAAGACACAAATTCTCTTTTAGATTTTGTTTTTTTGCTTGTATAAATAGAATTATTTCTGAAAAATTAATCATTACTATTGAAAGATACAGTTAAAGACTATATTCCTAGAAATGATATTAGTTTCAATGTTATAAATTTTGATGAAAAGCCACCTTTAGTTAGAAATTGTTTTATTTCAGTCCAATGAAAGGTGTCAATAACAAAATGAAGATTCTCTGTAGAAAGGCTCTTTCCAAAAACTCTATCATTGTTGTCCAGAGCTATCTTAAGGAAACAATGACTTCCTCCCCACCTAGGAAACTACAATATTCATAGAATGATCCAAAGATACACTTTAACTTAAAGAATAAGAGGTCTCATCACGAGCCGACTTATCATGATCATAGATGTTATAGCTTGCTGACTTTGCCAATACTGCATACCACAACAGGGCAATGACTCAAGATTGTTAAAATCAAAAGACAAGGGGTCTCATCACAAGCCATCTTGTTCAGCAAAGTTATAAATCAGTGAATGACTGTGTCATGAATTGGCTACCAAACCAAGACATTGTTCTTTAAGGATTAAAAAGAAAATGAAAGCAATAAGTGTGGAAATGGATTTTTATTTGAAAAGTTGTAAATTTCTCTAAGTAGGATATAGGATCATTACTGGATAATAGGTAACCATGTCGAAGCTATAGACGTTTGCTAGCAGCAGAGGCTCTACCTATGACAAATGAGCATATTTAAAACTGATTTACAGAGAAGACTTTGTTTTTATCTTTATAAACCAAGTAATGACTGATGTAGATACAAGGACTAGCTTGAGGGAGTAAATAATCAAAGTTGGGAAAAAGAAGAAATGAAATATCATTGATAGGCAAAAGCATAATGTACTTAGTCTTTCTATAGTAAAGTTTAATTTTCTGGAAAAATTTATGTTTTGGAAGTTTTGAAAATTCAAAAGAACAGCAGAGATAACTGGTTCTTCCAAGTGAATCGCCAATTGTTGTGGCCACCAATAACCCCCTTCTTATTTAGTGTTATTCCTAATACTAAATAAGTGGGGACCCTTAGTTAAAAAATTTTAAAAATCAAATTATTTTTTAAACTTCCTTTTCGAATAAAGCTTACCATCATAAGCTTAGGAAACCCCCTTGCAAAATCTAAAAAAACTAAGTTTTATGATAAGGTAAGACATAATCTTTCCTTAGGAAATATCGCATCGCAAAAGAATAAAAGAATTCCTCCTTACAAACCAAATTCCAACATTGCGAGATCGCAATATGCGATAATAAAATATCGCGTCGCATACATCAAGCACAACTTACATTGAAACACTTCAATTTGCCAATATGCGATGACGCCGATCGCAAATCGCATTTCGCAGAAAACAAGTTAAAAAAGATTGTCATATATTACGTTCCTGCGATAATATGATATTGCGATATTGCTATATCGCAATCTTGCGATAAAGCAGCAATACAATATTGCGATAATACGATATTGCGATTTCGCGATATCAGCGACAATGAAATGATGCAATGTCACGAGTGATCAACTTAGCGATGTTTCGATCTGCGATATTGCAAAGCAAATCGCAAAATCGCTTCATCCTAGATCTTTCGGGCTCATTATTCAAAAAAGCTATTTTCCATAAACTGACACCTGGTTATGGGCTTTAATGCTAATAAATGAATTAGTTGCCAGTTATTAATGGAATATGGTTTCGTGCTTATCGAAAAATCATCTCATGTAAAGTGGTATACTTTATGCATCTTCGGCGTTTAAAACTTTCCCATCACCCTTCCTTGCCATTATTTTCACTTCACTTGTGAATTGCAGGAACGGAGAACAGAAAACGATACAAAGCAATACGCAGGATATTATGGGAAAGAAAAGCAAAGCTCCAAGCTCTGAAGAGAAAGAAATGGCGCCCTTGTATACAGACACGACCTGTAACAGAGACGCAGGAATTGCTACGTGGGAAGGCATGTATAATCTGCTTAAAGAGGAGAATCCCAGAGTAATGGAAGTTACTGCTACTGCGGGCTCACATAGTTCTTCTTAGGCATCCATCACAGAGCTAGCTTGCTCATTCTTGCACCAAATAGCAGCAAGGCCCAAAATTCTCCCATACACGGACATGGTTAAGTGGGTACTAGACAACGTTGATATCAGAAATAAACAGTTTAAGACTCAGGGTCAAGAGATTACTGAATCATTATTTTCACAAAATTTGAACTTTACATCCATTAAAAGGAAAAAGCACAAAAGGTGAAAAACGCATCAAGGAAACCCGGATCAAGAAACGGAGACAGTTTCCGATGTGCGATTAGCACCTAGTGCTAATCGTGCATCGCTGAGAAAAATTTCTTGAAAAGGAAAGTTTCTAATTGCTCAGTTACCTGCAAGCCCCAAAAATTGCATGGCAGCAAACAATATTATTGATTGTGTAAATGAAAATTTGCACAGGGCAAATTTGATCGCAGAAACCACTACATGGTATTTACCTAACGTACAGAAATTACAAACAGAGTGGAGGTAGAAAGCTCAAGAAAAGGCACAAGCAATCCAAGGGTTAACCAAATTGAACTGGGATTATTACTAGGCATACCTAGTAAAGCCACATAGCCAGTGGATGACTATCAAGTGTATCATCAATTCGGCCGAAAAGATGGCGCTAGCTCTTGTTGATTCTATTTTCTCAGCTCAGCTAAAATCGGAAGTCAACCAGCCGACTCTTCTCAAACAGATGCTGCATGCGTGCGATTTCAAGGACCAAATACAGAAGTAGTTTTAATTTTAGATTCAATATTAGTTTTAATTTTGTTTTATTTTGCCTGAAATGAGGACGGTCATTTAACCCGCATCCTACACTTTTGTAAAAAATTATTTTTTGATTTAGTTAGTAGTATTTAAACCCTTCTCATGCATTTAGAGAAGGGTCCTAAAATTTGTCAAAAACTTATCCCCATAACATGCACTTCTGTACCCTCTGAGGAGGTTTTGATGAATGAATGGAACAGGGTTTATTGATATTTGCATTTGATATCTGCTACTAATGTTGCACTTTTGTACTCTTAGTGGATGTTAGATCAAGAAGAGATAAATCATTATCGCTTGAAGCTCATGAGTAGGACTAGTTATAAATGGTACTTCTATCTCTTAACTATTTCTGCCTCTATGTAAAAGTGATTTTCATGTTCAGTTATTTATATATTGATGTATAAATGCTGAGTTATCATTTGGCACTTTTGTACGGTGATAGCTATTTATTTATGCTTAATGTATGAATAGCTTATTATGCGATATGCTTTTCACAACTGTTTCGTCTAACTTTTTATACGAAGTGGTTCATCTTTATTGAATTCTTTTCTCATAACAGTTGAATGATATTTATTACCAGTTGTTATTTGAAATCATTTTAGATCGCATAAAAGAAAGGTTACACCACGGGTTAGTGTAGATCTAGATATTTCTGCTTATTAGAATACAATTTCCTTATTATTAGATTAGAGTTAGAGTAAAAGTATTCCATTTAGAAACTGCTAGAAAGAGAAATATCAATTCTTCACAAACACAAACCTAAATTGGGAAACTGGTCCCATATCCCCAGTTGGACCCACTATACCAAACAGAGAAGGAGCTGCTAACCAAGGTCCAGACCGGGTGGGTATCCCCCTTGTTGTAGACCCGATTTTCAGGGCTTCAACACCTCCATAGCATCTGGGTACACTGGTCAGGCTCCTCTATCCAACTCATTTGAAAGCATGTGCATCATTGTCTTTAACGCAACTGAACCAGTAACATACTTATGCATGGTGTTTGTACTAATCAGCAAGCCTGGGTTGGTGGCTATGTGCTTCAACTCATCAAAGTACGAGTCAAGCTCTAGTCGGACCTGTGCCTTTGTTTTCACCTGGGTGAGAGTGACAGTAGATGGTATCACCTGTGCGCGCACCATAATAGCCATACTCTTGAATACACGTGCATGGAAAGCCCGTATACTAGTGATGAGTTGCGGGAGCTCTTCATAGTTCTAGATCTGACTCCAAATGCATGCCTTTAGCTCGATCACTCTGGGATTCATCATCTTAGGCAAGTGAAGCAGGGCTCCCTTGTATATCATCGTCCATGTTTGCATATAATCAACAGTAGCATGCACATTCAACAAGATACATGTTCTCTTAGCACATCGCTGCTGCCATTCGTTGAGATGGATGACTGCCTTATGCACGATACCAAACTTGGAATACAATGCCCGCATGACTGTGTCAAGGGATAATACTTTATCTAGTATTTCCTTCTTCAGTTCTACTCAAGCGAATGTTTGCACCAACTCTCATCCTCGCTTGGCCGTCTGTAGCTCCTTAGCCATTCGCTCATTCTTAGCTATCAGAAAGCGAACACTTGAGCTAGTGGCTTCGACATATGCTCTAGTGGCATCAGCCAAGGTTTCTAGATGTTTACGCATGTCAGACATGATCATTCTTTCCTCATAATGAGCAGGAGATGTATGATCTTCTGGAGTTGACACTCTACGGGATTGCACAACTCTATGTTGAGATTCGTCGAATGAGATGTTGTTCATCTCTCCTTCCAGATGATCTACAAGGATCTCAGTGCCTCCTTGGTCACTTGGGACTTACTCATCTTCTGGATGAGGTGAAGTTGGTGGGTCAACCTCTTGGGGGTGAGGCATGAGGTCAATTTCCTACTCTAAGTCTTGTTGCTCCATGTCCATATCCATCTGTTCAAACACTCGATCTATTTCCTGAGCAAAGTCTTGCTCCTGCGATGGTTCACCATGTTTGCCTAATGCCAGTTGTTCTGATCAGTCCACTACCTTTACGGGCGTTGTTTCATTCGGCTGCTATACCTATTGTTGCTACGCTTCCCTCTCTTGTTTGCAAAGCTCCTGTTCCTTTCGAAGTTGCTCCTTCAACTCATGCAACTCCTTCTCTGTTTCCTCCATTCTCCATTTCTCTCTCTGCCTTTGTGCGTTTCGCTTGTCGCGTTGTTGCCTCTTTACCTCTATGGCCATAGCTTCTTTCTCCACGATTGGATCTACTTGAAACTCTCAACTTTTTTCTTCCTCCATGCAAGTGATAATCTTCCTCTTTCCCTTGTCACACACTGGTATGTTAACCTCTACTGTTATTGCTGCTTCTGGTGCTCTTCGGGATGCTACTTCACATTGCTTCACTAACCATTCCACAACGAAGTTAACCAGTTCATTGAGTCTGGAGGAGTTGTAACAAAATATCCATGGGTCCTCCTTCGCCCAATGACATGCCCAGTGGATCCAATTTAACCGTACTCTCGTGAAGTGATCTTTCACAAGATAGTGCAGGTCATACAGATTATAACTTCGGAGGTCGAATGGATACTACTTCATCCGCTCCACTTCGACATCCACATGCTTGAAACTCCAGATCTCGTATAACCCAATGCGCAGCAGAATAGTGGGCCAAGGTGCCTCCTTCTTCTGGTGCATCCTAGTTGTCAATCCTCTTGAGATGTCATATGCTACTTACTGCATGATGAGTATGTCCAAGGTAAAATTCGATATAACTTGCAGAGGCTTCTCTGTATTGTACATCTGTATGAAGGTGACAGACATGAGGCATACCAATTAGCTATGTTTATCAATGCCTCCATTGCTGCCTTCAACATGCAGGGTGGATCTTGTTTGAATATCAGCTTGTAAATCGGGGTGACAAAATGATCGGACAACCGTATGATAACTCCTTTGAAGCAGAATTCGAACAACATCTTACAATAAGTGTTCACAACAGTCTCTGTCGGTGACCATACACACTTTAAGCCAAGGAACTCCTGTTGGGCACAAACTGCATCTAAGATGTAGGTGAACATGTATATTTATTCTTGCATACCTTTGGGCACCTGTCGAGCCCTCATTACCTGTTCCTTCAGTTGATGAGCCAACATGTTCGACCAGTTGCATGGTTTTCCCTCTCTGGCCAGTTGGTCCAGCACAACCACAAAACTTTTTAGGAAGGTTTCCATGTTTTCTTGTCCATACGTTTGACATGCAAAGATAACCAAGTATTGATACGTCTTCTGCAATATCTTCGTCTTGTAGATCTGGTTGGGTGTCATCCTGAATCTAGCCTGCTCCTTTACCCAGTTCTTCGAAATGTCTCTGGAGTTGGCATTACTGCTAGGTAAACTGAATGGAGTCTCCATGATAGTCACGGTCTTTGACATCTAATAGGTCTCATCATAATCCTGTGTCCTAAAGGTTGCAATCTTCGTCATGGTGACACTGCTCAAGGTCATCAGCTCGGGATCAGTGTGTGAGACAATCTAGTGTATCATGTTCGCGCATGGAAACGTGGGGTATCTTCATGCAATTCGGTATAAGCCGGACTTGTGGATGTTCAGGTATACCTAGCAGTCTTTTAGGTTTTCCCCAAATGTGCCTAAAAATGCATCATTTACCTCTTTCCATTTCACCTTGATGTCCTTGTCTAGAATCAGCTTGGTATCTCCATAGATCGGTAAACTTGCGAAGACTCGCTCAATTGTTGCTCCAGTTTCACTTTCATCAGTGTCCTTTGATCCTGCTCTCTTGGAGGCCATTGATCCTAAACTGTTAATAGGAAGACAAACACCTACTAGATCTGGAGACAACGCGATATTAATGGCAAGAAATCTGTCAGCAAAAACTGAAGCAAATTTGGGGAACGACATAACACATACATGGGGAATGATTGGAAAGGATTACAAAATTCCTTCTGGGAGGCTGGGAGGCTGGCTGCCAAACATGTGCAAAAGTAGTCTGGTATGTCTGGGAGGCATGACTGGCTGCTGGAATTGTGAAATGTGCAATCCAGGTCAACTACTAACTGCTGTAATTGCGCAATGCGCAATTTCAGCTAGCAATGGTTGCAAGCTTAGTGACTACAATGTGTAATTTTCTGGGCCAGCAGTCACTGTCCTTCAAAATTGCACAAAGCAAGCCTAGGGATAGTTACTATGTAGAAATGTGCATTTCCTGAGGGGAATACAGAGCTTACCCTCTCAGGATTGCGCAATGTTGTCTTGGTGAGGCAGAGTCCGGGCCAAGGCTACCCTAAATTAAGGGATGCTTTTTTCATGTTGTCTTTTGCTATTCCAGGAAAAATCAAGCTATGCATGCAAGTCAAATTTCTTTGGTCCCAGGTGGAGCTGGTCAACCCAACTTCACATGCAAGAGTGATGAGTCTCATAAATGGGTAATTATATGGGCTCATTTTACCTCCTAACCTAGTCAAATAAACCATTCTCTTAGCTTATTGTTTGATTTTCTGATTATATTCATGCTTATAGGGTGAGTTGAGTTATTTATTATGCCATGTGGTATAACATGTATTTAATGCAGATTATTGATGGATTTCAAGGTCAAAGTCAAGGATCTAGTGGTCAAACTATAGCAATAACTTGAAGTACACAGAGGAGAGGACTTATAGGATGGAATCCTCCTCATTTATTGCTCCTCACTTCGAATTCCCCTTCATTCAGCTCGAAGTACAAGCAGTTGAATCATGCACTACAAGGAAGCCGAGCAAGTGGAAGATGATTGATAGTTATCTCGAGTTTTGGGAGCCAAGCCTCCCTGATTTTAAGGAAGCTGTTGGTAGCTTCAGATGTATAAGTAGAGAGGCCTAGGGCCTCACTAGAGTCAACTTTTTTTTTTCTTGTGTAAACTCTGCTCAAATTTTAAGCTTACTATTTTATGATAGTTTTATGTAATCTTGCTATTTTTTGATAATGAAGATGGAATCCTTTTTGAGCTAGCATTGAGTTACCTCAGAGGGCTGAAGCTCTTAGGTTAGGGCCTAATCCAAGCAGCCAAGCTTCTCTTTACTTGTATTTGTATGCTTTACCTCAATTTATAGATTAGTTTGTTGTTAGATGTATTTCTCTTATGGTTAAGAATAGGTTGTTTTTGATGATTTAATAGCTTGCTTCCATTTGTGCTTTCTGTAGTAGGTTAAGCAGTGATAATAGAAGGTTCAAAATGCTAGCAAAAGTGCCTTGGCCTCTCTTCCTCCCTCTGGGACCATGATTTGGGGCAAAGACTATCTTGTTGCCCCAAAAACACAGATTTTCCTCATTCCTAGGACTTCTAGTGTTTGCAGCTCTCTAGTAGGTTGATGGTCCAGTTTTTCTTTGCTTTAGATATTCTTTATCATGTTCACTTCCTGATTTGCAATATTCCTTTTGCATGCTTTCCTTTCTTATAGCATTTCCGAACATTTCCTTCTATACTTCATAGTTTAGGCCATTTTAATGCAAAACTCTGTTTTTCCTAGGATGCACTCATTTCATTAGTTGCTTGATTTTCTTAGTTAACTATCCGTTTCTATGTAGAAAATATCTTCCAACAGTAGGCCAGGTTACTAGCAATGACACCCTCCATCTGATCCATGCCCTATAGGTCTCCCAAACCTCACCTCAATTATGCCCTAGTTTCCTTCATTTTTTATAGAACTTCTTCCTCTCTCCTTGAGCAAACCCAATCATATTTCTCTTTCCTGGTGATTCATGGTAGACCTTAGGCACCCTAACACCTCATTCCAACCTTCATACACCTTTTCCACCCACTCTCACACCCTCAAAATAGCGACAATTTCTCTCGGCCTCCTCCTGTAGGTCTCCTGTAGTTTCCCTGTTTTCCTCCTGTAGTTTTCCTGTGTCCTCTTGTAGTTTTTCCTGTAGGCTTTCTTTTGAAGTCCAAGTGTGGGAAAAGCCTCCAGAAGGCCACCTAAGACCTCCTAGGACCAATCCATACCATCCTACATCCTACCAAGCTCCCAAACCGCCCTCTAACGCCACCTGTTCGCTACCACACTCACACACAATAAATTAGATGCATGTTAAATTCACATAAAAACAACATAAAAATCCAAAAATATGTTTGTTGCTTATTTACTTCTAGAAATAGCATGGTTAGATATTTTTTACTTCCTTGAGTAGGTAATGTCATTTCTTTCATGGTTTTCATAGTGTTTTTGGCAAAAGTAGAATTAGCTTGTTAATTAGGGTTTACTAGGTTTTGCTTTACATTCCAGTCTTTCTCCTTTCTGCAGTTAGAATAGCATCTGTAGAGTAATATTTCTTTCCTTTCATCACACATAGAGCTTCTTCTGAAATCTATAGAAGTTGGTTTGAACTCCTAGTGATCTCGCGCTGGTGACTAAGTGACAACGTGCAGTGAGATCTAGTACTTGTGCATATAGCACGGACGCTTTCAAGTTTGTTACGAACTACCAGGTTGATAAAAGTAAAGCTGATAGCCCAGGAGTTACAGCATTCTTGCTGCAATACTGGCACTCAACACTTTTTGGTGCCATTGCTAGGGAAGCATCAGAGTATTCTGTGATTACTGCTTTCTTCTATTTCCTATTGCAACATTCTGCTAATAGTTTATTTCAGCAAAAGTAGACTAGTCATTTCTTTTCTTTCAGTTCTGCATTTCCTTTCTTTCCTTTTCAATTCTTCAAATTTCCATTCAGCAAGTTCATTTCAGCTAGTTTCAATTTTTTTTGTTCAATCACAATTTCAGTTTCTGTACGTACTTTTAGTGTGGGGAAAAAGAAACAAAAAACCAACCAAAAATATTTCCTTTCATGCCCCAAAGGAGTAGAGATAACTTAGGAAAAATTTTGCCCAACACCCCCACTGCTTCACACAACCAACCTTCTCTCTTCTTCGGTGGCTACAATCAAGAAGAACCCTTAGGTGAACATCCAAACATATTTGAAGAACCTATAAGGGAAGAAGAAGAAGAAAACATTCCTCTGGAGCCAATGGCTGAAAACAGAAATGCTAGGGGAAATGGAGAGAGAATAGAGGGTACCTTCCCCATTCGGGAGACCAATGGGGACACCAAAATGAAGAATATAAGTGCTTCAGCCCTACCTCACTTCCATGGTCTGACTATAGAAGATACTGACACCTTATTGTTTGAGTTTGTTGTCATCTATCGAACTTATGACTATGCAGAAGATGAGAAAAAGTTGAAATTATTCCCTTCTACTCTCAAGGACGCAGCACTGCACTGGTTCATGGGATTACCTGGAAATGGCATCACAACTTGGGCTCAGATGTAGTAGGCCTTTAACAACAACTATCGAGACTATTGTAGGTCAAAAGATACTAAAGAAGAAATCTTCTGAATGACCATAGGAAGTGATGAGTCCCTGGAAGACTATGAAGAGAGGTTCCAACTCAGTTACAAAAGGGCCAGGTGTACACTTGACCTTGAGTCTCTGAAGTTGGTCCTGCTCAGGGGAATTCAGGAAAACCTGCTCACACATCATAAGATCAAGCACAGGACTTCCATGCCTTACCATCCACAAGCCAATGGGGAAGTGGAGGTCACTAACAGAAGCATTGGAAGGGATCCTAACCAAGGTAGTGAGCAACAACAGAAAAGATTGGGCAGACTGATTAGTTGAGGCCACTTGGGCCTACAACACAACATGGAAGACCACCACCGAGTTCACACCCTATGAACTGGTCTATGAGAAGAAGGATTTGCTGTTAATAGAGTTTGAATTCAATACCCTAAGGATGGCTGCTCAGCTAGACCTAGACCTCAACCATTCATAGAAGGAGAGATTACTTCAGCTCAATGGATTGGATGAATACATATTACAGGACCTTCTCCATATAGAGGTAGTTCAGCTTCAAAGAAATTTATGGCATGACAGAAATATCAAGGAGAAGCAATTCCAATAGGGAGATTGGGCACTACTCTATGATTCAAGATACAAGGATTTCAAAGGCAAGCTAAGGATAAGATGGCTGGGACCCTACATTGTGGAGAAATGCAATGAAAATGGTTCAGTTCTGATCAAAGCCATTGATGATGAAGCCATCCCCATGCTTGTCAATGGAAATCAGTTGAAAGTCTACAAGAAACCCCTCTCCAAGAGAGAGTTTATTGAATATTTGAATAAAACAGTGATGGTAGTGGAGCATGTCTTAGCTTCCACTTGACCCACTCACTGAAGAAAAAAGAGAAAAAATAAGGACTCAAGTGAAAAACCAACATGAGGCGCTTGAGTCCCATCATTAGGTTGAAAACCTCTTCTAAGGCGACCTAGTGATGTCAAAAAAAAGGGAAAAGAATAATATCCCTGGGTGAAAACCTTCCTTGGAGGCGCCCAGGGTAGGCAATTAAGGTGAAAACGTTGCTGAAGCGCCCTAGTTGTTTTCAAAAAAAAAAAAGAGAAAAAAATGAATTTTTATTGCATTGCAGGTTTGCAGGAGGACTACAAGGAGCAGAAGACGGTGCCAAAGGGACCCTGACATTCATATCAACATCCATCTCATCTTCTCCACACCTTCCTCCATCATTTTTGACATCTCTTTCACCCCACTGTACCTCTTCTTCCAAAACTTTGTTTTCTACAGGAGGCTTTGTTTTCTCTACAGGAGGCTCCTGTAGGAATTACGGAGAGCCAAAAGTATCTACAGGAGGCAGTTTGAGGGACAAGAAAAGCTTCATGAGGAACCTATAATCCCTCTTACCATCTTCAAACCTCCTTGCCATCATTTCCAAGCCTGCATCACACTCCAAGCATCATTATTATTATTTTTTCCCTTCCAAGAAAAAACACAGAAAAAAACAAATTTTCAGTTTTGAAAAAAAACAAAAATAAAAGGAGTAAAAGGCACCATTAACTTTACCTAAAGCTTACCTACTATCCCTCCATCATTCATCTCCACCTCTGGCATCATTCTCGAGCTCCAAGCATAGTGAAATAGCTTAAGTTTCAAGGGGAGAACCAGCTACAGGAGCTCTTGTAGGAATTCTTGTAGCAGTTGATCCCATAGAAGTCCAGCACCAGCAGCAAGGGACATCACATCTGAAGGTTGCAAAAGCACATGCAGCTCAGCTCCAGTGAAAGAAGAACCTGCAAAAACACATAACAACACATCAGCAAGCAGAGACAGCATGCATGAAGGAAAATGAAGGCATGCAGTAGAGAAAGCCACAACACCTCACAGTCGATGGCAGCAAATAAACTTGGATTATAGGTAAGTAGCTAAGTCACTCCTCTCTCTGCATTTGTGAAATTAGGAATCATACGAAGGCAACGAGATGGTTGTTATCGAAAGAGGGAAAGGTGGCCAGTTAACTTTGCCACCTTCATTTAGTTGACTCCACTTAACTAAGATATCACCCACACGTGCGCACAGTCAACGCAAGCAAAAGATGCGAAGGACAGGTAGTGGGAGGAAGAGTTAACTCTAATGCAGTAATGAGGGGATGATTACGAGGGGGGTCATGATGACCAAGCAGGTGGGGACCAACAATCCTAATCTGGGCCACATACACCTTGCCAGCTCAGCACTCATAACCGAAAACAGCCATAAAAGTTAATGAGCACTCCTCCCCGCGCATTCTCACCACCTTTTCTTCCATTTCTCCTCGTAACTCAGCCACACAGCAGTCTTCTTATGCCCCCACAGCCTCGTATCCACCATCCTCCATCGATTTCCTCCATATTTTTCTCTCGACATCTTCTACAAGAGCCCTACAGGTTTTCTACAGGAGCACCTATAGGAAATCTACAGGAGGGCCAACGGGCTTCTAAAGGAGGGGCAGCAAGTCATTTTGAAGGGAGGAAATGTGATTTTTAGCACGAATTTTAGTATGAAGAGGTAGGGTTCATGAATTCCCTCTGTTGAATATCAAAATTTGAAAGGGTTGGTCTCAAATTGAAGATAAAATGAGTCTTTAAGAGGGTAGAAATACATAAAAAAAATTGTAGGTTTTAACCCCGTACAGAAATTACCTACATACGAATTCTAAAACACAGAAAATAAACAATGCGAGAGCATAACACATAAAACACATATACACAAAGATTTCCCCTGGATCCAAAAACTGGGACTACCAGCTTGATTTTTCATTATTTTCCTTTCAATGTTATTGGTGAGCCCCAGTATTGCAGCAATAATGTTGCAACTCCTGGAACTCCCTTCTTTAATTTTATCAACCCGGTAGTTCATAACAAACTTGGAAGTGACGGTGTTGTATGCACAAGTACTAGCTCTTGCCGCGGATGTCACTTGATCAGCTGGCACAAGTCTGCTAGGGGCTTAAGCCAACTTCTATGAGCTCTTAGAAGAAGATTTTTAACTGATGGATGAAAGCTAACTCAAAGGAGGCTAATCTACTTGCAGAAAGAAACTGAAAGCGGAAAGGAAATGCAAACCCTAGCAAACCCTAGTTTTACCGATTAACCCTACTGGTGCAAGAAAAATGATGCAAGCTACAGAAAGGAATGCCATTGACTCTTAGAAAGGTAAAATGCATGTGACTAAGCTACTTCTAAAGTGAAATCTGAAAAGAAACATCTTTTTGTATTTTTGAGTAAGTTGGCAGAATTATCATGCATGCGATTTAACTGTTTTTTACTGTGCAGAGGTGGATTGGCAAGAGGAAATGCTTGGAGGAGGTTGGGAAGGTTAGAAGAGGGCCTAAGGGGTCCCTAGCACCCTTCCTGAGAGTTTCACAGTGATCGGATCTCAAGAAACCACTTTCGTGAGCTTCTACAGGAAGTCTGCAGGGGTTCTACAGGATGTTCTGGAATTTCTACAGGATGTTCTGTAATTTTCTACAGGATGTTCAGAAATGAGATTTTGGAGGATGGATGGAGGAAGAAAGATGAAGGAGTGGGTATGGAGGTGAGATAAGGGTGTGAGGAGGTCCAGGACTTGGGGAATGGAGCTGAGAAGTGGCGAGGATGGTTGGATTTGTTCAAGGAGAGGTAGAACAATGTTGCACAACAATATGGGAAGTTACGACAGAGTGAGAAAATGGCAAACATAAGGCAAGGATTCTAAGTAGAGGATGAAGTAGGTTGGATTGATGGAGAATGGGCAGATAAATAAGGATAATAGGTGCTCTGCAAGTCGTTTTTCAAACGAAACAAACAAGGATTTTGAAAATCAAGGACCTAGTTACGTTAGTCTATTTTGACCTAGATAACAGCAAAGAAATGGAACAGAAGTTTATTTGCACGGAAACCATGTGAAATAACTTATGCAATGAAGCAATCAAGAATCTAAACATGTAACCAACTTCTGCAAATAAGGATCGAACACTAATGATTGCATGGTGAAGCAAAGAAAGCGTTTTTGTTGGCAGCAAAGTCACCTTTGTCCCAGCTCATGATCCCACTAAGGGAGAGGTGAGATCAGAGGTGCTTGATGGCCTTTTTCTGAAGATCTTCCCTGTTAATAACCTATCAAATCAATATGAACATAAAAATCCTTTTTAATCATCAGAAGCAATCTAAATAACAACACAAGATTTAAATCTAAATTGCAGATTTTATTCTAAGAATGCAGCAAGAACACATAAAGATAAACAGAGGAGGTACTGGGCACTTGAGATGGGCCCAACCCCAAGAGCTAAAGCCTCCTAAGAGAGATTTAGAGCTGGTGCAAAGCTGGATTCATCTTTATTGAGAAAGAAATAATAGTTACATCAAAAACTGTCCACATGGAAAACTTGAAAATGCGCTGAAATGCAAAGCTAATCTACTGACTAAAATCGAACTACAAACTAGCTAACTTCTACCTACAAAGTGACTAACTAAAATGAGGCCCTAAGCCCTCTTATTTATATAAATTGAGGACCCCAACAGCCCTCCTAAACTTTAGGAACTTGGCTGCCAAAACTTGTAGTTAACAGCACTTTTACTAGCACTTGCTCAGCTGCCCTTGTGATAATTGATTTGGTGGCCCTTGAACTTCGAGCTGATGGTGGAGAATTCGAGGTAAGGGCCCATAAATGAAGGCAACACCTTCCTACAAATCCTCTCCCTTGTTCTCCCACGAATTTGGCTGCCAAGTGCTCATTAAAACCTTTGATTTTGTCTCAAAATTGACTAAAAATCTGCACAAAGCACCCATTAGACTTGTTGGCATAATGACTAACCCAATTAACTCTATTAGCATAAATATAATCAAAAACATGCAATAAACTAATGATAATGGTGGATTAAGTCGAATTAGGAGGTGGAATGAGCCCATATAATTATCCATTTTTAGGGCTCATCATCACCCCCTACTGAAAGTGTTGCTCATCCTCTGAGAAACCAATCTATCTCCTCATCTTTGATGGCCTTGGTGGCCTCGCTGTCATGCCAAGCTTATGAAGTGATGTCCTCTTCTCGGTCATGAAACCATGCTTTTCTCTCTGCTTTTTCCCACTTCCTGCTCCTTTTCCTAGAGAATTCTCAGCTTCCTGTAGAACTGTCTCAGCATCCTGTAGAGAGGCTATTATGTCCAACATTTTCATTCTTTCTCTCCAAGTGGATGTCTTCGGGCTTCCCCGTTCATAGGTGATGGATGCCTTGGAGGGAGACCTCTCCTTTTGTGTAGCTGGGGTGTCTATAATCGTGATTGGTTCTTTTGACGGTGGCTAGGGTCTGCCAGTCTTTATCCTCACGCTCCTTCTTGCCTTAATATACAAGGAAGGCTCCCTCTTTCGCTTCCCTTTCTGCTTTGGAGATGTGCTTAGGGTGGCCAGCACAACTGCTGCCTCCCTGGCTAAAATCTCAGGCAATTTTCCCTTTTGTTCCTCTGTTTCTAGATTTCCTATAGAAAGTCTTGTGCTGACTATTTTCTGGCTTCCTGTAGAAATGGTTTTCATGCTTCCTGTAGAAACTGTTTTAACGGTTTTGGTCTTCTTGGCTAGATGTGGCTCTTCCTCCTTTTTTCCTCTTCTTTTGTCTTCTCTACCTCTGTTAGCTTGCTTCCTCACGCTCTGTTTTGGCTTTCTTCTCATCTTGTTTAGCTTCTGCCTTCTCTGCTGTAGTCTTTTTCTTTTCTGTTCTTCCTTTGTTTTGCCCTCTGCTTGAATGATTTGTGCTCCCTCATCATTGGTTTTTTTCACATTCTTCAGGCCTGATTCTTTCCTAGAATTGCATCGCTTCTTTTGCATAAACATGCAACAAATAAAACTGTTTGTTTTCTTCTTCTCTTGAAGCCAGAAATTTTGCAAAAACCCGTGTTTTCTTCTAAAAAGATAGCTCATTGCCCCTCTTGTAAACTTGTTATTGCTCCTGGAATTTTCATGTTTTTCACAACAACAACTCCAATTTTTCCTCTCTTCAAACTTTTCCAACTTGAATTTGCTTCTTAGTTTTTGAAAAGAAATCAATTTTTTTTACAGATCAGAGAACAAATAACATAGTTTTTTTTCTAGAAAGTGGACAGTCTTGCAAATTCATTCTTTCACACAGGCTTAGTTCCTATGGTTGCATCTCTCTTTTCAGAAGAAGATGAGAAAGAAGAAGCCAGACTTCGAATGCAGAGGGAAAAAAGAACTGTGTAGAACTCAGAGAATATGCAAGTAGACTTTTCACCTTTTTTCAATGTGCAGGCAGACTTTGATTCCATGTTTAATTCACCATTTTGCACCAAAAAATCATGCACAAAGAAGTTTCCCTGATCCTACCTCGTTTGGAGCTTGAAATTCGCCGAAAATCCCAGGTTTTCTTTCTGCATGGTTGTTTTCTGCGTTTCCTGTAGAAGACTTCTTGTAGAATGAAACTGAAATTCCTATAGAGCCCGATAGGCGAGAATTTTTTTTTAAAAATGGTAGAAATCTCAAGAAATCAGGCAGGAATCTTGCAGAGAACCACTGGTTAACTAATCTGGACCTGGTGGACGCGTGCTCTAGTTGTGACCGCAGTTGAACAGAGGGTGGTGAGAGTCAGCCGAGTATTTTTATAATTGCTGCGTGATTTGTGGTGAGGGAGTGAAGTGGCCAGGTGTACGTGGCCACATTCAGATGGTAGTGTTGTTCATGAACTGTATGTTTTCCCCCTGTAATCACTACCATCAATTGCACTGAGGTTTAAACGGCCAACAGTCCCAGTTGTTTTAATTTTCACGTGAGTCGACTGTCCACGTGTACTGCATGACTTTTGGCTGAGCGCTAGAGAAGGCAATGTCAGGTTAACCTTGCTAGATTTGAGGCTTAATCCCACCATTCCATTCGTTCATGCAGTTCTTCAATTAGATTCATGCAATAAAGGAACAAGTTTTAGTCACATACCTGGAAGTCGAATGGTTGCTGTGAGGTGCCTTTTGTTGCTACATGCATTTGTTTCGGTGGTTGCATGATGGCTTGGCTACTGATTCATGGCTGTTTTCTTGTGCAAGTATCCTCTGGTCGGATCCACACTGCAGGAGTTGGCTTCCACGTTCAGATCTGCACCCTCAAGCTATTGAAGTTGACTTTCCACAGGACAGAAACTTGTTTTCGCCATTGCTCCCGAACGATAGATCGGATCAATCTGAAACTTGCTGATCATGTTCCTGTCATCATGATGCACCTCCCATAGCAAAATTGTGATCAATGGATGCACAGATTTCGAGAAAAACGGAAAATGGCTAAAGATTACAGAGATCAATTTCTTGGAAACCGTGCATCGGAATCGGCTAAAACTACTTGGGTAGGCTACTATCACCCATGTGCATCTCCCCATGAAACAGGTTTTGAAACGGATGCACGGATATGGAGAAAATGCAAAAATGGCTGAAGGTGATGGAGGCTGATTTCTTGGAAACCGTGCACCGGAATTGGCTGAAATTGCTCGGGCATGTTTCCATCGTCCCTATACAACTCCCCCTGTAACATTTTTGCAAATGGATGCATGGTTTTCAAGCTAGGGAAAAAACAAATTATGTTCTATGTATTTTTTTCTTCAAAGCATTCTGCAAGTTTTTGCATGGTAAAAAAAAATGAGCTTAGGCTGTGATGCAGGCATGGAGATGATGGAGGAGGAGTTTGAAGATTGCAGGAGGACTTCTGAACCCTTGAGGAAGCTATCATGTTCGCCAAACTACCTTTTTGAAATCCATTTCTAGCTTCCTTTAATTTCTACAGGAACTTCCTGTAGAAGCACAATGAGGTGGAAAAAATGATGGAGAAAGGTGAGGGATGGAAACAGGGGTGCTTGCAGGCCTAACCAACAGATTCCAACCATCAGATTCCCTTTTAAAATTGAATTTGGTTCGTCTGAAGGTTCTACAGGATGTTTCAGAACTTCCTGTAGAAATGCCTGGAACTTCTTGTAGAAAGCCAAATCTTGACCTGAATGTGACCAAATCCTAGGAGAGGTGAGTGGCCATGGAGGGAGTGTCTGAAGGGATGTCCTGGAGCCTGGTACGGACTCTTGTCCTCGTTTTGCGCATCCCTCTTTTCCTGCAAAGTATTCACTGCAACCTGCAATTTTTCACAGAGATTAGTCCTGCTTTCTTTTTTCTTTTTTCTTTTTTTGAAAACAACTAGGGTGCCTCATGGAGGTTTTCACCCTAATTGCCTGCCTTGGGTGCCTCCAAGGTAGGTTTTCACCTAGGGATCTTATTCTCTTTTCTTTTCTTTTTTCCCAACCCATTGACCACCTCATAGAGGTTTTCAATCAATGAGCCAATCTAAGGCGCCTCCGAGGAGGTTTTCACCTTAGATTTTTCCTCTTATTTCCATTTTCCATTTTTTTCTCTTTTTTTTTTCTTTTTTTTTTTTTTCTCTACCCTACCCTACTTGAAAACAAAATTCTTTTCAAGTATAAGAATACTTCCAATGGAGCCATGTGCACATCGAGATTACAAACGAAATTATGTGGAGGCTTGAAATGCATGCTTTGACAACTATCCGGATTTCAAAGACCAAATGATCTGACTTTGAAGGAATCGAACATAGCTGAGGAAGAGAGTACCGCTACAACTTAGTGACCGTTTGAAACCATATCTCAACATAGCTCCGATATCATTTGTCCTTTTGCTGATCTGGATCATGTTTCATGTCACCTACCATGACCTTCTCATCTTCCTCTTTTTGTTGATCTTTCTCTTGACTACATGGAGGGTTTGATGGTAACCATGATGGAGCTTTCTTGATTTTTTCTTCTGATGTTTTCTCTTCATTAAGTGCAGCCCATGGTTCTTTGATCTTTTCTTTTGAATATTCTTTTTCCTTTGGTCCTTCAATGTTTTCAATATAATCTCTGTTTTGCAATACTCTTCCTGAGCTATGGTGAATATCATCGAGCTCAAGAGGAGTCATTTGGACATGTTGTGCCTCAACTTTGCAATTGGGTTGAGCTATTCCAATGTGCGGGTTTGGAAATGGTGGTATGGATAGTTGAGTGGGGGTGTATATTTGAGATGGAGGTGGATGGCATTGTGGTTGGGTAGGTGGTGGAGGAAAAGGAGTGAGAGGAGAGTTGTACTGGGGCCTCCACCCTTGAAGAGGTGCATTCCACTGAGGCTGTGGCTGAGCATAAGAGTGAAATGAATGAGCAACTAGTTGGGCATAATATGGATCTGTAAAGGAACAAGGAGGAGGTGGTAACCAGGAAGGATGAGCAGGGGGACCCCAAGAAGGCATGAAAGTGTCTTGATAGGGGTCATAATAGGTCTCGGATGTCCCTTGCAGTTCCTGCTGGTAAGATCTAGGTTCATGTGGCCTCCTTTGGTTCATATAATAGAGTGATTTAGTGGCTCATTTGGTTCTCTAATATGCAGCTTTAAGTTCAGGCAAGGAAGGGCACTGATTCGTAGGATGGTATTCTTCATAGATGAAACATACTTCTAGGGAGTGCATTGGACATTCATCCCTAGGATTCTTTCTAGTGCACCTAGGACAAAAGATGTCCAAAGCCCTCTTAGCTTCCTCTTGCTTCCTTTGGATATGCAGAGTATCCAGTTGCATGGTAAGAAACTACCTCATCTCGCTCTTGAAATCTTCCATCTGATCTGAAAATTCGTTTTTGGATAAGGTACTGCTCCCAACATTTATGCTTGTAGCCATTTGCTCCAGAGGAATGTTTTCTTCTTCTTTTTCCCTTGAGGTTCTTCAAATATGTCTTATTGTCCACCTAAGGGTTCTTTAATCACAGCCATTGAAGAAGAGAGAAGGTTGGCTGTGTGAAGTAGTGGGGGTGTTGTGCAATATTTTTTCTGAATTATCTCTACTCCTACAAGGCATGAAAGGAAATCTTTTTGGTTGATTTTTGTATTTTTCTTCTTGTACCTGCAAAACTGAAATAGATTGAACTGCAACTAACTAGAATCTATCTTGCTGAAATGAAAATGCGGAATTGAAATGAAAGTAGGAAAGGACTAATCTATTTTGCTCAAATTAAATTGCAGGAATGAAATGCTAATATACGCTTGCATAATTGAAATTGCGGAGTTGAAATGCTAATATATGAAAGCGGGAAATGCTAATCTACTTTTGCAGAAACGAAATTGCATAATGAAAATGAAAAAAACTACTTAGGAGAAGGTTGTAGTGGAAAATAGAAGAAAAGTAGCAATCACCAATACTTTGACGCTTCACCGGCAATGGTGCCAAAAAGAGTCGTGAGCCCTAGTATTGCAGCAATAATGCTGCAACTCCTGGAACTCCCTTCTTTAATTTTATCAACCCGGTAGTTCGTAACAAACTTGGAAGCAACGGTGCTGTATGCACAAGTACTAGCTCTTGCCGCGGCTATCACTTGATCAGCTGGCACAAGTCCGCTAGGGGCTTAAGCCAACTTCTATGAGCCCTTAGAAGAAGCTTTTTAACTGATGGATGAAAGCTAACTCAAATGAGGCTAATCTACTTGCAGAAAGAAACTGAAAGTGGAAAGAAAATGCAAACCCTAGCAAACCCTAGTTTTACCGATTAACCCTACTAGTGCAAGAAAAATGATGCAAGCTACAAAAAGGAATGTCATTGACTCTTAGAAAGGTAAAATGCCTGTGACTAAGCTACTTCTAAAGTGAAATCTGAAAAGAAACATCTTTTTTTATTTTTGAGTAAGTTGGCAGAATTATCATGCATGCGATTTAACTGTTTTTGACTGTGTAGAGGTGGATTGGTGAGAGGAAATGATTGGAGGAGGTTGGGAAGGTTAGAAGAGGGCCTAAGGGGTCCCTAGCACCCTTCCTGAGAGTTTCACAGTGATCGGATCTCAAAAAACCGCTTTCGTGAGCTTCTACACGAAGTCTGCAGGGGTTCTACAAGATGTTCTATAATTTTCTACAGGATGTTCAGAAATGAGATTTTGGAGGATGGATGGAGGAAGAAAGATGAAGGAGTGGGTATGGAGGTGAAAGGGTGTGAGGAGGTCCAAGACTTGGGGAATGGAGCTGAGAAGTGGCGAGGATGGTTGGATTTGTTCAAGGAGAAGTAGAACAATGTTGCACAACAATATGGGAAGTTAGGGTAGAGTGAGCAAATGGCAAACATAAGGCAAGGATTCTAAGTAGAGGATGAAGTAGGTTGGATTGATGGAGAATGAGCAGATAAAGAAGGATAACAGGTGCTCTGCAAGTTGTTTTTCAAACGAAACAAACAAGGATTTGGAAAATCAAGGACCTAGTTACGTTAGTCTATTCTGACCTAGATAACAGCAAAGAAATGGAACATAAGTTTATTTGCATGGAAACCATGTGAAATAACTTATGGAACGAAGCAATCAAGAATCTGAACATGTAACCAACTTCTGCAAATAAGGATCCAACACTAATGATTGCATGGCGAAGCAAAGAAAGCGTTTTTGTTGGAAACAAAGTCACCTTTGTCCTAGCTCATGATCCCACTAAGGGAGAGGTGAGATCAGAGGTTCTTGATGGCCTTTTTCTGAAGATCTTCCCTATTAATAACCTATCAAATCAATCTGAACATAAAAATCCTTTTTAATCATCAAAAGCAATCTAAATAACAACGCAAGATTTAAATCTAAATTCCAGATTTTATTCTAAGAATGCAGCAAAAACACATAAAGATAAACAGAGGAGGTACTGGGCACTTGAGATGGGCCCAACCCCAAGAGCTACAGCCTCCTAAGAGAGATTTAGAGCTGGTGCAAAGCTAGATTCATCTTTATTGAGCAAGAAATAATAGTTACATCAAAAACTGTCCATAAGGAAAACTTGAAAATGTGCTGAAATGCAAAGCTGATCTACTGACTAAAATCGAACTACAAACTAGCTAAATTTTGCCTATAAAGTGACTAACTGAAATGAGGCACTAAGCCCTCTTATTTATACAAATTGAGGACCCCAATAGCCCTCCTAAACTTTAGGAACTCGGCTGCCAAAACTTGTAGTTAACAGCACTTTTACTAGCACTTGCTCGACTGCCCTTGTGATAATTGATTTGGTGGCCCTTGAACTCCGAGCTGGTGGTGGAGAATTCGAGGTAAGGGCCCATAAATGAAGGGGACACCTTCCTACAAATCCTCTCCCTTGTTCTCACACGAATTTGGCTGCCAAGTGCTCATTAAAACCTTTGATTTTGTCTCAAAATTGACTAAAAATCTGCACAAAGCACCCATTAGACATGTTGGCATAATGACTAACCCAATTCACTCTATTAGCATAAATATAATCAAAAACATGCAATAAACTAATGAGAATGGTGGATTAAGTCCAATTAGGAGGTTGAATGAGCCCATATAATATCCATTTTTGGGACTCATCAGTTATAATACATATTTATACATGTCGAAGCATCCAATACCATGGACCGAAAAACCATCACGTCCAATACCATGGACTGAAAACCATTGCGTCTAATAACATGTGTGAAAATCATGCACAAAACCATAGGTGGGTCCGCCCAACCTAACATAGGGTCCAAAACCAAAATTTTCCAAGGTGTTGCCCCAAACCCCATAAAGTGGGGTTACAAGTACACCTCAAACCCCCTGTGACCCCCCCTCGCTACACAATCGGTGCAACGAAAGGGGGTTTTGCCCCCCCTCTAACCCCCCGGTTAACTATGTGGGCTAGTCATGGAAAGAATATAACACAACCCAACATCCTCCCACTTGTTGTTTTCTTTCCACAAGGGGCCGCAAGAGAGCTTAGTCATTTTTCCAGCCCTGAAACACCCATTGTCTCTCTACACCAAGAGAACTTCTCAAAGCTCACAAATTTTGTCAATACATCTGCAGTATTCTTCAAAGTGTCCACCTTTACCAGCAACACCTTTTTGTCTTCTATCATATCCCTCACAAAGTGATACTGAACATCAATGTGCTTTGTCTTTGAATGATATGCGAGGTTCTTCGCTAATAAAATTGCACTTTGGTTGTCATAGTCTATCCTTATAGCTTTATGTACTAACCCCATACTTGAACACAATCTCTGCAACCAAACTGCTTCCTTGCTTGCATGAGTGGCTACCATGTATTCTGCCTCTATAGTTGATAGTGCCACTACAGATTGTTTCTTACTCATCCGACTGACTGCACCTCCAAATGGGTTAAACACATGCCCACTTGTAGATCTTCTCTGATCCAGATCTCTAGTCCAGTCTGCATCAACAAAACCATGAATATCCAACACTCTGTCCAATCCTGGTCTTCCTTGGTAGCACAAACCATAATCACTAGTGCCACGCAAATACCTGAAAACCCGCTTCACTGTTGTCCAGTGCTCCTTCCCTGGTTTTGACATAAACCTGCTCAATACTCCCACTGCATGTGCAATGTCTGGTCTAGTACAAACCATTGCATACATTAGGCTACCAACTGCACTTGCATATGGAACATGGGACATATCCTCTTCCTCTTCTTGTGTCTTGGGACACTGTTCAGCAGATAACTTTACACCTACAGGAATAGGAACCTTCACCAGTTTACTATCCTGCATATTAAACCTTTGTAGTATTGTCTCGACATACTTCCTCTAGTTGAACCAGAGCTTCCTCTTTGCCCAATATCTTTTAATTTCCATGCCCAAAATATAGTTTGCAGCACCAAGATCTTTCATGTCGAATTTGGAGGGCAATTGGGTCTTCAAATCCTAGATAATTTCTTTGTCATTTCCAAACAACAACATATCATCAACATACAAGACAAGATAAATAACACGGTCACCATTTAATTTAAAATACATGCAATGATCTTCTTTGCTTCTAGTGAAGCCAAGTCCCCGTATAAATGTATCAAATTTCTGATACCACATCCTTGGTGACTGTTTTAACCCATACAAAGACTTCTTTAACTTGCATACCAGTTCTTTCTTACCCTTCACTGTAAAGCCTTCAGGTTTCTTCATGCAGATCTCCTCTTCCAGACCCCCATGAAGAAATGCTGTCTTCACATCCATATGTTCTACCTCAAAATCAAAAGTAGCAGCAACAGATAAAAGTAACCTAATAGAAGTTACCTTGGCAACAGGAGAAAAAATATCACCAAAATCAATTCCTGGCACCTGGGAATAACCTTTTGCTACCAACCGAGATTTTTATTTCTCCACCTTTCCTTCTACATTTGTCTTCTTCTTGAACACCCATTTGTTGCCAATGGGTATCCTTCCAGTGGACAACTCCACCATATCCCAAGCCTCATTTTTGTGCAAAGATGCCATTTCATCAACCATGGCCTCTTTCCAGAGTTTTCCATCCTCTGAATCTACTGCTTCCTTCATTGTTTTGGGATCATCATCAATAACATATAAAGAAAAATTTGAATAAAAAGCAGATGGACTATACCTTTCTGGCTGCCTTCTTTCTTGAACTGATCTTCTTACACCCAGAGTTTGTGGCTCTTCATCTTCTAATTCCTCCTCTGCTGTAGAGTCTGATTCTTCCTCCTTAACCTCAAACTCGATCTTCTCACGTTCCTTTGGTTGGACTTCATGTTTAATAACATCTTTTACCTCTTTGAACACCACATCTCGGCTGTACACAACCTTTTGTGTGACTAAGTTCCAAAGCTTATACCCCTTTAAACCATCCTTATACCTAATAAAGATGCACTTTTCAGATTTACTATCCAACTTCGTTCGTTTCTCCTTTGGAACATGTACATACGCATCACATCCAAATACCCTCAGATGTGAAAGAGAGGGTTTCTTACTAGTCCATACCTCTTGTGAAGTCTTATCCTTCAACGCTGATGAAGGTGACATGTTGACCATGTAACATGCAGTATCCACCGCCTCTGCCCAAAATTCCTGTCCTAACCCGGCACCACTGAGCATGCTTCTTGCCCTTTCCATCAACGTCTTATTAATTCTTTCTGCAACTCCATTTTGCTGAGGTGTATATGGAGTAGTCTTCTGTCATGCTATACCACACTTCTTACAGAATTCTTCAAATTCCTTGCTGCAAAACTCTCCACCATTATCTGTCCTCAGCACCTTTATCTTCTTCTCTGTCTGATTTTCCACGAGAGCCTTAAATTATTTAAACTTGTCAAAGGCTTCAAATTTCTTCTTAAGGAAATATATCCATGTATTCCTTGAGAAGTCATCTATAAATGATACATAGTACATAAACTTACCTAGTGATGGAACCTTCACAGGTCCAAACACATCACTATGCACAAGTTCTAATATATGTTTCGCCCTCTTACTACTAGAGGGGAAACTCACCCGATTCTGCTTCCCATATACACAATTTTCACAGAAATCAAAATCCAAAGAGCGATTACTCATACCTTTACCATGAAGTATTCGAAGGCCCTTCTCTCCAATATGTCCGAGCCTTTGATGTCACAACATGGTCTTGTCACCAGAGACCACTAGATTTTCTACTCCACTTTCAGGAACCACAGAACTGTTGCACCCATCAATAACAGTGCTATCTCGCAGCTTGTACAGAGTTCCAATTCAAACTCCCCGCATCAATACCAGTGCTCCCCAAACCATTTTGCAGGTGTTCTTCTCCAACACTATTTTTACACCTGCATCATCCAACTTGCTTATAGAAATCAGATTTCTGGCCAATGCAGGAATATGCAGAACACCCAGAAGTGTTCTAACCCTTTCACCTTGCAACTTCAACTTTACTTTTCCGTGACCAACGATTCTATCCTTCCTATCATCCCCTAAGAAGGCATCACCACCATCGTATTTCTCATACTCGCAAAACCACTCTCTATGGGGAGTGAAGTGAAAGGATGCACCTGAGTCAATCAACCATCCCTCGTGATCTACATGTGTACTTGCAGAAGCCAAGTACACATCCCTATCTTCATCTGAGGTGGTTTTCACCTTTGCAGAAGGATCATCATCAGATCCCTTTCCTTTATCAGGAGCTTTAGATTTACAGTCCCTTTTGTAGTGCCCTTCCTTTCCACATTTCCAGCACACCACCTTTATAGGTTTTCCTGGAGATTTAGATCTCCCTCTAGATTTAGATCTCGCACTCGATGACTTAGTTTTGCTTCTGTTCTGGGACCGTCCTCGTACAGACAAGGAATCACTATTCTGGCTCTCCATATTTTTCCATCTCATCTCCTCCGTCAGCAAGGTTTAGACTATTTCATCAAACTGCAAGGCAGTTGCATTGCCATCTATTGCAATAACCAGACTATCCCACGAATCTGGTAGAGAACACAACAAACTGATGCACTTATCTCCATCTAAAATTTTAATATCAACAGATGCTAACTGACTTACCACAGTATTAAATGCATTCAGATGCTCTATCACCAAGTCTCCATCTTTCATCCTTAGGTTATATAGCTTTTTCCGCAAGAACAGTTTATTCACCAGAGACTTAGATTGGTACAAAGTCCCTAACTTGTCCCACAAATCCTTCGCCATAGCTTCCCCTGATAAATTCAGTAATACTGAATCTGAGACACACAATCGTATTGTGCTTTTTGCCTTCTAATCCAACTTCTTCCATTCTTCATCGGACACTCCCGTTGGTTTAGTACCCAGATCTACCACAATCCACTGATCTTTATCCACCAACAGATCCTCCATCTTGAGTTTCGACAACTCAAAACTCTAACCATTAAATTTCTCGATCTCTGTCTTTCCACTGCTCGCCATCTTCTTTTACCACCAGAATCAATCTCGCAGATCTCCCACTTAACAGGGTCCAGGCCCGAGCGAAACCCCTCAGCAACAAAGGCGTCCCCTTGAAGCCAAAACAGCTCTGATACCAAATGTAGGTTTCAACCCCATACAGAAATTACCTGCATATGAATTCTAAAACACAGAAAATAAATAATGCAAGAGCATAACACATAAAACACATATACACAGAGATTTCCCCTGGATCCCAAAACCGAGACTGCTAGCTTGATTTTTCATTATTTTCCTTTCAATGTTATAATACATATTTATACATGCTGAAGCATCCAATACCATGGACTGAAAAATCATCGCGTCCAATACCATGGACCGAAAACCATTGCATGCAATAACATGTGTGAAAATCATGCACAAAACCATAGGTGGGTCCGCCCAACCTAACATAAGGTCCAAAACCAAAATTTTCCGGGGTGCTGCCTCAAACCCCATAAAGTGGGGTTACGAGTATGTCTCAAACCCCCTATGACCCCCCCCCCCCCCCCCCCCCCACTACACAATTAGTGCAACAAAGGGGGGCTCTACCCCCCCTCTAACACCCCGGTTAACTATGTGGGCTAGTCGTGGAAAGAATATAACACAACCCAACAAAATTTCTGTTTTTTTTTTTTTAGAACATAGTCCCCTCTGTTTTTCTATTTCACTCAAAATTCTTTGTTTCCACCTCCATATCTGATTTTTCAAAAGAAGCACAAGTAGTATGACAGGGGGGTTTATGAGAAAAGATCCCACTAACTCCACTAGACTCCATGCACATCCTCAAGTGGTGGAAATATTTACAAGGGAAAACTAGATGAATTTCTTTGAGAAGTTTAGAGGGTTTGATGATGAAATTGCCCATGAATTTTCTCTCTCTCTGGTCCCTCACACAAGAACTCATGCTACTGTAACCATTAGAGGCCTATCCATTGAAATAACCCCTGAATTCATCAATAGGGTCACTACCCTTCCTCTTGGGCTGCCTTGGAGTAAAGATGAGAAAATAATTGGCTAGGCTACCAAGAGGAAATTTTTCCAAGATAATGAAACCCCTGTTGAAGACAAAAATGGAATTAGGAGGGCTAGTGTACCATATCCCTGGGATGAGGTTAGCTACCAAGTGATCAAATACATTTCTTGTGAGGGGAGGCACAACATTGTTTATGGATATCATTTCAGAATCCTCCAAGAATTGAGATATGGCATGGATACCCCAACACATCAAAAGCTCAGTATCCCTTACTTTCTCCTTCAGTCCCTCATTGACTCCAGCACCAAGGTACAAGAAGGAAATTCACAGCAGCTAGCTCACCATGGCCTAATCAAGATCCCAATAGAAGAAGCCCTCCATACCCTTACAATCCCTATGGCATGGGAAGTTTTCAGAAATATGACAGCTGAGGATGACAGCAAGGCATTAACCTATGATGCCAGTCCTGCTGTTAGTGAGGAGGGAGAGCAGCAAGGAGGAGAAGATGAAGCCAATGGTGACATAGCACAGCAAGAGAGGAAGGATGAAAGAAAAGAAATAGAGGAGGGGAGATTTGAAGAGATAGAATAGAAGGTAGAAAAAGAGACAAAGCAGGAGGAGGAAAAAGAAATAAAGGAGGGAGAAAAGGAGGCAGAGAGGGCAGAGCAAAGAGAAGAGTCCCCTGAAACATTGGAAAGAGAAGCAGCAACTACCCTCAGTACACCAGTCAAGCAGAAGCAGAAGAGGAAAAGAAAAACTTCCATGTATTTCAGGGCAGGGAAGAGTAGCAGAATTAAAACAGGCAAACCTCAGCCCTCATCAAAGATTCCCATTAACATTGAAGATTCACCATCTGCCAAGGTGAAAGAATCTCCTTCCAAGACACCCATAACCTATGAAAGGAGGACTACAAGATCTTGTACATGGAAGGGAAAGGCAATTCTACAGGACCCCAAACCAGACCTACAGGAGGCTAAAACAGTCCTACCAGAGACACTGTCCAAACTACAAGAGATAAAAAAGACTTGAGGAAAATATAGGAGGACAGCCAGAGGTGAAAGAGGAAGTGCAAGAGCTACAAGAACCTGACCCCCAACCTAATCTTGACTCCTATTACAGACTACTTGAGGGAGGCAAGATAATCCCACAGAAATTTGCAATTCCACTGTTTTTCGAATTGGAAAAAGAGAGAGTGAGAATGCATAGGTGGATGCAGATAGCCAAGTCCAAAGGAGTTGAGGATATTGGCCACATGGAAGACAAACTCAGAGAAATGGGCAGGGAATTGAGTGCTCTCAAAGACAGAGAAGCCATTACAAGAAGCCACCTTGAGAATGAGAATGAATTACTAAGGAGACAACTATAGGAGAAAGAGACTCATTTGGCATACATGGCCAGCTTATCCATAGAAGCATTACAATGCAGAACACCAACCAAATCTTATGGCCTCTATCTGAAGGATCAATGGATTCAATTCCAAATTAAAACTTTGGCACAAAGAGGCATAATGTCTTTCCAAGACTACAGGTAGTTCATGGATTTGTATGACAAAAGCACCTTCGAGGAAAAAGCAAAGATGGCAGAGTTCTATCTACATAACATGGCCCTCACAAACCTGAATGTGTGGGACCCCAATGCCAAGCTAGGGGATTTGTAATTAATGGCCATGGTGTCATGGATGAACCATGAAGAATTGAGGGCAACAAAAATGAAAATATTGTTAATAAAAGAGAAGAACGAACCATTGATGATAAGAGCTAAGACATCAGATCCTATTGCACTCATCAGCACACACAACCTGCTTGCCAATGACCCTCAGATTGCCCCTAAATATCTAGCCAATCAAGAACAAGCCATTGCACACTTTGAAAATATGCTTAGGCTACTTGGGGATGACAGTGTGCATGCATGCATGAGAAGATGGAACACCCTACCCCATAGCTTGTAGATCAGAGAATACCATTCCCCCATGAGGCTGAAGGAGGCATTGAAAAGAGTGCCAATGTACAAGCACTCCATGCAAAGGCTGAAGGTCAACTAGATTGGCCTCAAACTGAGTCCTCCACTCATATTAGGCATGCTGGAAGGTAGAAGAGAAGAAGAAGAGAAGGAGTGATGGAAGGACATAGACAACAAGGAAGGATTTTATGGAGAACATGAGCATACCACATCAGAAGCCTGGAATGCTTGGGAGGCCACCAGGGCCATGAAAGACCAAGAGATTGACTAGGTTGCTCAAAGGATAAGCAACACCTTCAGTAGGGGGTGATGATGAGCTTCATAAATGCGTAATTATATGGGCTCATTTTACCTCCTAACCTAGTCAAATCAACCATTCTCTTAGCTTATTGTATGATTTTCTGATTATATTCATGCTTATAGGGTGAGTTGAGTTAGTTATTATGCCATGTGGTCTAACATGTATTTAATGCAGATCATTGATGGATTTCGAGGTCAAAGTCAAGGATCTAGTGGTCAAACTGCAACAATAACTCAAAGTAGATAGAGGAGAGGACTTATAGGAGGAAATCCCCATCATTTATTGCTCTTCACTTTGAATTCCCCTTCATTCAGCTCGGAATACAAGCAGCTGAATCATGCACTAGAGGTAGCTGAGCAACTGGAAGATGATTGATAGTTATCTCGAGTTTTGGGAGCCAAGCCTCCCTAATTTTAAGGAAGCTATTGGTAGCTTTATATGTATAAGTAGAGAGGCCTAGGGCCTCACTAGGGTTGACTTTTTTTTGCTTTTGTAAACTCTGCTCAAATATTGAGCTTACTATTTTATGACAGTTTTATGTAATCTTGCTATTTTTGATAATGAAGATGGAATCCTTTTTGAGCTAGCACTGAGTTACCTTAGAGGGCTAGAGCTCTTAGGTTAGTGCCCAATCCAAGCAGACAAACTTCTCTTTACTTGTATTTGTATGCTTTACTTCAGTTTGTAGATTAGTTTGTTGTTAGATGTATTTCTCTTATGGTTAAGAAGCGGTTGCTTTTGATGATTTAGTAGCTTGCTTCCTTTTGTGCTTTCTGTAGCAGGTTAAGCAGTGATCAGAGAAGATTCAAAAGGTGAGCAATATTTCCTTGGCCTCTTTTCCTCCCCCTAGGACCATGATTTGAGGCAAAGACTCTCTTGCTACCCCAAAAACACGGATTTTCCTCATTCCTAGGACTTCTAGTGTTTGCAACTCTCTAGTAGGTTGATAGTCCAGTTTTGCTTTGCTTCAGATCTTATTTATCATGTTCACTTCCTAATTTGCAATATTCCTTTTGCATTCTTTCCTTTCTTACAGCATTTCCTTCTATACATCATAGTTTAGGCCATTTTAATGCAAAACTTTGTTTTTCCTAGGATGCAACATTTCATTGGTTGCTTGATTTTCTTGGTTGACTATCAATTTCTATGCAGCAGATCTCTTCCAGTAGTAGGCCACCTTACTAGAAATCACACCCTCTATCTGATCAATGCCCTATAGGTCTCCCAAACCTCACCTCAATTCTGCCCTAGTTTCCTTCATTTTTCATAAAACTTCTTCCTCTCTCCTTGAGCAAACCCAATCATCTTTCTCTCTCCTGGTGATTCATGGTAGACCTTAGGCACCCTAACACCTGATTCGAACCTTCATCCACCTTTTCCACCCACTCTCACACCCTCAAAATAGCGAAAATTGCTCTCGGCCTCCTCCTGTAGGCCTCCTGTAGTTTTCCTGTGTCCTCCTATAGTTTTTCCTGTAGCCTTTATTTTGAAGGCCGAGTGTGGGAAGAGCCTCCAAAAGGCCACCTAAGACCTCCTAGGACCCATCCACACCATCCTACATCCTCCCAAGCTCCAAAACCACCCTCTAACGCCACTTGTTCGCTGCCACACTCACACACAATAAATAGATGCATGTTCAATTCACATAAAAACACATAAAAATCCAAAAATATGTTCTTTGCTTATTGACTTCCAAAAATAACATGGTTAGATGTTGTTTACTTCCTTGAGTAGGTAATGGCATTTCTTTCATGGTTTTCATAGTGTTTTTAGCAAAAGTAGAATTAGCTTGTTAATTATGGTTTACTAGGTTTTGCTTTACATTCCAATCTTTCTCCTTTCTACAGTTAGGATAGCATCTGTAGAGTAATCTTTCTTTCCTTTCATCACACATAGAGCTTCTTCTGAAATCTATAGAAGTTGGCTTGAGCTCCTAGTGATCTCGCACTGGCTGACCAAGTGACAACCTGCAGTGAGAACTAGTACTTATGCATATAGCACCGATGCTTCCAAGTTTGTTATGAACTACCAGGTTAATAAAAGTAAAGTTGGTATCCCAAGAGTTGGAGCATTCTTGCTGCAATACTAGCACTCACCAAAGAGGTTGCTCAACTACTGGGAAGAAATGCTCATTTTTGGAAGGGAGCTAGGGTGACTGTCGAGGCGATTTGCGCAATTTCTACATAGAGCAACTGAATGTTGCCCAGGATTGTGAAATTTCCTAGACTGAACAACCCTGTTGGTAGGAATTGCACAATTTTATGGATTAAGATTGACTGGAATATTTGCGCAATTCTGGAGTCCAGCAGGCTACCAGACAGAATTGCGCAATTTCTGGAGGGAAGGCTGGTTTCCCTCTAGAATTGCACAATTTCTTGAGGGAGATTCTTAGCCTGCAGATAGGCCAATTCCGGAGAAACACCCTGTGAGGGGAATGCAACAAGATTATATAGACAGGTTGTCTTTCTATAAGAAAATTTTTTAAGCTTGTGTACTTGACAAAGAAAGACATGTTGTTGTGAAAGTTTGGTAGGGAGGCTCCAAAACGAAGCTAAGGAAAAATTTTGGAGGGTGGTTGTAGCCACTACAACACTTGGTGACATGCTGGTAAAACTCCAGTTCTCTAAATGGACCTTGTTCGTGAAAAAAAAGTATAACCCTCGGGAAGTATTGTTTAGTTCTTAGTTCGTCTTGGTTTCACACTAGTCTGATTGTAAGATGTAGCATTTGCCAAGCTCTTGGTCGATTGACACACATTCCAAGCCAAGCCAACACAATTGTTTCAATTGGGGTTGAGGGATATATTGGTGCACAAGCAGTATAGTTGTCAGAGTCTTAGTTCATCTCTAATGTTGCTCCGTTGCCAGCAGGCCTCGACAGTACCCCAACAGAGTCACATAGGAACACAAGTGTTGGCTTATGGGGGCCTAACCTAGGTTCAGAGTTATTTAGCCAAAACAATACCTTCACTACTGGCCCTTTTGGCATCAGCCCACGAAGTGTGGACTGAAGTCTCACTCGAAGCAGAATGGGGGGATGTTGGAACCAAGTTTCTACACCCTTGAGATGGTTGTGATGTCCGTTTAGTCCAACTATACTAGCCTTCGTGCAGGTTGCTTCGCGCTCTGTTCCACCCTTCAGTACCCTCACGAAGTGTCACTATCATCTTTTGTACAGCTCTAACCAAGGGTTGAAGTCCTTTCGTGCTGCTAAGGAAGCGAACTATGATATTTCCCCAAACTACGCTAAGTGTCTTACTTATCTTATTAACATATCTTAATTATCTTCTTATAACTAGATATTCTAACTTGTGTTCACTTAACCAATACAGTTATACTCATTCGCGCATCACATAAGCATTAGAAGTGAAATTCCTACCCAATATAACAGATGCATAAATAGGAAATAAAGATGCAGAAATGATAGAAACTTCTCTTTATTAATACTTCCAGACGATTATAGATTCGACTCGCCCTGCGCACTAAGCTGCAATGGTCCATGCACTTAGTTGCAGACTACTAGGCCTATGTGCACTCAGCTGCAGAGCCTTTACCTACGCTACAACCCAAAAATTACACTTCAGTTCTATCTCGCATACATCATATCTTCATCTATTTATTATGCTTCCCTTCATTGATTTTTTATCTACTTAGAGCTTCGCTCTATTTATACAATCCCATGGCCCACGAACCATGGGTAGATCTTCTATAGCTGACATTAGCTTATCAAAACAAGGGTGGACAACCCTATGACTCTTTAACAACTACGCACTTCGCGCCCACAAAACCCAGAGTCTTTACATTGGAATTACAAGCTCGGACGAAAATCTGGGCTCTAAGCCCCAAAACTTCTCTTAGGGGATCCCGTGCCCAACAACAAGCATCGCTTCGCTGCTGGCGAGCTTGTTCAGTACCCCAATGAAGTTACTTGCATCACCTCTCTACTCAGGAAGCCTTTCTCTTCTTTCGTCTTATTCATTTTTCATCTTTTGAAATTTTTTCACTTATCATTTTTTTTTTTTTTTTTTATAATTGTGCATGGAACTTTTTCATTTCAGAGGCAAAAGAGGGATCCTGACTTATTGAGAGCATAAGAGGTTGTTACTTCATACAAGTAGTTTATTATATACCTCTAACGTGCTTGTAAAGGTTTCCCCCCTCAACTTACTCTACTTGACTGAGTTGACAAGGGTTAACCCAAAAACAACCGACTAGAGTAGGTGACATTAGTTAGCGCGCAAGTGTTGTGTTTTCCCCAAGGTTCACTTCGAATGGTACATATTTTCCTTGGACATATGATGGACTAAAAGTAACAAGTTGTTCATACAGAGGCATGATGAGAGTTAACCAAGTCGTGATAGCAGTACAAGACCTCTTGTACTTTACCCAGCTTGTTTCAAGACTCGTACATGGTTTCATGCAAAACTAACCTACGAACAAAACAAGAAAACAAACAACAAATCAAAGCAAAAGAAAAATCAAATGCAAAAGTAAAGTAATCAAACAAGCAAGAAAACAAACAAGTGAAGCAGGTAAGAAAACAAGCATGCAAGAAAACGAACTGAAAGAAAAAACTGCTCCTACTCCTAAGCTAATTGTGCATGGGTTTGATTACGTGAAGTGATATTTCCAATGCATCCATCGGTGCATTGGTTGACCCATGTTGATGAAGGCTTGGTCCGCAAGAAACCCAGTTGTGTGAAACAGCAAACAAGAAAGATATAACAATGAAGACAAACACACTTCATGTTTAAAAGTGTCCACAAGACATACACGAATGTAAGTACATGACAACCAGTCTATGGACTTATCATGGTGTTGTGCAACATTGCGTTCAGCTTTGAAGCATACACATACTCTTGACTGTAACATGCAAGCAAACGAAAGAAACATAGACAACTTGCGTCGTGCACGTGTGCTTGCAATGTAAGATTCCTCCAATGCATGAGCGATGGGATCTGGCAGTTCGAGTGGAGGAAGCATGATCTGTGTGTGAGATCGATCTTCAATGCATACATATGAGTGATGAGGAGCCTTGGGTGATTGAACATTTTCTTGATGAGAAGTGAAACCAACCTCAGGACAGTGAGGGCCTAACATACTCACCAGCTCGGGCTGAAGTACCTCGACAGTCTTGGGGGTTTCGACTTCGTCATCAGATAGAGCATCATAAACCGATGGCTTCGAAAATCAACTGCGATAAAATCATGATCGTGATCGAATATGGGAGTAAATGGATCATGACAGCCATGATAAAAAAAAAAAATCAATGATTTCATTGGCATCCTCATGATCTGATGAATCAAATAGAGGGGTAGATGAGAAGCGAACAAATTCATCCTCTATGATTCTGGAAAAGGCAGATGAAAAATCAAGTGGATTTTCAATGACCAATTCATCCTCTCCGTTGTCGAATGATGAACTGACATCTAGTGATTCCTGCGTGTTAATTTTAGGTATGTTCTATGCTAGAGCGATTTATTTAAATTTTCACAGTTAGCAAACACATCAGCATTAAGGTAAACTGCAGATAGAACATAAATATAAATCACAGTATCCAAGCCAAGACAAGAGGACACAAGATGTGGTGCCAGCGAGGGATGAACCCCAATGTGGGGAAACCCTTGATCAATTCTTCTTTTATGTTCTTCAAAGTTAAGCAGAGAAAGTGAGAGAGATAGTACATTTACAATAGAGGTAAATATTTTGACTTTTGATATCGCATGAGATCAGTTGAAGACATATTTTTTTACAATCTGAACTCGGATATTCCACAGTTTTCATCTTTTCTTTGTCGACGTTTCGAGTCTAGACGAAGACTCATCATTAGGACTTGCTTTACAAAGGATAGATACAGTAGAGATAAATAAGGTTAGGTTGAGATGCCAAGTCTGAGAGCCGACCTGCCTAATGATTTGAATTAACTAGATTTTTCAACTGATTCTCTAAGGTGACTTCTTCACCTATCAGAGTGTTGCCTTTCATACATTTGATGTACCATACACGTTGTGCCTCTCCAAGACCAAGATATCAATCCTCCTTTCTGTTGTTGCTAAGGTCATCCTCATTGCTGCACCATTGAAGCTATTACATCATCACTGAGATCCTCACTATTGCTTCTACCTGAAAGTTTGATCTCCATTACTGTACTTTAAATAAACTGTAACAGTGGAACCTTATTCCGATACAGTGAGGGTTCTGGGCTTCTTTTCATCATATATGTACAGGGACTATTGAGAGATAAGTCCACTAAGACCATGGTAACATTCCTTCTTATACTGGGATTGTATCTAGGATCATGATATCCATCAAGAGACAACAAGTTACAATTCTTACTGAGGTTTCATATTACTGTACTTCTACTTAACCACAATTTCTTGAGCCATTGTACTTATCACTGAGATTGTTATAATGATAACATCTAGATCTTCTCCATGACTGGCATGTTGAGACTGTAGTATGCTGGGAGAGAATGTTGAGACAGAGATAGTGACATGCCCAGACTACAACCATTCTTTGTTGCCATTCTTTATGTGAGAATGTCTAGACTCCAACTCACTGCGGTGACACCATCCACTGCTCCATGAGGTTGTGATTGCACCTTAAACCCAAACTAGGTGCAATCAAACCCTACTGTGGCTCCTTTCTTCATGACTGTGGCTCCTGCAGCTTCCCTCTTTATGACTGTGGCTTAGTGCAGTTCACTATGGCTCCTCCCTTTACTGACTGCGACTTACTATAGCTCCTTAATACAACTTCATGCCTTGACTGTGGCTCGCCTTTATGACAGCATATAAGTGCCTCATGAACAGTGTTAAGATGTTACCATGATTGCGTTGAACTGCGTGTAACTATCACCATTACTTGCGTATATATGTCTCCATGAGTAGCATATATATCTTTGCACGAATAGCATATGACCAGCGTGTAAATAGGTCTTCATATCTGCGTTGAATATCATCTGTAGCTAGGGCATCCAACGTATTCTTTAGTGTCTCTCCAAAAACCCAATACGTGGAGAGGAGATCACATTAAGAGTGTATCTCTGTTATAAAATGACTTCAATTCATCTATATTTATACTAAAACATATAGGTTGAATAGACATGACCTTTGGGCTTCTTGAGCCTCCATAAGTTGTTGGCTGACTTGACAATTAGTCTTATAACGCAAATAAATTCATAACTCCATGAATAATTATCGGAATTGGATGATCTTTAGATCAATCCTACACCTCTCGATGATATGGATTCAATAAAAATATCAACTTCCATAAATAAGACAACCCACATGGAGTTTTTCCCTAGTTGCCAATTTTAACACTCCCTCTCAACTAGGGATAACTCCATCCGCTGATCCATATGTCCGGCTGTACTATCTCTGCCATCAGTGCCTTGCACTGCTCTGATCATCTCTACTCAGCTTTGCTTAGCTCTGCTCAGCTCTAATAGCTCTGCTCAGCTCTGTTGGCTCTACTCAGCTCTATTGGCTCTGCTCTGCTCTACTCAGCTCTGTCGGCTCTGCTCTGCTCTACTCATCTCTGTTGGCTCTGCTCTGCTTTGCTCAGCTCTGTTGGCTCTGCTCTGCTCTGCTCAGCTCTGTTGCCTCTTCTATGCTCTGCTCAGCTCTGTTGGCTTTGCTCTGCTCAACTTAGCTATGCTGAACCATGAAGAAGAATAATTGATCGAGAATGTGTCATACCATTCTCCACTAACACGAAGTCAGTCTTAGAGTGTGTACCACTGGTCCCAGACCAGTCCTTAACTGACCCGAAGTCAGTGTGATAGTAGGTACAACTCCTACCACTGGTCCCAGACTAGTACTCTACTGACTCAAAGTCAGTCTCAGAGTATGTACCACTGGTCCTAGACCAATCCTCAACTGACCCGAAGTCAGTGTCATAGTGGGTACAACTCCTACCACTAGTCCCAGACTAGTTTTCTACTGACTCAAAATCAATCTCAAAGTATGTACCACTGGTCCCAGACTAGTCCTCAACTGACTCGAAGTCAGTGTCATAGTGGGTACAACTCCTACCACTAGTCCTAGACCAGTATCCTTGATCCCAGATCAATGAAGGTCATCCTAGCATAGGGAGTACGGTAGATACAGTAATGCATCCATCAGTACTACTATGGTCACTGTCCTCATTTCCCTTCTCATTGATCAGATGAGAGGTACTTCCCATGAGTTCCAAACTGCATCGGTAGGATGCCTCGACAGGAGAACTAATCATCCTTTCCACAGGAGAGTGAATCATCCTATACAGTGGATGCCACTGAGAACTAATCATCCTTGCCCATAGGAGAGCAAATCATCCTATTCCACAATCGCCATGGAGAACACATCATCCAAGCCTCATGGGAGAACTAATCATCCTGCTACACAATCATCATGGAGAACACATCATCCAGACCTCACAAGAGAACTAATCATCCTGCTACACAATCATCATGGAGAACACATCATCCAAACCTCACAGGAGAACTAATCATCCTGCTACATAGTCGCCATGGGGTGTCACAGGGAAAGTTTTGATTCTTTTACCCTATACAAGTGCACCACCAAGGGATGGTGAGTCACCCTGTGGTCATATGTTGCTCCAAGAAATGCCCCGCACCCCTAGAGTTCCCAAATCTCAGTGCATGCAACATGCAGGACCCTTATAAGAAGGTCTCTCAACGACACCAAGTCGTTCGGGAAAGTCACATATTTGACCTTTCCGGGGCTTAGACAAAATGTCTGCAACCTGTACATCAATCTCAATGTGATGGAGCCTCCTCATTCATCAACTTACCATATCCCAGATAAGGTAGTATCTGATGTTTATCTGCTGGAGCAGTCATCGAATACGAGATTCCTCAATAATCGAATCCCATCTCTAGTTGTCACAGAGAGTCACAGTGGTATTCATCATGTGAACAAACAGCTCACTTAAGAGCTTCTGCAACCATGCAACTTCACACGAGATCATACTTGTAGCTATGTATTCGGTCTCGGCGGTGCTTATAGCAACTGACTTCTACTTTCTACTCATCCATGATATCGATGCAGAATCCAAGGAGAACCAGCACTGAGAAGTGCTCTAGTGATCCTCCACACTGCCTGCCCACTCAGCATTCGAATAATCATGTGGTTTCATATTCCAGGTAGTGTATCTCAATCCATGAGAGATTGTGCCCTGAAGATATCTCAGAAGATTCTAGGCATCAATCCAGTGAAGCTCAACCAAATATGAGCTCACCATGCTAACTGCAAAACATATGTCCGAATGGAGGTTCACCAAGAACATCAATGCGAATGAGTTTATGAAACTCAGAGGCATTTCCCAAATATGGTCTGACATCACTACCATATAACTTCTGAAAGTTAAGATCCTCGTGGTAGTCACAGGCTTGCAGTTTATCTTTCCACATTCGGAATCCAACTCCCTCTGTCTTCTATAATTGAGAGGGTCTGAACCTGTCAGACATAGGTGCCGGTATGAGAGATCTATCATCCACAACCTTCGGGTAATGGTTTGGATCGGTTTCACTCCTAGTGAATCTCAGCTACATCCGACAGCTATCAATCCTCTCATACTACGCCTGGGGTGTCTTGCTTCAAGCCATAGAGGACTTTCTTCCACCTGCATACATGAGATTCCTGATCATCAATCTCAAACTCCTCGGGTTGTTCCAAGCCTGTGGACTTGATGTATGAGGGGAATGGTCCCCTTATAATATTTTCCTTCGGTACATCTCATACATGTACCTTCATGCTCCTTTTGAATTCAAGCATCTCGGTCACCATCTGACTCACAGACCTCCGATTCTAAGTCAATGGACATGGTCCCCAGTGGACTTGATACAACCCTGAACTCAAAAACATCTTTGAAAAATATATTTTCAAACACGCACCTTTCCATCGATGAGTGCCACCCTAAAACCTTTGACTTCCATTTCCGAGATGGACACCAGGTTCTTCTTGCGATCAGGTACATAAAACAGATTTTGAGGTTCCTTACTTTCTTTGAAGAGTCGACCATTTCCTTGAAGACCAACCTTACCAGTCATTCCTTTGATCATTCAAGATGTCCCCATCGAATGATTGTTATCTTCATCAAGAGATGTGTCCCTGTCCTTTGGACACTCCTTCGCATGATGGCCGAACTTATTGCAATCAAGGCATCTGCCTTTCCTTCCACCCTTAGATCCGAACTTCCCAATGAAGTGATCTTTAAGTAGGCCATCAGAAACTTCTGTTGTGCCATTCTGATAATATGCTCTGCTTCAACCTCACCCTTTATGAACTTAGAAGAGAGATGTGGAACCCATTGATCCTTTTGTCCTGTCCCTATTGTCTTTAGTGATTGCTCTTTCACTCTTGCTTGGGAATTGTCTTCACCTCAGCTCTGATCCCATGTTAAGTTTAGGTATGTTCTATGCTAGATAAATTTATTTAAATTTTCATAGTTAGCAATCACATCAGCATTAAGGTAAACTGCAAATAGAACATAAATATAAATCGTAGAAGACAAGCCAAGACAAGAGGACACAAGATGTGGTGCAAGCAAGGGACAAACCCCAATGCGGGGAAACCCTTGATCAATTCTTCTTTTATGTTCTTCAAAGTTAAGCAGAGAAAGTGAGAGAGATAGTAAATTTACAATAGAAGTCAATATTTTTACTTTTGATATCGCATGAGATCAGTTGAAGACATATTGCTTCAACTGATTCTCTAAGGTGACTCCTTCACCTATCAGAGTGTTGCCTTTCATCCATTTGTTGTACCATACACGTTGTGCCTCTCCAAGACCAAGATATCAATCCTCCTTTCTGTTGTTGTTGAGGTCATCCTCATTGCTGCATCATTGAAGCTATTACATCATCATTGAGATCCTCATGGTTGCTTCTACCTGAAAGTTTGATCTCCATTACTATACTTTAACTAAACTGTAACAGTGGAACCTTATTCCGATACAGTGAGGGTTCTAGGCTTCTTTTCATCATATATGTACAAGGACTATTGAGAGATAAGTCCACTAAGACCGTGGTAACGTTCCTTCTTATGCTGGGATTGTCTCTAGGATCATGATACCCATCGAGAGACAACAAGTTACAGTTCTCACTGAGGTTTCATATTATTGTACTTCTACTTAACCACAAGTGCTTGAGCCATTGTACTTATCACCGAGACTGTTATAATGATACCATCTAGATCTTCTCCATGACTGGTATGCCGAGACTGTAGTATGCTGGGAGAGAATGTTGAGACAGAGATAGTGACATGCCCAGACTACAACCATTCTTTGTTGCCATTCTTTATGCAAGAATGTCGAGACTCCAACTCACTATGGTGACACCATCCACTGCTCCATGAGGTTGTGACTGCACCTTAAACCCAAACTAGGTGCAGTCAAACCCTACTGCGGCTCCTTTCTTCATGACTGTGGCTCCTGCGGCTTCCCTCTTTATGACTGCGGCTCAGTGCGGTTCACTGTGGCTCCTCCCTTTACTGACTGCGGCTTACTGTGGCTCCTTAATACAACTTCATGCCTTGACTGCGGCTCCCCTTTATGACAACGTATAAGTGCCTCATGAACAGCGTTAAGATGTTACCATGACTGCGTTGAACTACGTGTAACTGTCACCATTACTTGCGTATATATGTCTCCATGAGCAGCGTATATATCTCTGCATGAACAACGTATGACCAGTGTGTAAATAGGTCTTCATATCTGCATTGAATATCATCTGCAACTAGGGCATCCAACGTATTCTTTAGTGTCTCTCCAAAAACCCAAGACGTGGAGAGGAGATCACATTAAGAGTGTATGTCTATTCTAAAATGACTTCAAGTCCTCTATATTTATACTAAAACGTAGAGGTTGAATAGACATGACCTTTGGGCTTCTTGAGCCTACATAAGTTGCTGGCCGACTTGACAATTAGTCTTATAACGCAAATAAATTCATAACTCCATGAATACTTATCGGAATCGGATGATCTTTAGATCAATCCTACACCTCTCGATGAGAGGGATTCAATAAAAATATCAGTTGCCATAAATAAGATGACCCACATGGAGTTTGGCCCTAGTTTCCAATTTTAACACTACGAGTGATCAACAATGGGTGCATTCATAATCGAAGATACACGTGAAATCATGCACGACAAGTTCACCAAAAATGTAAGGAAATAATGAAGGGGGCTCAGACGGAACAGAGTCATCCTTCGCCAAGTGTTTATGCTCTAGATCCCAGTCATACTCTTCATGAATGACAATGCATGTTGGTTGTGCAACACCAACTTCGTCGATGACTTGATCCTCGTTCACAACAAGTGTAGAGTCTAGAATGGAATAACACAAGCAAGTATCATCCGGAGGATTAGCCAAGTACGAAGATGGAGGTTGTGGAACAAAATGCATATGACAACTCGATGGACTCACAACCAAATCTGCATGAAAATTAAGCGAAGTGATGTTGGGAGGATGTGACAGCTGAACAGATGTGCGAGCATGATCTCCCGCATCACTTTACAATGGTGGAGCTGTTTGATGAGGGGGTGACAGACAGACACTTGTGACAATGACCGCATATGTCTGTGATTGCATAGCTCCATCACTGAAGAATCCTAATCCACACTTGATTTCAAACTTCTTCTTGGGATGAGCAAATTTCTTAAGACAGTACATAAATTGGTCCCAAAGAAAAAAAAATCATTTGGCTCTTAGTGGTTTGAAACTTCAAATCATGAAAGCATTGTAAAAAATCCATAGGTGATTCATGCGGAGCCTTCTGTTGTTATAGAAGTTTTTAGTAAATATGTTCTGGATGAAAATGATAGAAAGTGTCTTCAATGAGATCATAGAAGTGTTTAAGTGAGTGCACATTATCAGCCAGAATGCTACACATCCATCGATGTGGAGATTTGTGAATTGTGTATGCAAGCAACAAACTGGCTTGTTCGTCAGAACATCCATCTGCCTCATGATGCATGGAAAGAAATTCATGTAAGAAATCGGGCCAGGCCACTTCGCCTTCACCATCATACATGTATGTGGAGAAGAGATTGAAAAACTCCCTCGTGATGGTAATAGATTTGGCATTCAAAAAACATCATGGAGAAAGAATAGTGCAAGACTCCATGATAGATATGCAAAGGTTCAAAACAGGATGAGAGGACACAACTTGTCATCTCACTCTCCTTCTAGCGCCAAAAAAGTTGACGATGTTGGACCCGCCAACATGTCAGGGGATCTCGCACAGAGGCAACTAAGATAACTCTGTTGGTAGCAAGGGTGTGACATATGCAGTGAGCCAAGGAAGGTGCATGAGAGGTTCTAACACATGGGGGTTGAGAAGAGTGCGCCCCTTGGAAACCTGTGATAGCACAGAGTTAATAAGGAAACACATGAGCAAGGATGTATCACAATATGGAAGGCAAGTTAACTAGCAATCTGAATTGATGGTTAAACCAACAACACATTTCAAAAATATTCATACATACATACATAGAAATAGCTATACATGCATGCGTAAGCAAGCAAATACATATATCATTTAGAGTAAACAGATAGCTGAAATACAATAAAACATATGCATGAAACGTGTTGGCTCTTGCTATATTAAGAAGTGTAAGTTCCAGTCATACAATACATCCATGTCCAACCACTAGTTCTGACAGTGGAACATTACAGCCACAACCGCCTGCTCCTCCAAAGAGATGTACTAGCTCTGCGCAGTGGAGAAGCCAAGGTTCATTACAATACTGTTCAAGCTCTCTCTAAGATAGTCCTATCAGAAGCTTGGCTGACTAAAAGCCTCTACAGCAAGTTATGAGGAACTATTTATAGCAAAGGGTGGGGTGACCCTTGACATTCCCCTTTGTGACAGTTCATCTACCCTCCTGACTCTTCATCTACTCTATAATTGTTACATCCAACCATTGATAGTTGAACTTACACTTGACAAGATGTTACATTATAATGCAAATGTACCCATGTGAGACAAAAATGGCTTGATCAAGCCATGCAATACATCACTATGACTCAGACAAACGTGGGAAGTCCAACTATTCAACATCCTCGCGATGATCAACAATAGCGTACTGATGCCAAGATCAATAGTCCGCAATGGTGTCTGTGTACTCCAAGCTGACATCCTTCTGGAACCTGACTCTTTCCTCCATAGCATCCAGGTACACTGCTCGGGTTCCTTTTTCCAACTCGTCTGAAAGCATGTGCATCATTGTCTTTAACGCGGTCGGATCAACAACATACTTGTGCATGGTGTCTGCACTAATCGGCAAGTCTGGGTTGGTGGCTATGCGCATAGACTCGTCAATGTACGAGTGAAGCTCTAATTGAACTTGTGCCTTTGTTTTCACCTGGGTGAGAGTCCCAATAGATGGGATCGCATGTGCGCACACCATAACTTCCATTCTCTTGAATACACGTGCATGGGAAGCCTGTAGACTAGTGATGAGTTGTGCAAGCACTTCATAGTTCCGGATCTGACTCCAAATGCGTGCCTTTAGCTCGACCACTCTGGGATTCATCATATTATGCAAGTGAATCGAGGCTCCCTTGTATCTCATCGTCCACGTTTTCATGTAATCAACCACAAAATGCACATTCGACAAGATACGCCTTCTCCGAGCACATCCCTGTTGCCATCCGTTGAGATGGACGACTGCCTCATGGACAGTACCAAACTTGGAATACAACGCCTGCATGACTATGTCAAGGGACAATACTTCATCTAATATTTCCTTATTCAGTTCTACTCGAGTGGACGCTATCACCAAGGTCCAACTCTCCTCCTTGCTTGGCTGTTTGTAGCTCTTTAGCCATTCGCTCATTCTCAGCTATCAGAAAGCGAACACTTGAGCTAGTGGCTTCACCATATGCTCTACTGGCATCAGTCAAGGCTGCTGGATGTTTGCACACGTCAGACACAATCACTCATTCCTCATACTACGCAATAGATGTATGATCTTTCAAAGTTTACACTCTACGGGATTGCACAACTCTATGTTGAGATTCGTTGAATGAGATGTTGTACATCTCTCCTTCCGGTTGATCTCGAAGGATCTCAGTGTCTCCTTGGTCACTTGGGACTTGCTCATATTCTGGATATAGTGAAGCTGGTGGGTTGACCTCTTGGTGGTGAGGCATGAGGTCGATATCCTTCTCTAACTCCTATTGCTCCATGTCTGTAACCATTTATTCAAGCATTCACTCTATTTCCTGAGCAAAGTCCTTCTCCTGCGATTGTTCTACCTCTTTGCCTAATGTCAGTTGTTCTAGTGAGTCCACTACCTATACGGACACTGTTTCATCTGTCTTCACATGCTGTGATCCTTGCTATACCTATTGTTGTTATGCTTCCCTCTCCTATTTGCGTAGCACCTACTCCTTTCGGAGTTTCTCCTTCAACTCATGCAACTACTTCTTTTTTTCCTCCATTCTCCATTTCTCTCTCTTCCTTTACGTGTTTCTCTTGTCACATTGTTGCCTCTTTGCCTCTATGGCCATGGTTGCTTTCTCCATGAATGGGTCTACTTGAAACTTGTTGCTTTGCTCTTCCTCCATGTGATCAACAATCTTCCTCTTTCCCTTGTCGTGCACTGGTATGTTCACCTCTACAGCTTCTGGTGCTCTCCGAGATGCTGCTTCAAGTTGCTTTGCTAACCATTCCACAGTGAAGCCAACCGGTTCATTGAGTCTGGAGAAGTTGTAACAATATCTCCATGGGTCCTCCTCCACCCAATGACATGTCTTGTGGATCCAATTCAACTATACTCTTGTGCAGTGATATTTCACAAGACAATGCGGGTCATACGGATTGTAACTTCAGAGGTCAAATGGATACTTCTTCATTTTCTCTACTTTGACATTCGCATGCTTGAAACTCTAGATCTCGTATAACCCAATTCACAATGGAAGAGATGGCCAAGGTGCCTTCTTCTTCTGGTGTAACCTATCTATCAATCCTGTCGAGATGTGATATGCTACTTCCTGCATGATGAGTATGTCCAAGGAAAACTATGATAAAACATGTGGAGGCTTCTCCACGCTGTACATCCATATGAAGGTGTCAAACGATGACGAATACCAATTAGCTATGTCTATTAGTGCCTCCATTGTTGTCTTCGACATGCAAGGTGGATCCTGTTCAAATATCATGTTGTAAACCAAGGTGACAAAATGATCAGACAGTCGTGTGATAACTCCTCTGAAGCTGCATTCAGACAACATCTTACAATAAGTGCTCACGGCAGTCTCTACTGGTGACCATGCCCCCTTCAAGCTTGGGAACTCCTGTCGAGCACAGAGTACATCTAAGATGTAGGCGAACATTTATATTTCTGCTTACATACCTTTGGGCGGCTATCAAGCCCTCATTATTTGTTCCTTCAGTTGATGAGCCAACATGTTGGACTAGTTGAATGATTTTCCCTCTCTGTCCATTTGGTCTAGCATGAACACCCAACTATATGGGAAGGTTTCCATGCTTTCTTGGCCATACAGTCGACCTGCAAATATGAACAAGTATTGATATGCCTTCCGTAGTATCTTCATCATGTATATCTGTTTGGGTGTCATCCTAAATCTAGCCAGCTACTTTACCCAGTTCTTTAGAATGTCTATGGAGTTGGCATTGCTATTGGGTAAGCTAAAGGGAGTCTCCATGATAGTCACGAGCTCAGAAATCTGATACATCTCATCATAATCCTATTCCCTAAAGGTTTCAATCTTCGTCCCGGTGAAACTGCTCAAGTTCATTGTCTTGGGATCAGTGTGTGAGAAAATCCAATGTATCATGTCTGTGCATGGGAACGCGGGGTATCTCCATGTAATCTGGTACAAGCTGGACTTGTGGATGTTCACGTATACCTGGCGGTCTTCAAGGTCTTCCCCAAATGTGCCTGCAAATGGATCATTGACCTCTTGCCATTTCGGCTTGATTTCCTTGTCTAGAATTAGCTTGGTATCTTCATAAATCGGTAGACTTGCAGACACTCGCTCAATTGCTGCTCCAGTTGCACTTCCGTCAATGTCCTTTGATCCTGCTCTCTTGGAAGCCATTGATGCTAAACTGTTAAGAGGTGGACAAACACTTACTAGATATGGAGACAAAGTGACATTAATGGCAAGAAATCTATCAGCGAAAACCAAAGAAAATTCGGGGAACGACATAACACATACCTGGGAAATGACTGGCAAGGATTGCATAATTCCTTCTGGGAGGCTGGGAGACTAGATGCCAGGCTTGCACAAAAGTAGTCTGGTATGTCTAGGAGGCATGACTGGCTACTGCAATTGCACAATGCATAATCCAAGCCGACTACTGACTGCTGGAATTGTGCAATGCACAACTTCAGGTGGCAATGGCTGCAGGCTCAATGACTTCATTGCGCAATTTTCTAGGCCAGTAGTCACTATCCCTTAGAATTATGCAAATCAAGCTTGGGAACAGTTACTAGGAGGAAATGTGCATTTCTTGAGGGGAATACAGAGCCTTCCCTCTCAGGATTACGCAATGTTGTCTTGGTGAGGTAGAGTTCGGACCAAGGCTGCTAAGACCCACCAATGGGAAACTAAAAGAAAATGTGAAAGTGAATGCATGGTGATACTAAGTGTAAGAAGAAGTAAATGATCACGCATGAAAAAATTGAATGAAAGATTCATAAAAAGGAACAACATGCATGTGCGTGAAGCAAGTCGCTGAATCGACGACCATTCGTGCAAAACAGTTTCATGCATGCGACATCAGTGATATACTAACGAAAACTGAAATGGTGCTAGTACAAGCTAGTATGCACGTAAACGATAGCAAGCGTTCAAAGAAATTAAGCAAACATCACTCACACAAGTGAAAACACAAAAAGTGACAAAAACGCTACAAAAGACAAGTTGAGACCACTTGCCCGTGAATAGTTGAGTTGGATGTGTCGAAGAGTCCTCGATGTGCTATGGGATGTTAGAGCTTCAAGATCGATGTGAACAAATTAGCTATGAAGCATCGAATAAATAAGTTTGAAGCTCATGACGTGCTTGCCACAAATCTACGAAAGAGCAACACTTGGAGAAAAGATTCTAAAACTGTCTTTCCATGTAACCTCTAGCTGCTAAAAATAGCTCCTTGAATTAAGGGATGTTATTTTGGGAAAAAGAAAGCTATGCATGCAAGTCAAGTTTCTTTGGTCCCGGGTGGAACTGGTCAACCCAACTGCACATGCAAGAGGTTTCTCAATTGCTGGGAAGAAATGTGCATTTCTGGAAGGGAGTTGGGTTGGATGCCTAGGAGATTTGTGCAATTACTAGGCATAGCAGTTGACTACTGCCCAGGATTACGCAATTCCCGAATAAACAACCTTGTTGGGAGGAATTGCGCAATTTTCTGGATGAAGCTTGACTGGTAGATATTTTCAATTCTGGAGCCCACCAAGATGCCAGACAGAATTGCGCAATTTCTGAAGGGAAGGTTGGTTGCCCTCCAGAATTGCGCAATTTCTTGAGGGAGTGTTACAAAGAATTTTGTCACTGTCTCTGTACTCCTCGTTCCTCGATTCTGGAGGACCTCTACAGTGACCCTCATGTGTTTCCTTTTCATGAATAACATGTCCTAACATCCCTCTTCAAGACCAACGCTATCACTCAGTTTCTTCCCTGTGCTGATTTGGAGAGTCTCACACTGGGCCTAGCATCGAATGGTACTGGTAATCCATTCATGACCCACGCTGACCCTCTTTTGGAAAGTTTTTAAAAATCGATTCAAAGCTTCTAGGTCTAGAAGCTTCATGAACGGAAGTCTGGTAAATGGTTAGCCAAGATAGAGCTGAGAGAGACTATTTGGGCTCCTTTCCCCTATTAAAATGGAACAAACCAAAAGGGATAAGGCATCTCCCATCATAAGAGGATCCATTTTCCCTCCCTCAAGCTATATAAAATCCTCCTTTTCCAACCTCAGCCTACTAATGAAAGGGATGTGTTAGAATCGGTCTTTACATCCCTCCGTCAGAGATCATTTCTCTTTTTGCATTTCATTTTTAGGTGTCTTGCTCGATTCACTCAGTTGCATTCTGCTAGGAGCATGCCATAAATCTGATGGAAGGGTATTGTCATTCATTACCCCTCATGCCCTATCCATGCTGGCTCAGGTCTGTTCATCAAAATCAAGTTTTAAAGTCACTTACAGTCCTGTTTCAGTTTCTAAATCACAAGAGTCATTTCAGTCATTAGGTCTAGGGTTAGTCAATTTGGTCTTCAACAATGTCTAATAATGCCAGCAGACTCATGAGGGAGGTTCTTAATAAGTTGTTATTTCAAAGATTTTCATCATCATATGGATGGATTATGACTTTTCTTCAAAAATCTATTTTGAAGAAAATTCAACATTTTTTTTTTGTAATAATTTTCAAAAGTTTTTCAGTTGTTGAATTCTTCAAGCGCAGCCCTGGTCTCCTTTTCCAAATTCCATGTCAGCTATCCCTGCAAAAAATTGCCAAGAATTTCATCATTTCAGTCAAAAAATCAAAAAGGAAATTTAAAAATAGAGTTGTATTAAAATGGAAAAAGTGCCAATGCCAAAACATTACAAAGATGGGTCTTGGAGAGTCAAAAATCAAATCCATGTCTTTATAAAGATATTTTCATGAAGATCAATGTCATTTGCATGCCAAGACCAAAGAGAAGCCACTCAAAGCAAATTGGTTGAGTTAGTGTGCGATTTGGGTGAAGTTGGAGGAAACTTGGCCGGCGCGGCGCATAGAGCAGGTGGCGCGGCGCACTGGGGAGGCACGACGCACTGGGAGAAACCACACAGTGTAAATTAACACAGGTGCAGCGCACTGGGACGGCGCAACGCATTGGGTATGCGGCACGGCGCATACACCTGAAAGCCCAAATTTGCTTGTAATTTCTCCAAATTGCCCATAACTTGCATGGATTTGCCAGGTAGGGCCGTTATCTTGGTATTTCATCCAGTTTTGTGATAAGTTATGGTGGTTTATGGATGATAACGATTGAAACAAAAATATTAAACCCTACCTCCAAAGTACCTCAAAAGGAAAATTGTTGTGGGTTTCAAAATCAGTGTTTTGCTACCAAAGTCACTCCTCCTTCCCATTCCTCCCTTGTTTTATCATTCCCTAATTTCCTACCCTCCTAAGCTCATTAATTCCTTCTCCTAAATGCTCTGTCCCAAATTCTCCGATCTCACACCTCAAACCCTACACAACAATTCCTAACCCTATACATCAAATCCCTCAAAACCATCCTACATTTCCCTAATCCCTATAGTCCCAATAGTCCCTAATCCCTTACTACTTTCCCTCTTCCTAACAATCCCTTGTTTCATTTGTTTCCCCTTGGTGGAAGAATTTGAACACATCACTAAAAGTGCAGTTCAACACAATTTTCCTACACCAGCATCTTTTTCTCCAAGGCAGTTTGAAAAACAGCAGTCATGGCATCTGAGCATTCATCGAATTATGAAATGGAAACCCAAAGTGAATCCCCCATGGAGGAACATGCACCCCGGAGGCCTCATAGAGGAGGTAGACATATCAGAGAAGAACCAGTCACCCTCACTGAATTACAGGCCTGCCCTTTTGCCATGTTTTGTTTCCAGCATCAGTCATGCTATGAGTTTTGTCAAAAGGTGGCTAGTGTTCAATTTCATCATGGGTTGGCTCGTCTACTTGTGTTGCATTTACATAGAGATCAAGCTACCTTAGCCGGTGTCACCTTCACACTTACACCAGAATCTGTCTCACTAGCAACCGGCATACCAAACATTGGGGAACCATGGACCAAGAGGAAGAAGATTGACCGGTAGCATTATGAGCCATACATTAAAACCGGTTTCTTGAGGCAGCTCAAGAGAGTGTTTCCATTCCGATATCTGAAAGATGAATATGCTCCACTAATGAAATTGATCATGAAGTATTTCAACTGTGAGGGATGGTTCTCTCATTTATATGCTTATCACATCAGGTTGCTCATGTATTTCACCAGGGTATGGATGATGAACATTCTGTATTTCATTTTCCGAAACATAGAGAGGATGAACACCCTTGTGCAGCATAAAACTCCTCAGCAGCAACTTAACAGTGTTTATCATTTTGCTCTTATTAAGATTTTGGTGGTTCATCAGCTTGGATTACAGGGCATCACTTGGGATGATTTCATCTCTTGTGACTTCTTCAGAGCTTCACAGGGATTATCAGAGGTTAAGCATGAGACAAGTGGACCTTCTCATTAGTATGAGTGCCATGAGACCACTAGTGTGCCGGTATTCATCACATATCAGAGAGGCACTAGACATTTGTTTGCAATAGCGAAGCGAGTGTTATCTCCACCCAGGGTGGAAGGGGCCTCGCTTCCTCCATCAGAATCATAGGTACAGTACAAAGGCAAGAGGCGAATGCAGGATGAGGGGCCTTCAGGTGAACAAGAGACCGACTTCATTCTCCTTCATGATGATGATACAAACACGGGCCCACAAAGTGCACATCTTAGGGAGATCATCCAGGAGCAGAAAATAGAGATCCAAGCCTTATCCCTTGACATGGAGAGAGCTAAGTGGACCATGAAATACTTGGAGCAGAGGAACAAACAACTTGAAGATCAGGAAGCAATCATGGAATTACAAAACATCCGCGAGAATCGCCAAGTTGCACAAAGGAGAAGGGTTGAGCTCACTTCATTGGAGCAAGAGATTAATGATGATCAGGAGTCTAATCTTGAGAGAGTCAACATCCACTTAGAAAGACTATTGGACAAGGCCAACAAGGACCATGCATTGCTGAGACACATGGCTTTCCACTACATGGCACGGAACAAGGTCTGCAAGGCACGAATCAGAAATTTAAAGGCAAAGTAAAAGAAGGCAATAAGGAAGCAAAAGAGGCAAAGGGAGCTTGATCGTCTTCAGATATTGGCTGAAACCTCTTTAGCCCAGCATGACACTTAATGAAGAAGCTCCAGCCCAAATTTCAAGAAATTTAGGGCATTTTTGGCATTTTGACAAATTTTGGCACAAAAAACAAGGTTTTTCTCCCTATGCGTCGCGCCACGTGGCGCGCGCTTTTGCTAGGGAGCTCCAAATTGAAAAAAAGTTTACATTTTTGGATTTTTCATGAAAATCATGGTTGTTGGTGCATGGCCAAGAAATTTGGGCAAGTTTTGAGTCCCCGGGAGGTCAAAAACACTCAAAAAATGACCTCACTGCCCTTATTTTGACACACAGGAAGCAGTCTTGGGAGATTGAGGTTTTGGAGGGGGAAAATGACATCCAAATCTAGAAATTCCCACTTGGGTTGGAAAGTAGACAGGTAGGGATTTCCAACAAGCACCCTTGGGCTCAATTTGGACTTCAGGAAGTGCCTCAAAATAAGCTCCAAAGTGGCGCGATGCATAGAGAATCAGGCGTGGTGCATAGAGGATTTTTGCCCATTTTTCACTGTTCAGCTCAGTAATTTGCCCAGTTTTGACCAGTTTTTTTCTTGATGTTATTCTTGACTTTTCATGATGTAATTTGACAACCAAGATGTAATATTGGCACATTTTTACTTGTTCTAGAATATTCTTTCACCAAAGGTAAAATGTGAGTGAATGAATCAGTTTCCTAGCATATAGGGGTAAGTTGTTTGACTACCTAGATTTCAGTTCCTTGTTTTAAATTGGTTCAAACAGCTCCTAGAATGATGAGCTCGACCCCTATAGGCAAGGGAATAGGTTGGGCTAGTCTATATCATGTATTTTCTGAGTCATTTTCAGGGTTGGACACTTGGGATTGCTTGGCACTCTATTGTACATTTCATTTCTGCAATTTTGGCAAAGGAAAAACCAGGGTTTTGCAACACTTGTTTGGATCCTTGTGGCTCTGTGGTTGGATGGTGTTTTTCTCCATGTATTTTTAAGTTCATGAGTTTTTATGTATTCCATTTCCCTTCTCTTGTCTTCTGCAATTAAACTAATGAGTACTTAAGGTGGAATTCATAAACTGTTATGCTCTGCCTTTGACTTTGGTTTAGTTTTATAAGTTTTCTTCATTTTGTAGAGGATCCTTGATATAATATTTCCCTCTTCAGCTTCTCAGCTATCCTTTCCATTTGTTCATTTAATTATAAGACATCCCGACCATTGCTTTTCTCTCCCCAACTTGAACTCTGCAAAAATCTGGCCTCATCCCCGGACCCAAAATTTGCCTCTCCCTTTTTCCAACAAAACCCCCAAAAAACTCAAATCATAACTTTGCACTTCATACCTAGCCTAAGATCAGTTGCTAAATTAGTCATCTCCAGCCCCATTGATTATCTTTTGCTGAGATTGACCCGGATATAGCCCTCTCCTGTCCTCGTAGGGCTAGCTACGAGGTTGAGCATGGTTTGATGTGGACCTAGAACCTTGTCTTTTCAGCCTGAGACAAATCTAGGCTCTAACAGGCTGGAATAATCTGCAAATCTTGATAGCCATCTTGAAAGCCTTAGCCTTCTAGTTTGTGTTTGTGAGGGGAGAATAAGCTTATAGTTTGTTTGGTTTGGAGAAAAGAGGAAGGAGCCTTGAACTTGCATTGTTTTGAGGGTGAATCATGAGATGCTAACAATGGTGTTGGAACCCGGACAAGTCGAAGGAAACCTGCAATGCTAAGGCAAAGGTTGTACTTTCCCTTTTGTCATAATAATACAACTGATATTTTGTTTCCTATATCAATTGCATATGCTATTTTGTAGTTTAATACTCCTTAGCCTCTTAAGTAGGTTGAATATTTTGTATACTATCATGTGTTCTTTGGTTTCTTGTCTCATTGTTTCAGGTGCTTGATTAACACTAAGGAGCTGATCGTTGGAACAAAGCACAAGGCCTTCATTAAACAAGGATTAGCAATACAAGAGGTAGGATCTTATCCATTCTCAATCTAAGGGAACTTATATTAGATTTATTATTTGTGGCTAGACCCTCTCCCCTAGGCTAGAGGGATTGTCTCTGTCCACAGAGAGAATCTTTCTACTCCACAAATTGGAGACCATACTAGGGATCCATCCCTCTCTTTGGACTGTTTTTCATTTCATGATTTGTGACAACTTTTATTGTTTCACTCTTTCTCTGTTGTAATCTGTACTTCAAGTCACCTACTACTTTGATTCTTGAAATTAGCGTGACAGGTCTGGTTTTGGTTTGTGAATTTTATTTTTTTTCTTTGAATCCCTCTATCAGCGCTGTTAATTTTATAACAATAGTGCCAACCAGCGCGAGTTCCCCTTGAACAGTCGCGCCACAACCCTTTCTAGCGCTTGCTGCTAGTTAGACAGTCACGTCGATCCCTGTAGGTTAAAATTAGGGTTTCTCTTAAATCATTGCCAGTGTGTCTTGTCCTCATAAATTTTGTTTCTTGGCTTGTTTGCCTATATTCTCCTTGTCTAGAATGCTTTGTTAGCATGATTGTTTGATATTTCCTTATTTGATTTTTTGAGTTTTGATAGTTTGTGTTCATAGGGCATCTAGGTCATTGTCCATTCATTTATTTGTCTTCTCATCAAGTCAAGTTGTTGGTTTTCCACTTCTTGCATTTTGTTTTTTAGTCCTTGCATCTATCTTGCTTTGGTTTCAATTGAACAAGTGAAAAAGTTTCATTTACTCTACTCTTGTTGAACTCCTCTTTTCTTAGCATAGATCACATTTCTCAGTTTGTTTCGGTTGAATCTTTGCTTTTGGTTTGAAAGTAGTTATCTTTATCGTGCTTTGCATTTGATTAATGTTTAGTTGTTTTGAAATATTCATTGAGATGTTTATGTGAAAAAATAATTTTAGCATTCCATTAAAGAAAGTACATCATTCTAGTTTGTTTAATTGATATGTTGATTTGAGTAGCATCATTGAAAACTAGAATTACATCATCATGAGCATTTGAAATGAAATGAACTTATTTTACTGTTAAAAGGACTAGTTGAAGTGCATCTGATAGGAAGAGTAGGAAGTGGAAAGAATTTTCATTATTTTGTTTTGAAAAGCGAAGTAGTGAAGAGTCATCTTACTTTTAGTTGCTTGTTTGTTGCATTGATTTTTTTCTCTTCTCTCAATTAATGTAACATTCATCGAATTGAAAGCGTCTCGTCTCATATAGCTGCACATAAGAGTTTTTCAGGTGACATCAATAGGACCTAAAAATTGGGACTTAATTTCAAATATCAACCTTTAAAATATATTCAATTAACCTAAGGCGCATTTGAAACTAAACGCTCACATTTAGAGGTCTAGGATAGATACGTGTTCTGACATCTTTAAACCTAGCAGATGTCGTTCACTTTGGCATTACAACACTAGTACAGACTTGTGCTCCCCACACCGTCGCGTATATAAAGTGAGACCCCACTAGGTTTTCAATCATTTATCCATACCAAGCCAAGTTTGTCACCTTGTAAACGTGATACACCGAACACAACATTCGGGGAGATTGCTTGCCCATACTTCTCAGTTTGTCGAGAGGTATTCTGCAGTTCACGGTTACCTGGTAATCCCTTTTGCCTAGATTATCCTAAGCAGTCATGGTCGTTTTAACTATTTAAATTTAAAATATCATCGAGCACTTGTTCTTTCGAGCTTGTTCAAGCCGAAAGAGACCCTTTCCTTTTTCTCAACTCTTAAAACATGAAAAGGCATCAGTCTATTTTATCGTCTTAAAAAAAAATTCCACGAACACATCACCTTCTTGATAGTCTTATTCTAGACCAAATCGTGAGTATATTCCTAATATATTTTAAAAGCCTTGAAATTAATATCTCTTTTCTTTTGTTTGAGACAAATTCATCGTGGCTGAACCATCAGGTTTGCCTCGTTCCTCTTCCTCTCCTCCATATGGAAGGTCATCTCGAGAAAATTTCCCTGAACTTCCGTAGTCACTTGAGGATTAAGGTGTTGAACTTGGAATTGTTCTAAGTATTCAACCTTTGTCTTCTCGTCTGCCTCCATCAAATACTAGGTCACCTTACGAATTTGACTCGGAATCCCTTGATAATCCTATACAGACTACCGAGAGTCCATAGACTTTTGATAGTCTGCAAGGACTTGTTATAGACCCTTTTGTTGATCTAAAGATGATTTGAGGTTGTCATTGATGTCAACCCAAGCAGCACCAGGGGCTACCCTGATATTTCAAGGGAATTTTGACTTGACAACTTACTCTATTTTGAGTCAAGGATCTTCTAGATGGATTCTACTCATCGAGATATTTCTGTTGATAAATGGCTCCAAGTAATTCTTCACAGTTTGAGAGATATTCATGTTTGAAGTTAGTAACCCCAGTTAGTGGGCTAAAACCCTATGGGGTTGTGGAATGGCACTAATAATTAGTTTTGTTCATTTAATAGTCATTAATTAATAATTTTTTAAGCTCCTAAAATCTCTCCAACACTCTCTATAGAAGCTCGTCTCAACTCTATAAAAAGAAATCTCATATACCCTCAAAATGTAGTGATTGTGGCATTTTCACTATAACTTCATTTCTGTGAAGTCTTAGATTTTGAAATGAAAACCCATTTGATTCGCAATTCTGATGAACATTGTGACCAAATTTCAAAGCTTGGTTTGCTATATTTTCAGAGAAATGATATGTGGAAGTTAGGGTTTTTGTAGGCTCCTGAATTTCATCTCAAAGAAGTGACCTTGGGAAAATCTTCATAACTCTCTCGCTGAGAAGAGGATTGGAATTCTGTAAAAAGTGGTAGATAATGCACGGACTGTAGTTTTCTATCTATCAACTTTAGGGCCGAAGGAGGAAATAGTGACACGTTCACTAACAATATACAAGTTCACTCTACTGAACTAGTCTATAATTAGGTCATTGTGAGAGATTGGGCATAACTTTTCCTTGAAGAGTCCAAATCAGGTCAGACCTATGGCATTGGAAAGAAGACTTAGAGGGATACTATAGGACTAAAGATCACATATTTGGGATCTGAAATCACAGAGATACATCAGATTAAATATCATGCTCCTAGAACCCGAGAAAAACTAGATCAAGTGTTGTCAAGGGGTGCAAAGGACCAGACTCTCTAGGGAGGCAAAGAACAAGGTGTAGCAAAATGATGCAGCAGAGGTAAGATACATGTAAGTATCTTTTGTATATGCATGTTCATTTCTTAATTGCATTAGGTTCTTTGTATTCTAATTTGTTGTTTTTCTTTAGCACTAACATATGCTCTGCGGGATGAGGTAATTTCTGCTATTATCATGTCATGGGTATTTCCTTGAATACTTTTTGCAAGTATTATATATTCGTCAAAAGAAGACTTAAAGCATAATCTAATGTTCTGAAGAGTGAGAAAGGTTAGCATGACAAGAGCAACAAGCAAGGTGCATAATAGTAGCAAGAAGTTCACTATATGAAGTCTTCAAGTGGGAAGCACTGCATACAATCCTTGTACAGAGTCATTGTAAAAGCATCATTGTAAAAGTTGTACAAGTGTCTATCTGCCAAGAGTTGAAGAGGCGGTGTTGGGAGGTCTAGGATCATCATTAGGTGGTTTTGTCATAGTTGGGGTTATGGTCTAGTGTGTATTCTTCTTCTACATCATTCTATATCATTGTAAAGTGGACCACTTTCCCTGCTAGGGGAGTCCATTCTTCTTTTATTCTTCTATAGGGTGGTAGGGTGGTGCTAGGCTGGTGCATGAAGTCACCAACAGGTTCAAGCCTGTGAAAAATTCAGGGTGGTAGGGTGGTGCTAGGGTTATTTGTAGCTCATTGGGTGTTGGGACATCCGTCCAGTTGACTATTGAAGAATCTCGGGAATTGGAGCGTCCATCCAGTGGGAGCTAGAGAAGAATGCTTTTCTAGAATGATAGGAAGTTGTTGCTTTAATTTCAGTTGGAGTTGAAGATGAAATAATTTATTAGAAAAGCGTTTGGTGGTTTTTGACCCAGAGGGTGTTTTCCACCTAAAATCTTTGTGACTCCTAGGTTCTTTTATTTACTGTTATTACTGCATAAACATTAATAATAATTGAAGATTAACTAATTCTATGAAAATATTTAAAAGTCCTAATTGCTAAGGAATATTGATTCAGCCCCCCCCCCCCCCCCCCCCAAGTATTTTCCAACACCTTTTGTGGTATCTCCACAGCATCCTTATAGTCCGTACAATCACCCTAGTGTTCTGTTGGACTTGTCTCCTCGTTTATCTTCAGCTCATCGATGATTGTTTTCTATGGAGTCAGAAGGTGAACTTCCAGTCTCCTCTCCGAGTGAGTCAGAAGTTTTTGCTACTCACACTCCTCAAGTGGGTGATGAGCAAGCATACTAATTCCCTCTAGAAGGTTTCCCTTATACGGGAATCATCCCTTCTATCATTTATCCTAAGTTTAGTGATCCCTTATTGCCGCATGGTTATACCTCTCTAGCTTAGTTGGTTTCGGGCACTCCCAGTGCCTCGTCATTGTATCAGAATCCTGTTTGGTCTTTTGGCACCATGCCTACATTAGGTATGTTCATCCAGAACAAAACATCTCGACTGATTGTACGAACTGCAGCCACTTCATTTCTGATTCAACCTACCATTCTATCTCTACTTGTTTCGTCATTTCAACCGACTCCTCCGGTTCAATCGACAATCTCGATAAGTTCTTATACCCCTCCAGTGAGTGGACAAACTATGCGACCACCTTGGGGGAAGATCTGAATATCTCTATGATGTTAGGCCAAACCAATGTGAGTGGATCAAAAAATCACATGGTTGGAATGAATCAACCTTTCTACAGCACTACTCCTAACCCTGTTGATCCATTCGGATCAGGTAACATCCCATACTAGCATCCATACATGGCTCAGGTTCCGTTCCAACCAGGTTATGTTACATATGGTTCACAAGCCTTGATTACCCCGCCTTACATTCCTCAAGATGGAACTTATGTTCAACCTGGCCAATCCGATATGCCTGGTGGCTATGACCATATTCAATTCGGGAACTATCCAGGAACTGTCCAGCTACCCTTGTAGCAATAAGGGAAACCTTCACTACAACAAGGGAAAGCATTGCAACAGCAAGGACAACTGCTACAACCACAAGGGAAACCTTTGCAATAATCACAGCAACCTTTGTAGTCGCAGACACAGTTTGTTCATCAATCCTCCCAACCTTCATCCTCGCAAGGCTAGCCTTTGCAGCAGTAGGGGAAATCTTTGCATTAGCCACAAGGTCAACCTGTGCAGCAGCAAAGCCAACCTTTGTAGCAACCACAAGGTCAGCCTTTGCAGCAACAGATCCATCCTTTGCAGTAGTAGGTCGTATATGCATATCAGCAAGGTCAGCCTGTTCAGAGCCAAGGTCAACCCCTGTAGCAGCAGGTTCAAAATCCTTATGTCCAAGGGCAGAAGGTTAAAAATCCTTATGTCCAGGAGCAGCAGGTGAAAAATCCTTATGTCCAGGGTCAGAAATTTCAAAATCCTTACGTCCAAGGTCAACAGGCTCAACAACCTTTTTACCCATATGCCTATCAATATCCTATTGTAGTATAGTATCATGTCTACCCAGTATAAAATCCTCCCTACGGGCAAGGTTACCTACAGTGGGGGAAAAATCAAATTCCATATGGACAAAATCCTCCACTGTGGGGGAAAAATCCTTACCAACAAGGATGGGTTCCGCAGTTCGGGTCTGCTACAAGGCCCCAAATGCCTTTTAATACACAATTGTCATTCTTGGTCATGTTGGAACTCTTAGATGTGTCAAGGCTCACTAATGATCCTATCCTTCTTTCGCCTTATTGGCCTCCAATTTCGAGGAAAGTTCCGAGCGATTGCCCCAAATTTGAGGGAAAAGAGAAGGAGGATCCATAAGCCCATGTGATGACATATCGCCTCTAGTGCTCCTCCAATTCGTACATCAATGATTCTATCTACGTACAACTTTTTCAAAGAACTCTCACAGGAGCTGCAGCAAAATGGTACATTGAATTACCTTGAGGTACCTATATTGAATTCAACTCTCTCATTATGGCTTTCCTCATGCATTTCGAACTACAAATTCGCTATGAAATTGCCACCTATCTCCTTACGTCACTTAAGAAAGACACCGCGACCCATATCTCCAATCACATCCATGAATGGAGACGTCAGCGTTGGTTGATCAAGTTTGAAATTGCTGATCAGTTGTTGACAGAATGGTTCACTAAATCATTCGTTGGCCCAATTTCTAGGGACATAGTTATGGGTGGGTGTGTTACTGAGAAGCAACCCATTGCTCGTTCCTAGTAATTGGACCTAGTCTACTCGCAATCTGGCACATTATACGAGATGTTACCCGATGCTCCAAGACAATCATTCTACCTAACAACATCTAAGTCTCTGGCTACACCACCTGTTGATCGAGTGATTGGTTCTGTGTCTCAGACTCCCGTGAAATCTTCATCCAAGAAGAAATTAGTCTCGAACATTGGTTACAATGATCCCTCTTGAAATTCACCTGGTCCTGGTAAAACCTCCGAGTTTCGCGTTGTCCAGTCTACCTCAACGGATAAAACCTCTAAGGGTAAAAACAAGGGCAAAGGCAAGGCCAAAGTAGATGCCCCGAAACAGGGCCCTCCTAAGTCTTCTAATGGTGATGCTTCTTAAAGGAAGTCGAAGTATTTGTGCCTCATTTGTGAGGAGGATCATTACACTAAAGATCATCCCCAACGATATGAAGTTAGTTGCTTGCTAAAAGGGACCCCAGTTGTCTTAAAAGAACCCTTTCCATCCCATCAAACCAAAATGGTAGACTAACCTGAGTCTTCCGCTCCCTCAGGTTCCCAGTGTTTATGATGAACATGCCTATAAATGTGGCTACCAGAGCTAAATATTATTAAACCCCAACGGCAGGGAAAGAGAATGAAAGTACCCATTCCTCCTATATTCAGTCGACCTCCAATCCTCTCCATATAGAGCGACCTAATCCTAATTCTGCTATTCGACCACCCTCTCGAGGTGTGTTGCTAAAGTCCTCGTATAATCCAAACGCTCGAGCCACTCAACACTACAATATTGTTGAAGATTTAGCTCAAGCGCCATCAATCATGTCTGCTCTCGAGGTCCTTCAAAGTTGTCCCTCTCAGCAGAAATCATTACTGTCGGCCATTGGAGGTGTTGATCCATCTTATTCCAATCTCATTTGCTTTGATCTAGAAAACCATGTTCCGCGCTTACCTCATCAAATTTCCTTTCTCATTCAAGTGATCATTAATGAAAAGACAATTCATATGACCATCATTGATGAAGGTGCTTCTACCTACATCATGTCTGTGTCTTGTTGGAAGGAAATCGGTTCTCCTACCCTGAACCAATCACCTAACACGTTGGAAGCCTTTGATGGACGTGATTCTCAACCATTCGGTGTCCTTCCTAATCTTGCCATTACCTTGGAAGGTAAGACAGTTAATGTCGAAGTAGAAATTGTTGATGAAAATCTTAACTATAATATTCTACTCAGGCGAAGTTGGACCCATGTTATGCATGTTGTAGCCTCCTCTCTGTTTCACGTGCTCCATTTTCCTCATCAAGGGAAAATCGTCACGGTCGACCAGTTGTCTTTCTTTGCCTCTTCCTCCTCGGATGGCAATGTTCCTTACGTGAAGCATACCGGTGCTCCATATGAGAGTGTGGGGGCTGGACTTTTTAAAGATTCCACCTTAATGGGTATTTTTCCTCTCTCACCTCTACATGTTGCCTCAGTCAACATGATCTCGGTTAAGTCTGATCCTTGGGTCATTCCTCCTCCTGATCAAGTTAATGCGTGGGGTGACGTCATGACTTTAAGCCCCACCGAGATTAATTATGTGGAGATTGTTTCAAATTCGACTTCGGTATCTACTAATCACACTTATTTGGGTACATCTCTTGACACGTATTCTCAATCTCCTTGGCTTGGTTCTTCAAACTCTTTCGATACCTTAATCGAGACTTTTCCTACTAACAAAGCTATCATGGAAATTATGTCTCTTAAGGAAGCACCTTGGAATGATACTCATCATCATTCCTTGTTCTTACCTAGCCAGGAATTCATGTCTACCTGTCTTGAGAAGTTCTCTTCAAGGTTCCCGACCCAACCACTTCAGACGCTTATCATGATCCATGAAGTCTGGTGAGAAGGGAACATGGGTAATATTACCCAAACGATGCCTATTGATGTTTCTGTTAAGCCTCGTATCGTTGAAAACGTTCATATTGGGGTAACTTGTTCCCCTGATGAGATCATCATTTATACTCGTCTTTTTCAAGAGTTTTGAGATGTTTTTGCATGGTCGTATGAAGAAATGCCCGACATTGACCCAAGTATAGTCATGCATGAAATTCCAACTTATCCTAACATGAAGCTCATTCACCAATGGCTTCATCATGTGCACCCTAGAAAAGAGACCGCCATTAAGGGGGAAGTTGAAAAACTTCTTAAAGTTGGATTTATTTATCCTATTCCTCTAACAGATTGGGTGTCCAATATCATACCGGTGATTAAGAAACAAGGCAACATTTGGGTCTATGTTGATTACCATGACATTAATCATGCTTGCCTAAAGGACAATTATCCCACTCCTTTTATAGACCATAATATATATGAATGTGATGGGAGTGAGATTTTCTCCTTTATGGATGGTTTCTCTAGTTATAACCAGATAAACATTGCACCCATTGATCAACACAAGACCACCTTTATATGTCTGTAGGGGACTTTTTCATATAAAAAAACTCCCTTTTGGCCTTAAGAATGCTGGGGCTACTTTCCAATGAGAAATGTCTGATGCTTTTCATGACATTAAAAACATCGTTCAACCTTATTTGGATGAGCTTCCTTCTCATTCACGTAAGCATTGTGACCATCCCAATCACCTTCGACAAATATTTCTTCGCTATCGGCACTATAATATTCGGCTTAATCTGCATAAATGTGTCTTCTGCGTTGAGTCCGGATGATTTCTCGGTTTTATTGTTTTGAAGGATGGTATTCGGTTTGATCCTCTCAAAGTTGAGGCTATTGTTAATCTACCCCCTCCCTCTTCATTGCATCAATTACAAATTCTGCTAGGGAAAGCGAATTTCCTTCGTCGCTTTGTGCCTAACTATGTTGAGCTAACTTCAGAGTTCACTCGATTTCTTAAGCAAGGAAGTATATTTTGTTGGGATGAGACTGCCTAAAAGTCTTTTGATGACTTGAAATTTGTCCTTATTAATGCTGCTTTATTGCACCCTCTGAACTATCATTGTGATTATTTCCTCTATCTAGTTGCAGCTTCTAGCACTATTGCTATGGTCATGGTGCAAGACGATGATGAAGTTCATGAACATGTCATTTATTACCTTAGTTGAAATATCCTAGATGCTGAGACCCATTATGCTCATGTCGAGAAGTTGGCTTTGGCTGATGTTCAAGTTGTTCAATGCTTTTAGCATTATATTCTCCTCCACACTACAATCATGATTTCTGATTGCAACCCCATGACTTATATCCTAACTCGTCATTTTCTTAGGAGTAAATATTCCAAGTGGATTTTCATCCTCCAGGAATTCGATTTGGTGTTCACTAATACCGAATCGAAGAAGTCACTTGTATTTTTTGAGTTAATTTTCTCTTTTCCCTGTGCTTCTCTCCCTACTGTTATTGATGAGAAGTTAACCAATGAGACTCTCTTTCTGATTAGCACTCTCGATCCTTGGTACAGTGATATCATTGTGTATCTCCAAAATTATACCTTCCAGTCTGCGTTGTCCAAGGATGATTGTCGATGCATCCAGCATCAATCCCAACCTTACCGCATCATTGGGGATACTTTATACCACATTGGTGTTGATTCAGTTCTTCGTCGATGTTTAACTCTCAATGAGGCTGAAAGAGTCTTAAATGGCTGCCATTCTGGCACATTTGGTGCTCATTTTTCTGGCAATTCCACTGCTCAAAAGATCCTTCACACTAGTTATTTTTGGCCCTCCATCTTTAAGGATTTCATTCTTGTTGTCTTGAAATGCCACCAATGCCAGATTTATTAGCGGAAAATGTGCACCCCACCCACTCTCATTCAACCCTTTATTATCATTGGTCCCTTTGCCAAATGGGGCATTGATTTTATGACATGTAACCCTTGTTCAGCCATGGGGCATGGTTATATTATCGTTGCCATGGATTACTTCACCAAATGGGCCAAAGCTCTGACTACATATTAAGCTAACGGTAAAACGGCGGCACAATTTCTATTCAATCATGTGATTTCCAGGTTTGGAGTGCCTCAAGTCATTGTCACTAACCATGGCTCCCATTTTTGCGATTATATGATGGCTCCGCTGACCTCAAAATTGGGCTTGTGTCATGATAGGTCAACTCCGTATTACCCTCAAGCCAACGGCCAAGTTGAAGCAATAAACAAAGTTTTAGTTAATGCTTCAGCGCACCATTAGGATGCACAAATCCAATTGGAATCTCATGTTTTTTTTAGCTCTGTGGGCCTACCAAACCTCAACTAAAGACACAACTGGATTCACACCTTTCCAGCTCGTCTATGGTCTCAAAGCTACCATACTGATTGAATGTGAAACTCCCTCACTCAAATTGGCTGTCGAATTACTCCTTGAAACCTCACCACAAGAAGAGTGTATCCTATATTTGGAACGACTCTATGAAACACGTCATCTCGTTGCTCTAGTCATTGAATCACATAAAAGGCGATTTAAATCCCATTTTGATCAGACGGTTTCTCGTCATGCTTTTTCTAAGGGAGATTTGGTCTTGTTGTATGACCAAGCTAACAATAAGCTAGGGGCAGGAAAATTCAAACCCATGTGGCATGGGCCCTATATTGTCAATCGTGTATTACAAAAAGGGGCCTATGAGCTAATTTATTATGAGGGTAACCATTTGAACAAGCCCCGCAATGGAATGTACCTTAAAAAGTATTATGCATGAGTCATCTCACATGACTACTTGTGTACATAAGTGTGTTATTCATTTTTGTGTAGTTTGGTTTGGTGTGTTTTTTCAAGCAGCTTTCCTTCTTATTATACCTTCACCTGCTTTGCAGATGTCTGTGACTCCTTATGTCGGTTTCACTAATGGTGCTTGTCATAGTACCCAGAATCTATCATCCACGACATGGGCTATTTATGACCCTCATGGTGAGTTGATTGATCTTCAAGGTATTTGTTTGGGTCAGACAACTAATAACATTGTTGAATATAGCATAGTTATCGAACTCTTAGCAGAAGCCATTGCTTTTGACATTCGAGAAATGGTTGTTGACCTTGATTCACAACTTGTTGTTCTTCAGCTCAATGGGAAATATTTTGTCAGAAACCCTCAGATATTGAGAATGTATTTGCATATTCGTCTATTGGAAATAAATTTGGATTATATCACATATCATCACATTCCTAGGCATATGAATACATTAGCAGATGCATTAGCTAATTATGTTTTAGAAAGACATTTATGCAATATGTGAAAACATTGTATCATAGTAAATAGGAAATATAGAATATATATATATAGATATATATATATATATCTATATATATATATATATGTTGATAATGTTTGAGTGTAATACATCAACATCCAAAAAATAATATATGTGTTCCAAGTACATTCGTGGCTCGCAGGCCTCAAAACTGTAAATGCTAAACTATGGACTACTCTGTGTGGTGATCATGATAACATGTTATTGCTCATACTACACAAGTCAGTAATCATCGAATCCGATCTGACACTCCCACTGTGTGCCAATGATAACGGCGAGGAATGTCCTTGATCCATGCATACTCTGGGATTCCTCTGGTCAGGCCCTCCAGATTTCGGGCAATCTCCTCTTCATTGTCCACTCCTTCCTGGTAAGGAGCGACCTTGAACTATCAAGCCACGCGTATATCTATAGGGGACATCCCTACTGGTCTTTCTGGTCCAACATCTGCAGTTACAAAGTCAAGATGTCACGAATACATACATGTAAAAAACAATAAAAAACCAAAAACAAAATTGTTTTTCTCACCTCCATCCTCAAAGTCTTCTCCCTCTAAGATTGGTATATCAGGATCACCATGGAAGTCAGTCCCACTGTATGGCCAATTGTCTACCATGATCAATTGTCGTCTAAGCCATACAAAGAAGGTAGGCCTGTAGGACGTCTGTTGGCCCCCTCTAGATCTAGGCATCAGCTCACTCCATCAGACCATCCGTGGATCTCATGGTATTGGGGGATTCACCTTTGCTATCTAGTAATGGAACAGTGGGATCTGTTCCAAGAAGAATATTAGTAGAATGGAACCATATCCAAATTGCCTTAATTTCCCTACTTTGCACTTGGATAGTTTCCTTTTCATGTTTACCTTCATGGCTTCTGCCCAGTTGAAAATTGTGGGCGACATGGCATCCACAGCATACTGGAACAGAGATTTGTTCGACTCTTGTAGTGCTTGAGCCCCAGCCACTTGGTTGATGGTTAAGAGTATTACCTTCAATACAATATTATTTATGGTCCTTATGTCGATCTTTCTTCTTGTATATTTCAGGGCTCCTGGGCAATGTTGGGCAAGCAGCATGTTTACATTCGCCCTAATAGGCCTACCTCCATACAATTGAATCGGTTCCCCTCTGCGAGACAGCCCAGTAATGAAGTAAATGTCTGAAGTCTCCAACTTCATCTCTTGTTCATGGATCACAAATATGTCCCATCCAACGTCCCATAGACTAATCAGGTATTGTAGTAACTCAGGTTGAGCCCGCAGGCCGAGTGTCAGAAAGAATTTGAGGAGCCCACAATTCCTCAATGAATCCAAACAATTTGGATCTTCCAAGGCCATTTGATCTATTCTTTCATGCTCACGTTCTCTCCACTCAATCACCATATTTTCTCTTTGATTTGCCTATAAACATCCCACATTTAATTTAACATCAATCTTTGAAAGGGAAATTTCAAATTTAAAGCATTAAAATTGGGAAAAGTTTGAAAAAATCTTGTTCTCTGCACTGGTGCGATTGGTTTTTAAAATAGGTGCACTGATGGCACAAGTCCCTATGCTAGAAGCTCCCAATTGGCACGGTCTCATGCTTAGATCCCGTGCCGACCTAGGGCGGATTTTTTAACTAAAAATCCCTTAAAGCCCCTGAAAATATGGCAAAATGCGTAAAAATCAGGTATCAATGCAAAGATTAGGGCCTCAACTCTTAACTGCAATAAACGGTTTGACGATCAACTTCCTGGATCCGCAACAATCCGCTCCTAAAGATTTAGGGCACAAGTGGGTGAAAATTGCTCCCAATGAGGCAAATGAGGTAAATGGTAACAATGTTTTACTTTTTTCCCTTTTTATAAGCTTTTCGCTCTATTTTATGGTTTTAAAAAGTATTTTTTTCCATTTTTCCTTAGAAATGGATAATGAATTTCCTTCTTATGCAGAGACATGTGATGGTTTGCTGGTGGTGATGCGAAACTGGAGTCCGCTTTAAGCTCTTTTCCAACTCTCAAAACATGAAAAGATTGTTGAGTTCTTGTTTTTTTGGCCTCGTAAATGGTTTTGAAACGTCGTTTACCCCTTTTTTGGGTTGGGCTAAACTATTTATGAAAAAGGTACTCCTTGGCTGACATGGTTAAGAGGTTCTTTTGAGTATTGTTTTCTACCTTTTCGGGCTCGAGAGACAACTTTACAAAAAAGGGACCTTTTGGAGTTTTCTTTTCCATGCCTTTTTCAAACTCTCTAAACATGAAAAAGATACCAAGTTTTTCCTTTGTCAAACGCCTTAAAATTTATTAACATCGGATTCGTCACCATGACAGACACCGATCTTCTCCTTCCTAGGGCTCGTTAATCTTAATAGGTCGGATCTATCTGAAGGATGGACTTATATTACAAGCATATGTTATCCCCTTCAAGCTTGTGATAAAAAATAATTGCGGTACCTACCAGAAATTGTGGGGGGGAATAGAAAATTTTTACCAGTTGTATCGGCATCTTGTCACTCTTGAACATGACACTCTTCTGCTTCATGTCAGGTTGGGATATCCTCACTTAATCATTGACCTTTTTTGGTTTGGGCCTCCACTTTTGCCTTTCCATCTGATCTTTTCCACGTCATCATGACCTCTGAATCTATAGATCCAAAAGCTGCCAAACTCTGGAGTCGTGTTGTCGATATGTTCAAGAGTTAATCCTTCTATAGTTTACATTCATTCCTGATTCTTTGTATCATCCATACTCATTTCATCCCCTTGTCTCATGTCAATGATGTGGGATACATCATGGCCCTCCTTTGACAAGGCCACTTCCTGTCGACTTCAACTCATTATCCGAGAACTTGGCCGAGAGACTCCCTTCCAGTACTTTAGAGCTTGCATACCTTAATGGCAAGTTCTTCGCAGACTTCACGGGTGTTTGACTTCAATCCCTTGTTCACACTCCGTGAATTGTGTTGCTGGTACCTTGAGAGACATTGTCATTATTGGTGGTTTCTCTCGTGCTTGTTAACGGTTCACATCATTGACCGGTAATCAAGCGACTTTCTAGCATGTTTGACTTCGACACATCTATTCACATGCTAGAATTTGTACTTTGATCAGGTTGTGTTGGAGTGAAGACCCTGGGCTCATATTACAGAAGTCCAGGTTGTAGGGCGATGTGACATGATCATGCTTACATACATGTCTCTTTCAGATGGATGGTTGTGACCATGCCATGAGTCTATTATATGTGATCCTTCTCATTATTGGATGGTTGCGACCATACCTTAGGTTCGATATGATCCTTCTTGCTGGATGGTTGCGCCCATACCTTAGATCCATTTACATGATCTTTTTCTGGATGGCTGCATCCATACCACAATTCATGTATCAGATATTTCAGTGATGTATATGTATCTATTCCTTCTAGTAGGTTTTCCGATGATAGTTCCGGTTCCATGCATCTACTCGTAAAGCATTTCATCCCTCACTCTTATTCAGCCTTCATGCTTTAGGGGGCATCTGTTACACAACATTTTGTCATTGTCCCTGTACTCCCCATTCCTCGATCCCTGAGTACCTCTACAGTCACCCTCATGTGTTTCCCTGTCATGAAGAACATGTCGTTACATCCCTATTCATCTATAGAACATTTTCATCTTACATCATTTCCCAATAATATTCCTTCAAACTCAGTTTTCATGATCGGCGTTATCACTCAATTTCTTCCCTGTGCTGATATGCAGAGTCTAACACTGGGCCTAGCGTCGAATGGCGCTGGTAATCTATTCATGACCCACGCTGACCCTCTTTTGGAAAGTTTTAAAAATGGAGTCAAATATTCCAGGTCTAGAAGCTTCATGAACAGAAGTCTGGTAAATGGTTTGGCAAGATAAAGCCGAGAGAGACTATTTGGGCTCCTTTCCCCTATTAAAGTTGAACAAACCAAAAGGGATAAGGCCTCTCCTATCACAAGAGGATCCATTTCCCCTCTATCAAGCTATATAAAATCCTCCTTTTCCAACCTCAGCTAGCTAATGAAAGGGCTGGAATAACTTGCAAATCTTGATAGCCATCTTGAGAGCCTTAGCCTTCTAGTTTGTGTTTGTGAAGGGAGAATAAGCTTGTATTTTGTTTGGCTTGGAGAAAAGAGGAAAGAGCCTTGAACTTCCATTGTTTTGAGGGTGAATCATGAGATTCTAACAGTGGTGCTGGAACTTAGATGCGTCGAAGGAAACTTGCAACAGTAAGGCGAAAGTTGTACTTTCCTTTTTTTCATAATAATACAACTGATATTTTGTTTCCTATATCAATTGCATATGCTATTTGGTAGCTTAAGACTCCTTAGCCTCTTAAGTAGGTTGAATATTTTGTATGCTATCATGTGTGCTTTGTTTTCTCGTCTCATTGTTTTAGGTGCTTCATTGACACTAAGGAGCTAATTGTTGAAGCAAAGGCACAAGGACTTCATCAAACAAGGATTAGCGATACAAGAGGTAGGACCTTATCCATTCTCAATCTAAGGGAAATTATATTAGATTGTCTTGTTTGTGGCTAGACCCTCACCCATGGGCTAGAGGGATTGTCTCTGTCTGCAGAGAGAATCTTCCTACTCCACAAGGAGTTGCTCAGCCTGCATCTGGCCAAGTCCGGAGAAGAAACCTGTGAGGGGAATGCAACAACCTTTGATAGACATGCTATCTTTCTACAAGAAAATCACTAAAGCTTGTGTACTTGAAGAAGCAAGACATGTTGCTATGAAAGGTTGGTAGGGAGGCTCCAAAATGAAGCTAAGGCAAAAGTTTGGAGGGTCATTGTAGCCACTACAACATGTAGATAGAAACATCCTTGATGCCCTTAAGGAGAGGGACCTTGACACAAAGAATATTTAATTCTCCTGTAAGTTCAGCTTCTTCTACAACAATAAACATAAAAATTATGCATTCCAACAAAAACTAAAGCTATTTAGTCTGTAACACCAAAAATAATGAACAACTCTACCAATTTATTTATTTAAAAATGAAAATTTTAAAATTCCTTGCTTAATAATGCTCAAAAGATTGGTTGTCCCTATACAATTTTAGTCAGCTCCCATTTACAAAGAATTCCAAAGGTTCACCATTTAACTTATCCATTTGTATTTCCCCTACATCTTTCATAGTCTTGATCACATATCCTCTAAGTCAATGCATCTGAAGTTTTCCTAGGTCCTTCAAGATTTATTGTCATAAAGTAAAACTAAATCCCATAGTTGAAATTATTTATGCTTCATGCATCTATCATGTCAGGCTTTCTCACGTTCCTTTTAAAATTCTGATGGAATCATGCAATTACTCAATATTCTTCTAACTACATATATTCTCCAAGCCTTAACTCCAATGCACCCAATTCAATCATCTATGTGAAGGTAACAATGCAAGGTCTAGGTACCAAAAATTACATTTGACAATTTCTTTCTATATAGTAGCCAAAAAGGATTTTGTCCTCTCAACCACTTGTTGGTTGTCTTATAGGCCAAAACTAAAAGAGGTATCCTTAGATCCCAGTCATCTCTATTCACATAGAAAACTTTGTTCAAAGAATGCTCGAATATTTTATTAAAAGCCTCAATTGTACCATTGGATTGAGGATGATAGGGCATACATTTTTGCTGATAAATCTCAAACTTCCGAGCCATTGCACAATTGTCGAGTTCAATAAATGAGTACCTTGATTAATCATCGTGATTTTGGGACATCTAAATCTAGTCACTATATTCTGAAATAAGAATTGTGCATCCATTTCTATTCTACAATTCTTCACAAGCATGGCTTCTATCAATTTGGTCAAATAATTTGTTGTAGTAATTATATACCCTACTCTTGATATTTTAGTTGGTGGGTTAATATGACCCACAAATTCCATTGCCCGTTGATTAAAATATTTTTAAGTATAATTTGTGGAACTAAGGGATTATCATTTATTACTAAGGCTTTCTGACCCTTTGACAAACATCATAACTTTTACAAAATTCTTTAGCATCAGCATGTAAAGTTGGCTACCAAAAACATGTGCGTAAAATATTCTGCACACTAGCTTGTCTTTCATAATGTAGTCAAACAACCCCTTAAGGTGATTTTGTCATAATTATTTTCCATTCATGAAATAACACACATTTTCATGATATTTCATCAATAAATAACTTGTACAAACAACCTGCGATCAACCGGTAATTTGCAGGCTTCATTACTAGTTTTGTTTTTCTAAGTGACAATATATTCTGCTGGAGAAATCCTTGTATTGAGTTACAAGGAATTCTCAACAAAATAATCATTAACCATCATAACTATAAATAACTTTGCATTGGATAGATCATCCGCCATATTCCAAGCATCTTCAACTATTGTTATCCTAGACACATAATCTGGGCCTATATTCAATCGCTCATGCTTAGTGACTGCCTCAAAATTATACTCCTGGAACAACAACAAGCATGTGACATATGTGCCCCCCAACACTAGCTTGTTCACAAAGTACCTTAGCACAAAATAGTATGTACCTAGCCTAAACGTATTGTTAATTTTAGGCAACAATGGTATGTTCTATGCTTTAGAGCAATTTTACTTCAATTTCTTTATTAGCCCAGTATCAATATTCAGATTAGGAATCACATCAACATGATAGTAAAATGCAGATAGAACATAAAAACAAACAGTAGAAGACAAGCCAAGACAAGAGGACACAAGATGTGGAACCAACCAGGGAAAAAACCCAATGTGGGGAAACCCTTGATCAAATCTTCTTTTAGTCTTCAATAGTTCAATGGAGAGATATAGTACAATTTACAAATTTGATAATTTATAATGGTAGCAAAAGAGCCCTAACCAGAAAAGTCAATGCTATTCAACAGGGCAGATTTGACCCTCAGCAAATCGGTCAACTTTAGTCAACTTGGGCCTCCAAATGACAAGATAAAACATCCCTCAAAACAATCAAATTAAACCTAGTCAAAGTCTGGTCAAACTGCCCACTTGTTGTCAGCCCTACCTGCAGTCAATGCTAGGTCAAACTATCCACAAATTCCGTTTCCTGAAATTTCGACCTCCTGAAATTTCACTCTCCTAAAATTTCAACCTCTTGAAATTTCGCTCTCTTGAAATTTCGAACATGTGGAGAGAGAGAGGCCCATAAATCTGTACCCAATCAATGAGGAGAGAGAGAGAGAAGTGTGAAGATGTGTGTATCCAAATGAGGCTAAGTCATCATGTATTTATAGTAAACATTGTGGGTGAATAGACGTGACTGTTGGGCTTCTAAGCCTACATAAGTTTGTTGGTCGACCTTGACAATTTGTCCATAATTAAAATAAATTCATAACTTCATTTGTACATGTTAGAATCGGATGATGTCTAGATCAATCCTACACCTCTCAAAGAGAGGAATCGAATAAAAATACCAACTGGCATAAATAAGATGACCCATGTGGAGTTTGGCCCTAGTTTCTGATTTTAACACTCCCTCTCAACTAGGGAGAACTCCATCTGCTAATCCATCTGCTAATTTGTACTATCTCTGCCACTAATGCACTGCTCTGCTTTTCTCTGATGAACTATGAAGAAGAAGAAGTGATCGAGAATGTATCATACCATTCTCTACTAAACCGAAGTCAGTTCCAATCAAAAGAGAGTGCCTCATACCACTCTTATTGACCCAAAGTAAGTTCCAATCAAAAGAGAGTGTCTCATACCACTCTTATTGACCCGAAGTCAATTCCCATTGATCCCAGGTCAATATTTGTCATCATAGCATAGGGAGTACATTAGTACACGATGCATCCATCGGTAGTACTATGGTCCCTATCCTCATTTTCCTACTTATTGGCCAAATGAGAGGTACTTCCCATGAGTCCCAGAATGCATGGGTAGGATGTCTCAGCAGGAGAAGGATGAACCACTCATCCTACCTACATTTTTCCAAGGGGTATCATAGGGGAAGGTTGAACCACTCACTATGTACATAGAAACCACTAAGGGAAGGCTGAACCACTCACTCTGTACATAGAAAACCACTAGGGGAAGGCTGAACCACTCACCCTATCGTTGCTCACCACTCCAAGAAGTACCACAAGCCCCCCAAAGCTCCCAGAGCTCAATTTCCATCTCATACAGGACCCTCACAACAGGGTCTCTCCACGACTCCAAGTCATTGTCAAAAGGCCAAGAATTTGACCTTCCCCTGGGGCTTTGTCAAAATATTGGTGCCCTGCTCATCAGTCCTAATGTGATGGAGCCTTATTTCTCCTCGCTATACCATATCCCAGATAAAGTGGTGCCTGATATCTATATTCTTGGAGAAATCATGAAACACGAGATTCTTTGATAATCGGATCCCACACTGGTTGTCACAGAGCATCACGATGGTATCCAGCATATGTCCAAATAGCTCACTGAAGAGCTTCCTCAACCAGACACATTCACAAGAAGTAATACTAGAAGCTATGTATGCGACCTCGACGGTGCTCAAGGCAATCGATTCTTGCTTCCTTCTCATCCAGGATATTGAAGCAGAACCTAAAGAAAAACAACATCCAGAAGTGCTCTTATGATCCACCACACTGCCAACCCAATCAATATCAAAATAACCATGCAGCCTCACATCTCAGGCAGTGTATCTCAGTCCATGAGTGATTGTGCCCTGAAAATATCTCAAAAGATTCTTGGCACCAATCCAATGTATATGATGAGGCTCAACCATATACTGGCTCAATGTGTTAACTGCAAAACATATGCCCTGATGGTATTTCACCAAGAACGTCAGTGATCCTATGAGTTGATGATACTCGGAAGCATTTCCCAATTTCAATCCAGCAACACTACCACATTACTTCTTAAAGCTAAGTTCCATCAGAGTAGTCACAAACTTTCAGTCTACCATCCCAAATATTTCCAATATCTTCACAACATATTTTCCTTGAGAGAGGAAAATTTCACCTGGATTTTGCCAGACCTCCAACCCTAGGAAATAGTGCATCGGTCATAGGTCCTTCATCGCCAAATCAAAATCCAACTCCCTCTTACATTTGTGAATGAGAGGGTCTGCACCTGCCAAAAATACATGGTCCACATAAAGTACCAGAATGAGAGGTTTATCATTTTCAACCTTAAAGTAAAGGTTTGGATCGTCTTCACTTCAAGTGAATCCCAACTTCATCATATAGTTATCGATCCTCTCACACCAAGCCCGTGGTGCTTTCTTAAATCCATAGAGAGCTTTCCTCAACCTTCATACATGATATTTCCGATCATGAACCTCAAACCCCTTGGGTTGTTCCACATAGACTTACTCTTTGATTAAACCATGCAAGAAAGTGGTCTTCACATCCATCTGATGTAGGTTCAATCCTTGCAAGGCATCAAGGGCTATGATCAAGCGAATGGTGGTGTATCGGGCAACAGGTGCAAATATATCATCGTAATCTACACCTTCCTTTTGAGAGAAGCCTCAAGCAACAAAGCAAGCCTTGAACTTTTATGCACTTCCATCAGCTCCATGCTTAATCTTGTAGAGCCACTTAGAGGTGACAACCAATTTTCTTGGGATCTAGGGACCACATACCAGACATCATTCTTCATAATTGACTCATATTCTTCGTTCATAGCATCCTTTCATACTTGATGCTTCATGGCTTCTTCGAATGATGAAGGCCCATTTTGAATGATAGTGCTCATGGCAATCAAATATCCTTGATACCTGTCTGACTTCTTCCGTTCACAAAAAGTCCCCCTTGGTGCAATGTGTCTCTCGGCATCTTTGAGAGTCTCCCTAATCATGAGGGTCTCCTTTTGTAGGAGGAGGGCTCATGAGGAGGAGGATTAATAGTATCCATAGGTTGATCAATATCAAGCATTGTTTCATCTTCTTTTTCACCCGGTGTCAGCTTCTTTATCCTTCCTTTGGATAGGAAGGTTGTTGATATTCATGAGGACCATATCTTCGTCAAAGGTGACATCATGAGTTATCTCAACTTCCTTTTGACCAACCACATAAATTCTATATCCCTTAGAATTTTCACTACAGCCCACAAAGATTCCTTTCTTCCCAGATGCACCCAATTCGCTTCTTTCTCTTTCAGCACATGAAAATATACGAGACTTCCAAAAATTTTAAAATGAGAGACTTTGGGTTTCTTACCATTGAACATTTCTTCAGGAGTCTTGGAGTCCAATTCTTGAGGAGGGCATCGATCTTGAACATACACGACGATATTTGCAGCTTCAACCCATAGGAACTTCAGAAGGCCTTGATCATGAAGCATGGCGCAAATTGCTTCTACAATAGAGCGATTCTTCCTTTAAACCACACCATTCTGATTAGAAGTGTATGGCATTGTAGTCTCCCTCTTAATGCTAGCTTCTTTTCAATAACCTTGGAATTCATTGGATTCGTACTCAGTCCCATTATCAGTCGTAAATATATTGATTTTCTTTTTGAATTGGTTTTTGATCAAGGCTTTGAAGTGTCGGAACTAGGTAAACAGTTCATCATTCTTCTTCAAGAAGTAGATCCAGGTATTGTGAGAATAATCATCCGTAAAGGTGAGATAATATAAATATCCTCCCAAAGAGTTTATAAGCATCATACCAGATATGTCGGAGTGGATCAATTGCAATATATATGTGGTCTTGCTATTACTTGAGGGGAATGGTCCCCTTGAAAGTTTTCCTTTGGCACATCCCAGACATACACCTTCATGCTGTACTTTGAACTTGGGAATACCTGTCACCCTCTGCCTCACATCGGGTAGGGCCTTATAATGAAGATGGGCAAACCTTTGATGCCATAGTTCAGATTGTAGAGATGTGTCGCAAGACATGGCCCCCAATGGACTTCCTCCAACTCGATATAAAGTGTCAACCCTACACACAAGAGTAAAAGAATATTTAAAAATTCATTTCCAAACAAGTACCTTTCCATCGATAATTTCCACCTTGAATCCTTTGTCCTCCATGGCTAAGATGGACACCAGCTTCTTCTTGAGGTCAGGTACATATAGTACTACTTGCAAATGAATAGTGTTACCTTGATTCAATTTAAGAGTAACATTCCCTACTCCCTTCACAAGATAGGTGGCATCATCTCCAAGGATGATCTCCAATTTTGTCTCCTTTTCTATCAGATTAGAGAGGGATTCTTTGTATCTGGTGAAGTGCCTTGAGGCACCACTATCAATCAGCCAAATTCCCAAAGTGTCCGGAGGAGAGGCAGTGGAGAGAGACGATATAAGATAGTACTCTTTTTTCCTATTGTTAACAACATTGGATTCTTCATACCTAGAGTTCCTTGATTTCTTAGAGGGTCAACCATTTCCTTAATATCCCGCATTCCTTTTTCCTTTTCCACTGGACCTGCCATTCCTCTGATCGTTGTTATCGTAGTTTCCCCTGGAACGATTGTGATCATGATCATGTTATGTGTCCCTTGTATTTGGACACTCCCTTGCATAGTGGCCAAACTTATTGCAAACAAAGAACCTGCCCTTCCTTCCTCCCTTAGATCCAGGCTTTCCATGGAAATGACCTTTAGACCCTGCATTATTTCTCCTTTTGGCATGAGCGGACAATGCAGTGGGTTTTCTTCTATTAGAAGCAATTTCTTGCTCCACCATTCTTCTTTCTTCTTGAATGCATCTCGACATCAATTCTTCAAACCCTGGAATTCGATCATTGTTGAGGACGGTGGTTCTAAATACATACCACTCAGGTGGGAGTCCTCCAAGGGTGGTGAGAGTAAGTTACCTGTCATGAATGATTTCTCCAATCAAGAGTAGATCATTCTTGATCTCAGTAATCTTCAAGAAATAGGATTGAATATCATTGTCCTTCCCCTCTTAATATCCTTCAACTTATTCTTGAGAAAGGGAATTCGATTAGGATTACTAACCTTGAACATGTTGACCAGCCTATCATATATCTCCTTGGAGGTCTTCAATTTGGAGATATAGGCCACCAGATGCTTGTCAATGGAATCCCTGATAATATTCTTCTCTTTGACTTCAACCTTATTGTACTTGGTCATTACAGTGGTTGGTGCATTTGAAGGAGGCTCAGGGATTTTACCCTGCACATAGTCCATCACTTGTTTTTCTTCCAAGGTCAAATCAAGAGACATCTTCCATCCATGATAGTCAGATTTATCATGGAGCTTGTCTTTAGTTGGGAAGTAGAATGAGGTACCCATTGAACCTTTTGTCCTTGTCCAACTACCTTTGGTGATTTCTCTTTCACTCTTTCTTGGGCTTTGTCTTCACCTCATCTCTGATACCATATTAATTTTAGGAAACAATGGTATGTTCTATGCTTTAGAGAAATTTTACTTCAATTTCTTTATTAGCACAGTATCAATATTCAGATTAGAATCACATCAAGATGATAGTAAAATGCATATAGAACATAAACATAAAGAGTTGAAGATAAGCCAAGACAAGAGGACACAAGATGTGGCACTAGCCAGGGACAAACCCCAATGTGGGAAAACCCTTGATCAAATCTTCTTTTAGTCTTCAATAGTTCAGCAGAGAGAGATATTACAGTTTAAAAATATGATAATTTGTAATAGCAGCAAAAGAGCCCTAACCAAAAAAGTCAATGTTGGTCAACAGGGCAGATTTGACTCTCAACAAATCGGTCAACTTTAGTCAACTTTGACCTCCAAACAATAAGATAAAACAACCCTCAAAATAGTTAAATTTAGCCCAATCAAAGTCTGGTCAAACATACCACCTATGGTCATCCCTAGCTGCAATCAATGCTAGGTTAAATTGTCCAGAAATTCGGTTTCCAGAAATTTTGGCCTCCTGAAATTTCACTCTCCTGAAATTTCGGCCTCCTGAAATTTTTCTCTCTTGGAATTTCAGACGTGTGGAGAGAGAGAGGCGCCGAAATCCATACCCAATCAATGAGCAGAGAGAGAGAGAGAAGTGTGAAGATGAGTGTGTCCAAATGAGGCTAAGTCATCTTGTATTTATAGAAAATGTTGAGGATGAATAGACGTGACTGTTGGGCTTCTGAGCCTACATACATTTACTGGTCAACCTTGACAATTGATCCATAATCAAAATAAATTCATAACTTCATTTGTACATGTCGGAATCGGATGATCTCTAGATCAATCCTACACCTCTCGAAGAGAGGAATCCAAGAAAAATATCATCTATCATAAATAAGATGACCCATGTGGAGATTTTCCCTAGTTTCCAATTTTAACACTTATTCCCTGAGAAGTAATGATGATACTTCTACAAAGCATAGACCATGGCTAATTCTTCTTGCTCTGTGATTGTATAATGTTTTTTTTCCATTGTTAACCTTCTGCTAGTGAAAGTAATTGGATGATCCAAGTCGCCTTCTCCTTGTTGCGCTAGAATCGCTCCCAAAACTATGGATGAATCATCCACATGCAAATGAAACTCCTTTGTCTAATCAGGAAAAATTAGAATGGGTGCAGAAACCATTTTTCTTTCAACGTATCTAATGCCTGCTGACATTCTTTCGTCCACTATTGCACATATTTCTTCAAGGGCCTCTCCATAGGTGTTCTTATACGCACATATCCTTTAATGAATTTATGGTAATACCCATTATGACCAAATATTGCACACAATTGTATAACAAATGCAAGAGGAGGAAAATCTAATATGATGGTGATCTTAATAGGGTCCACCAACAATCCTTGCTTACAAAAATTGTGTCCCATCAAAATACCAAAAGAGGAGAAAAATATATATTTCCTTAAACTCAAAGAAATCTTCAACTGGATACACCTATCCAACATTAAGCATAGCACCTCTATATGGTTTTTTAGTAAGTTGAATAGGTCCAATTATCTAGATACACCTCCAAGAACTTGTTGATGATCTCCTTGAATGTTGCAACCATGATACTAGGAAAGGTAACAGGTGTATTCTTCAATCCAAAAGGAATCATTGTATATTGAAAACAACCCTGCTCAATAGAAATTGCAATTTTATGTCACTCTTCTTCGGCAATCTTGATCTGATGGTATCCTGAAAATACACTAGTGAAAGAATATGCTTATTTTCCACCAACAATATCAAGGACCTCATCTATATGTGGGGTAGGAAACATATCATGAACACATGCATCATTTATTTTTCTTAGATCGACATAAATTTTGATTTCTTTCATCTTCTTGTTTCACACCACCATGGGATTGATCATCTGACTCTTCCACTGGTTCAATTATCCCTACCTCTAACATTCAGTACAGTTCCTACTTATCCCTCTGCTTATAGGTCATATTGAGTCTATGTGGTCTCTACTTGACAATCCTAACATCTAGCTTTAAAGGAATATATTTTTCATTGAGCTCACCTGCCATCCCCTTCATTTTGACAAAGGTGTTGTGGAATTAATCCTGATACTCCCTCAATAAATTAGTTATCTTCTTTAGTGCCTCATCTTCCCCATAATCCCCTATCAAAGCCATCTTTGGGTTCTATTCACTGACAATGTTTACTTTCTTCATCTTAATAGGCTTTGAGTAGTCCCCCATCTATAATTCAAGTCTTGATATGGTGCACTCTCTTTCAGTCTCTAGAATTTGCAAGTGCCTTTCATCCTAGTCGGCATCAACACCTTATGAAATGATATAGCATTCCATGATATCTTTAACATTCTATAAGTGCATGTGCATTTAATGCAAAAATACAGATCGATGGGGAATCTGATCTTCAAGCACAAAAGTATTCTTCTTCATAACCTCCAAAGCTCTATCCAATGCACCATCCTCAACTACAAAAATCAATGTAGACTTAAAAATCTAGGTCATCTCCTCTTAATGTACCATGCCTTTGCACACCTCTAACTGAATATACTAGTTCATGGGAATGACATCTAAAGTGTGCACAAACCTATGGACTTGTTCGTCTTGAGGTATCTTCCTTTTATTTCAAGTAGTGACACAACTTTCTACATGGGTTGTTGGACAATGAAACTCAGTGTAATTAAATCCTCTAACCCCTGACTCAAGACCAAATTGAATACATAACATGTACTTACATTTCAACTAGGTAACTACAACAGTCTTATGGACTGCTCATAATTGCACTAGAGTTGACCTCAAAGCAACATATAATGCTAACAACCTTAAATGTTTAGGTGTTATTTCCTTAAATTCTTAGAAAAAAGACATAACATTATTTAGATAGTCATACCTGGGAGGACTCTACACTTCTTTCGTGATCCAACACGTTGCACGAGTGATATGCGCACACCTCGTAGTAGATACTTCATGCAATTGATTCTGTCAATTCTCCAGTCCTTCTTCAGAGTTTGACGGACATGAACCAAAATTGTGCCAACTCAATACCCCATTTACAGTAGGGTTAACATAGTCCTCCATCTGTGTAGTCATATTATAGATATTGTCTAATGCCTTTATGTCCAGTGCCTCCTGAATAGTCGATACATATCTATCTCCTTCCCTATGATCTAATGGTGCGATTACTTAGACATCGTTAGATTCAAATATAATCAATATTTTCTTCAAAATGATAATAACCTGATTTTCAAAGGTCTAGTCAATACCCAACAATGTTGGATATGGGTTAATATTATCAACTATCTCTATAACTTCAAAATATGTCAGACTCTTGACCCCATCGATATCCACCTCTAAATTTGACAATCTTCCAATCACAAAATATCCTGTACTAATTCGCCAATCTTAGTTGGATAGGAGTTAGGCCAGCTTATGGCTCCCCATCATATGCTAGATCTTCTTATGAAAGATATTCACATAAGATCCCAAGTCAAGAATGATGTTATTCACATCGTAATCTCCTATCCGCACACAAAAAATAAACTCTCGACTTGTCCTCTTCTTCCACACAACTTTATTGACAGCGCATCTTGGGGAATGTGTTGTTACAACTTATGGTTCCTTAGTACATTGATCAATCATTCTATGAAGCTTCTACAAGGCATTGCCATCTTGCATCAAATCTAGGTAACTCTTCAAAAATTCATTAATAGGACTATCTCTTACTTTAAGACTCTTAATAGTGGTTCTATCATAGACTCTAGGCATCTCATACACTAGGCTATCCTTCAAGATATCTCATTCTGATGAAACAAAATCTCTACGTGTGTCCACATAAGTGGCCTTCTGTTTCTATGGATCAAACTTGTGTTAGGTCACTATACTACTAGTGTAACCCCTTATTGTTATTAGTGCAACCCCCTTATTATATTGTTGTGCCCATGTAGTCCCCATATTGTTATTATTGTGTCCCATAGAAGCCCACTATTTTTATTGTTGTGCCCTTACATTATTATTGTTATGTTGGCTCTGATTATATTATGACCCCTTAGACTCCTATATATAGAAAGGAGGTCTTGTCATTTGTATCATCCAAGAATTTTTCATTTGTGTAATGTAAATAAGGTTTCCCCCTCGAAGAGGCTGATTTTGAAGTCATTGATCTATATTTTATATCTTTTTCTGAGTTGGTTTCATAACAACTTGCGTGGTGGATCAACAAGTTTTCTCACCCACTAATGGCTTGTGTTATTTAGTGTAGCAACATAGATTCATGTCTTGGTACCTCCATGTATAACAACATTCACATACGACTAATCGTTGTGTCGTTTTGCAGTAATCTTTTGAATATTTTTCCCCTTCTTCTCCTAACACTTTGTTATAAACATAGGACAATCTTATTTTGCATGATCGAAATCTTTGTAGTACATATATGTTGAACAAGAATTGGTATAATCTCTGGCCAGATGTCCTAGTTATCCACAATTATAACAAATAATTGATCCTCTTCCCTTTTCCAATGTGCCTCATCCTTAATCAAGCCCTCCAAGTCCTCTGCGCAGAATGACCTGACCTTTGCCTTGTTGTGTGTATGCTCCTGGTTGATTATGATTTTTTACCATCCCATCCTATCCCTCATGCACTTATATGAATCTATAGTGCAATCCATCATCAAATCTAATGCACAGGGTCTATGAATATCATGTTTTAATGAATTATAGAAATCACAAAACAGAGTCATTGCAAAGTTTTCATACTTATGCATCATGGGGAAAATTGGTGGTGAATTCCCCCCCACACTACAAATTTCACATGATATTCCTCTTACTTGTGCTATTGCATGGGTTTCACCAATCGCCATGTAGTCTGTTATAACTGGGAATTCATTTCTATGGTCCCCCTCCTTTCTGTAGATTGTACACTAGACCAAGTGATTCTCCTTGCATTTGGCTAAATCTTGCAATTGGGCAATGAGCATGACCAACTGTGATTGAATCAAGACATGCCATAATTTTTTCCACTTGATGCTAGAGATGCCTCCAACTTCAATGCAAATTCCAAAACATCCAATTAAATCACAATTTCTACTGGGTTAATCGCATTCAAATATGGGGAAGAAATTTGGAAATAAAACAATTCTCATGTTGCTCATATGGGATCTCAAATGCAAGTTTGCCTAACAATACTCTAAACCTCGTCCATAATCCTAAACAATCTCATTCTATTCTTGATTAATCTCCTTCATCTTCGTGATGCACTATGACGCGGACTTAGGCCTACATAATTCTTTCAACATCTCATACTTGATCTCTGCTAAGGTTCCCGACTATCCAACTAGTGCATTTCTCTTGTACTTCATATACTAGGTTAATGCCTGATATCTAAAAGTGGTTTGAGTTGTATAATCTTGGTGGCATCATCTTGCACAATTTTAGCAACCATATTGCCTCACACACAAACATATGATATTCTAGATCCTCTCCTTCTATGCATGGTATGCCAATTTTCACTCTCTCAGGGCTTCTCTGGTTTCCTCTACTTTTTCTTCCCATATGGCCTCTCTTTATCTCCTTCACTAGACATCAATCATTCGTAGCTATAGACACAAATCTCTCTCCTCTCTCATAGTTAACTCAAAACCTTCTTCCATTATGCAAGATGTTGGTCTCAAATTTTTTCATGCTTTCCCTCCATACATTGTCTCCCTTGGCCTCTTTGTCATACCCCTAGCAATGTATTTATAGTTCTCTATAGCTCCTTCATTCTCCTTGTTCTTCTACTCCTACATCCTAACCCTGTTTACCCATAGTACTCCCTGTTCATCCCCTAGATCATCTTTTGCGCATAAGGGGTTTAGCCTCTCATGCTACCGAAATACATATTCATAGTTCCCTTATCACACAACAACATCTTGATGAGAGTAGGAAAGGATCAAATATACTCATCACATGGTCCCTTCAAAAGCGTTCTCTCGACAACACTATAAGAGACTGTAGATTCAATGGAAAACTATGTAATATACCCTTATAAGATATTCTCAAGCTAGTAATCTATGGCATGGGAAACCTTATTATTAACAACTTTTAATAATTGAACTAACTCAGGAGTTCATATTCTAGGATTGAAAAGGTTCTAGTTTCTATTTTGACCATTTAGATTTTGTATTTGCTCTACTAGAAAATGCAGGAACTCGACAAAGAAAAATTCATAAAATTCAATAAATACCAAACGTTGTAGCCATTCATGTACATTGATCCATCGATCTCCAATTTATTTGGAAACAAATTACCTTTCCTTCAATTCAAGCCATAGGTTGATTTCCTCCTTCGTGGGATTCCACATTCTCTTTAATAATGAATCCTAGTCTTGAAAATATAACTATTTTTTGGAATTTTCTATAGTTCGACCTACGTTATGTGCAAAGTGTGGACAACAAAGCCCCATTACGTAATGACACTTTTAACATCACCTATAGAGTAGATGCGGTCTCACTTGGGGCGTCAATGGGGGCTACAGGAACCAAGATTTTGCAATATCAAAGGGAATAGTGATCAAATAAGCGTACAAATTTACAACGTCCTACTCATTATTCATATGCTAACACCATGTGTAAATATACAAAATAACCAATATTACATCACATTTGTTTTAAAGGGGGTGTCTTAATTTACCAAAAAGTTGTAATAGACTCGGGGATCAATCAAAACCATTAAAAAGAAACATAACTAATACCTAATAAAATCATCTCACATAATACAGGAATTGAGAACAAACTAAGCTTCAACCATATTTCATTAATAATAAAAAAGGAGCACTTTGAGCAACACTTACAACATACAACAATATTTCCCTCAGCTCACCAGCCTAATTATCATAATATTACAACAACAAAGAGACTGATTGAATACCCTTAGTTTCCCAACTATCCAACCAACCAACCAAACAGAATCCCTCAAAATTTTCCTATTTATACACAGTTACATACATATGAATCGACCATATTACCAAGGGTAATACGAGGGAATATAATTATTGGGAAACAAACTACCATTGGTAATCTAAGCCAAATAAAAAAATTGGTTCAAAGATGCAGTCAAACTTAGCCAGTCTCGCTCATTCACTTCATGTGTTGCTCCTTTTTGTATGGTTCTCCTCTTTTCACCAGTTCTTCGAACTACTCCTAGAACAAATCTATGCGTCACTTATGTGTTTTGTCTTCTACACTTCTGCACGGAATTTCGCTCAAGCTGCTAAGAATTTTTCAAAAATTAATTAACTCTTTTTCACCAAAAACTAGCCCCAACACATCCATATTGGTAATTTAATTTCCTCAATTTATGAAATTTAATTCCTTGAAATGTTTGGTGTTCTTTAGAGGGACATGATAAAGGGATTAGAGATTTCATAGCTTGGCTCTATTATTTATTTTCTGCAACTAAGTTTTTATTCGTGGAAATTAGACTCCCATGTAGAACAAATAGTTTGGCGACAATAAGGTATTAGTAGCATGGGGATTCCAAGTGCATGAGGTGTGGCATGATTTCAATTTTTGCAAAGAATTTGATTTTCATGGGACTATTAAATATTGTAATTTTAATGTGTTAAAAAAATGTTGGATGTTGATCTATTTATCAGTAGGAGCTCTGGACCATCAGGAGGAAATTGAAGATTTTCAATAATTTATTGAGTAAATGAGGATTAGCTCCCAATAGGACATTCTGAAATCCTTATCCATAACCTATAATTGTCACTATGGATGGATCTTCCTTTTAAGAAGAGCAAGGAATCCATGAAGAATATCTATATAAAAAGGATTTAGAAGTCCTTTATACTTAGAATATGAAGGAGATGAATGAATCTTGGTCCACATCCTATCAAGATAAATTAGAACCAAAGATTGAGGAAATTCTTTAATTCCTATCACCAAACCCTTTGTGCATTCAAGAATGGGATGAGCAACCTTCAAAAACGTTTGATGGCTTGAAAACCATACAGGGATAAAGAGACAAAGACTAGATTGAGACATGGATCCAAATTGTCATCAAGACACAAAACCACTCCATATTTCAACATTTATTGATATTATATCCATATGAGAAATTTTCCTCTCACATCCCAACAATTATTAAGCCTACACTTTTTAGATTTGGACATGAGTTTAGCCGCTATCTTGTTTCGTAAGTGGATGCATTAGAAATATTTCCACACTTGAAGAATATTTTTTCTTCCAAAAGAGCAAGCTATTGTAGGGAAATAAAAGAATAAATAAAATAATAAAGATGAAAACTAGGGCTTCACTATAGTTGGACATGAACTTTTCTTGAAAACCAAGCTTTTGGATAGCAAAGTTCACAATATTAATGTAAGTTCAATCGTTTATAACTAGTTCTTCAAAGGTTTTTTGAATTTGATGATGGACCAAGTTCATGCCAAGCACATTATGCATATGTTTAGTAACAATAGTAGTGGGTTTCAAAGAGGGGGTTCTCTATTTTGGTAGCACCAATAATCTACAATAGTTTTGGTAGTGGACTTCCACCTACGAGAAATATGGTAGCACCAATCATCTATAAGAAATATGGTAGCAGAATATCACCTATAGGAAATGAAATAATGTCCATTATCTATGTGTAATCCATTAGTTGATTGCCACCTACACGAAATTTGGCAGTGCCTTGATGTTCAACATATTTTTTCCATTATGGATAAGTTTTTGCATCTTGGCTTTCTTAAGGATGATGTTGTTATGCTCCTTATAATTAAAATCAAACTTACATCCCTTGAATAAGGCATGAATATTCAGTCAAAGTACACATTTGGAATGTCTTTCCTTTTATGATATATAGACTATAAGCTACTTGTTTGTCATTCACCAAATTACTAGTCGAGTTCAATGATAAGAAGGGGTTATCCTCAGAGGTCATCAATTTTGGTAGCAATTATCATATTTCCCACATAATTTCAAATATTGGCTTAAAATTTATTGTTAACTCTCTTACTAGCAGAAGTATTCATGTTCTAGTACCAACTGCCTCATTCAACAAGTTGTAGACAACATACTCTCTAGCACACTAAGCCTAACATATATTTCTTACATCAAATCAAAGACAACCAAGCTTCTCCATGTGGTTTGATAGTCCCAAAAAGCTTTGGGAAGCTTTTCTACCCAATATTTGAGGTGAATATGAATGGTATTGGTCAATGTGGTTTGAAAAGTTTTATTTTTCCCCCCCACCACATATATGTTGGCGTATAAGTGGTAAGGCATGGTTATCCCATGTTTTATTTTGTACAACTTTTTGTTGGTTTTAATATGTTTTGAAGTGAATTGAGCTCTTCATCTATAATAATCTCTTGGGTTACTCCAACAACAACAAAAAAAATTTAGTTGTAGAGAAAATATGCTACTTATTTTTCTATAGCTATTGTTGGAAGTGGTTTTGCATGCATCCATTTGGTAACATGGTCCTTGCAAACAAGGATGTAGGAGTTTTTTCAAGATGGAGGATTGATTATACCCACAAAATTGATGGCCCACTTTTCAAATGGTTCTACCACAAGATGTGTTTCCAAAGGCGTCTCATTGGAATGAATTGGGGGTCGCATTCTTTGACAACTTTCACATATTTTCACGTATTGTTTTCATCACAGAAGATAGTGGGCCAATAGTACTCAAGATGGAGTACTTTGTGGCCAGTCATCTTATTTTAAATATGTCAACTTCATTTTCCATCAAGAAAATATTTTAATGTCTTATAAATTTCATATTCTTGAAGATAATGTTGTGTGATGAGCCCTATCCCTATAGAAAATATGTCCCTCGATCTAGGAATACGTACTAGTTTTCTTGAAAATTATTTTCCATTCTTTAGGTGAGAGATGTAGTGGAATCTTCCTCATCGTTGAATCATTTGAAATATCTACAAACCATGGTATTTAATTTGATATTTCAAAATGATGTTCGTCAAGGAAGGTATTGTCAATTGGAGATGCATTCCTATCTATTATAAGGTTGTAAATGAAGTTGACAAAAAAAATTATCTCTCTTATGTTTATCAATGATTATGATGTCAAACTCTTATAATATTAATAAGAATTTGGTCACCCTACCAATATTAATAGGTTTGTTCATTAAGTATGATATGGTAAAGTTGTCATTATATATAATTATGAAGTACCTAGTTATATATTATCGAAATATGTTGATGATTTGGAAAAAAAAGAATCTACTTTTTGTTCTTCTATAATTTAGCTCAACATGAGTGAGATTCTTACTAATAAAGTATATTGCAGATGGATTATATTATTCTTGTTGTCTAAGTACTACCACAATAATGATATATGACACATTCGTAGATATTTGAAATGGAAGGGACCAATCTAGTCCTCTTAGGATAGGTGTTGTGGTTAATTTCTTCTTTAGTCCTTCAAAAACATTTTGGCATTTCCCACTCCAACTAAATCGAACAATATTTGTGAGTTATAAAAGTAAATTACATGCAATTTTTGTATAATTTTTTATAAAACACCTATAATATCTATTCTTTCCTAGAAAACTTCTTACCTCTCTTTATGTTTCTATGGGAGGGAGATTGAGTATTTCCGGTATTTTCACTTGATCAACTTGTATATAATGTCCCAAGAAACTACCTTGTGTTAGCATAATGGCACATATTCCATTATTAAGGGCTAAATTTGACTCCTCACATCCCTTAAGTATATTTTTAAGTGAATTAAAACTAATGCAAAGGTATCACCATGTGTTGTAGAGTTATTCACATATACTTCCACGCATTCTTGATTTAGATCAGCAAATATACCAAGTTCTAGTCCCTTGAAAGTAGATAGAGCATTATAAATACAAAATTACAACACCCTATATGAAAATATTTTCCATGGTGTTGTAGTTTCTACAACACCCTCCAAAATGTTGGCCTATACCCAATTTCGGAGCCTTCCTTGATCTTGTTGATCATTGTCGCACACTTTGAAACCCATTCCATTTGTTTTCTTAGAGTCTTGTTTTCCCCTTTGCAAGACGGGAAAAGTGTCGTCATTTAGCATGTTCACTATCATATCCTATGTATAAGCCCATTTTGGTAGTTCTAAGAGGTCATATTTGTGCAAATTAGTTGTTATAACCTTGTAAGTACCTATCGCACTCATTTCCAAAGTTTTGAGCATTGTCACACAAGTGTTGTTACGGTTGTTGTAAAGTACATCTTTGGTGTCGCACTTGTCATAGCTTATTGTAAATCTATTAGATGGATGATCTATGTTATCATGTCATCAAATATTCTAAGTGTGAGATCACAGTCAAAGTTCATCAATGTTCACACTAATCTCATTGATTCCACACTTAGCCATTTTCGGAAAAACTTCCCGACCAGGAAACCTAGCTTCATCGGGCCTCCCTTCAGTTAAACATTGTGTATTCTCACTCTTTTAGTTTTGACATTGCTACTTGGCACTACGCAATTCGAATTTCCTGCCTCCTAGGACTGTTTCATTGGACAATTCTTCTTCCCGAGCCTCATCCTTCACCTCCATAATTGTTCAGTCATTCTTCCTAGTTCGGCCTCCACTGCGCATTGCGCAATCACAAGCCTCAAGATATACCTTAATATGTGTATCTTTGTAGTAGCCTTGCATCCTTTGTCTCCCAAAAATGTGTAGTGTGTCCTCTCATTGCTCATTCCCTTAGCCTATCCCACTAGCTTCTAAAATTGGGTAGTCTTGTCCCCTAGCTTGGCTTAAACTACACACCTCGCAACCTCAATCCTCAAGCTCAATCACTAGGCCCTTAAACTATGAAGCTCTACAGCAGCCCAACCATCCTTGACTCCCAAAACTGTGTTGTGAGCTCTCCCAATTCCCATCCCTTCAACCTGTTGCACTAACTTCGGAAATTGCGCAGTCTTGTCCCTTAGACCTTCCTGAACTATGCACTGTGCAGTCTTAAGACTCAAGATTTTCATCTTGATTCTACAACAATGGACTGCACAATCACTTAGTCCCTCTTCCTAGCCTGTCACTTGTTCCAGGCTCCGTTGGTGGATAAGAATGCATCATCTTAGACTAGGGGGTTTTCCGATTGATGTTGTCTCGTCATGAATTAATTGTAGGAACACGTACCCTATCATGTCATGAAAAGATGATGAAGAAGGCAGAAGGATGGAAGCATGCTCAAAGCCTCTCTTGTAGATGAACTTACAAGTTGATTTATTAAGAGAAAGTGAAGGGACACTAGTTTGCAACCACTATTCAAGACTTGAGATCATTGAAGATTCCCCATCACCAAGCCATGTGGAGGTGGAAATAAAATCATCTTAAAGAGAAAATCTAACACTTAACAGGAGGAGTGGCTTGACATTTCCATATCATAAACTAGTCTATGTCAACGGTTTCATGTCATGCCATGTCATTTCATGAGTGGTCATATACCACCTCACTTTTGTGGATCATGTATATTGTATACAAAATGTATTGTGAAGTGGAAGTCCAAAGGACACGCATGGAATGTAAATAGTCATGTAAGTTGAAAAGTCATAGCAAGTCCAACAGTCATGAGGGTAGTCAAAGAGTCACCCTTGGTTATATATACTCCCTCATTGTATGAGCAAATGACTTTTCACATTGGCTCCTCCCGCAAGGCACTAGAGAGACAGATCAGTTCTTTTGAGGGGCAAGGAGTAGCTCCAATGCTCCACTATTGGAGATAGTGATGTTCATTGTATACATGTGTCTTGGAAATTCTACTTGATAACAAAATCCTTCAAGACCAACATGTTCTTCATGCATGGATTATGGATATTTTTCACACTATTATGTGAATGTTTGTAATTCATGTTTGCATTAAATCTGTGCTAAAGTAGTTGAATGATTTAGGTTATTTTGGTACTTATCATATTGAGAATTTGTTGTAATTTCTATTATCGTTGTCACATCCTCGTGGAATATTTCGCTGGATATTAGACAAATATTCCTCATCATATTGGTTTCAATGATTGTCGCATCTCTGTGGACTATTCCTCTTGATGTTGCATGGACCCCTCTTGTTCATGCGTGTCTCTACTAGGGTGGTAATACTACCTCTCTCTTAAAGGCTAACTTCTCCTCCTCTTCGCAGTGAAAGAAATTTAACACACATATGATCGAACACTCACCAAGCACACCCCCTTACTTTTCAAAGGTGAATGTGCGCTCCTCTCTCTTGTTGATAGTTAGAGTCAAGGCATATCTATAAGAATACATGGCAACCAAGCCGGTCTTCTGGATGGGGATCATATTCCAAATGATGTGAGGTATAATTGGGACTTCACGTCGGGAAGACCCTTTGCTTAATGGATTTCTAGCACCGTCAATAGTGGCGCTAGAAGGAGGGTCAGATGACAAGTTGAGCCCATTGATTTTGGTCTGAATCTCTTATTTAAAATGGCTCATACTCAAATTTTAATCCCCAGGTGTTTATCTTATATTTCCCTTTATCAATTTTCAATCCTCGATGAGCCTCTTTATCACTTGTCTAATTTAAAGTTTGATGATGAGGATGGAAAATCCATAACCGAGCACATTTATGATTTTAAATTTTGTGAATCTTATGTAATCAATGATGAAGAGTTTGCTTGTGTGCTTTTCTTCCTCACCCTTGAAGGTCATGTTTATTGATGGTTCCATACCTTTCCACCTGCTTCAATCAGTTCCCTTCATTATTTCCTCAGGGAGCTTCATCAAGCCTTTGATAGGTATAATTTCCAAGTTGTTTGTAAAAGAATCACTCTCTTAAGAATAAAGCCTAATGAATCAGTTGAGGAGTTTTCAAATCGATTCCTTCACCTTTGTTGTGAAATTTCTGAAGAAGACATGAATCAAGATTTCTTGAAACAAAAGTTTGAGTGCTTGGTTCTTATCGCTTTACATGGTGAACCTGAACCCCCTGATTTTACTACTTCCCTAACTCTTTTGAATCATGAGACACCTCTAATTTCAAAGGAGGAATTTACTGCTCCTTTTTTCTTTGTCCTCCTCCTTTTCCAGTTCTGATGAGGGTGCCTCGTTGCAGTGATTATGAAGTTGGTAAATCTGGAAATCAAATTCCTAATCCATATTCTCATTTTTCTTTTGATTCTCATGACTCAGATTCAATGGAGGAAATCAAAGAATGGCTCATGAATCCTATTGTGAATACTAGCTCCTCCATTCTGCAAGATGATGTTACTGTTCATAATTCTAGTCTCGAATCTGATTTAGATTTTTTTTATCCTCTATCATCTACAGGCCATGATTCTTTGTACCATGATCTGCGTGAGCAATCTGTTCCACCAGCTAGTTTTCTAAACTCTCCTAATTTTTGCGTTGCTGGTTTAAATTGCGATTAGATATAAGACGGTCACATTACATAGTTGGAGTATAAAGGTGAAGATTTTTTCAACCCCTCTTCTATTTTCAAAAATCCTCTATGTGAAGATGATGCACTTCCATTCTTGGATGATTCTCAATCTGCTTATCTCGGTAGTGAATCAAATGTAATCAATTCTTTTGATCAATATGTACCCTTGGGAAACAATAATTCCAATGATGATGACTCTATTAATGTATGTAATCACAAATGCCCAGGTGTATCAGCGGATATTTTGGTTTCTCATGAATATTTTACTTTCGATCCAGAATATGATTTGGTCAAAGAAATGTGCTTATTGAAACTTCATCTTCATCTCACTATACCTTGTGCTCTACTATCTGTGATGCATCTTGCAATGGAGATACCCCATGTTCTTCAAGTCTGACATCCGAAGACTTAACCTCTTAATTGGCACAAATTGGTGATATTATCCATGATGCGAATGAAAACAATCAAATCATTGAGTACTCTTCCAAACCCTTATCATCTCTTCTCTTGCATGAATACAACTCTTCAAATCAGCTTGATCATGAAATCTCACCAATTTATTCATCCTTGAATTTGTGATTAGAAGAATCTTTCGACTTTAGTAATATGGTTGTTGGAGATGAAAGTTCTAGTGAATTTAGTGACAGAGATGGTTGTCATCCGGTGAGTAGTGGTCTTATTGAAACCAGTGGTACTAGTTATCCTCACACCATGCATGATTTGGTCCAGTCTTTAAAATGTGATTCTACAATCCTTGAAAGTTTTGAGACCTGTCAGGGGGTAGAAGCACTTCAACTTCGATTGATGGTTATGCCAGGATCTCGTGACTCTGGTAATCCCCCTTAACTAAGTTAGATCTAGTTTCTCATGCACAATCCTTCTCTTTGCATGGTTTCACTATATGAAAATTTCCTTTTGAAAAATGTTTGGTATTTCGGTTGTGATCTTTCAAATTTTCAAGATTTTACTTTTGACTGGATTTAGCAATTTTTTTGGGTTGATTCATCTTCATGCAAATCTCTTGCATCAAACTCGGGTTTGGAATGTGTATCTCTCATAGATTCATGGAATCTTGAAGTTGATGATTCCAAGGATTACCTTTGGCCGAAGGAATCATGCCTGTCATATTCATCTCTTAATAGTCATCTCCCAGGTTTTCTCGTGAATGTTATATTGCAAATATTACCTTTCATCACACCTAAAGTCCTATTGAGTCATAATGAATGCACGAGTTATCACACGAATCAAGGTATTCTCCATTCACCATGTCCCGACTGGTATTATGTATTTGTTGTGCTGACATCCCTTTTAAATTATTTTCATGATTACGATGTTTATATAGTTTGTCACTAGTTACATGAAGATGGTTTGTCACATTCGGCTTGCGAGGAACTTAGTTCGATTGTTTAGAGAATCGCAGAATTGTTCAAATTGATTTATCTTCATTTATTACAAATTGGGAATCTGATGCTTTAATCAATTCATCTAATCATTATTTTGTCTTTGATGACTGTCATTTGTTTTATATTTTTCTCACCATTACTTCCAATGACATTTGTTTTACATCCTTTGATCTTCATCGTTCAACATCTCACTATTCGATTTTTTGTCGATCAATTGAGGCACTTCAGCCCTCGCTAATGGTTATGTCAAGTCCTCGTTGTCTCGACATGACTGCGGAATATGGTCATATATATTTTCCCTCACAAGGTTCCCGTTATAATCCCGTGCCTCTAATTATAAATCCATCTTTCCAAATATTTTTGGGTTTTAAAGAGGATCATTATGAATTTTATGATCTAATCGTTGAATGGTTGGAGCAATCTTACTCTGCAAGCTCCATTGTAATAAACTTGTTTCACCCTTTTCGTGTGCTTGCTAAGTAGGATGACACAGAAGAAGGTGTGTTCGTAAGAAGTCTTCAAGGTTTGTCTGATTATGCTTTCCATTAGAGAGGTAAGAATGTGATTTGGATGAAAGTAGTGGTTGTGACACATATTTTTGCCTACAGGAAAGACCTTCAAATGTTTGTGCAAGTTATTTAAGTTTTTATCTTTTCTGTTGCAAATTACTTTATATCTCTTTTAATTGTTCATATATTTGTGGATGCAGGTCGGGAACAACTATATTGGCTTCACTGGAAATTTCATTATACGTGACCCCGAACTTCTATATTTTAAGTTAGGAGTAGAATTAGTTCCATCCTAGTTTTCCCTATCTTGCATTCATCTTGTGTTGTTCTCTTTAGTCTCTCTTGTCTTTTCTTATTTATTTTTTCTCTTGCATCATGCTTTGGTTTAGTTCTTTTTCTTAGCTTTTGGTTTTTTTTCCTTGTTGTGTGTTGTATTTCCTTTCATTTTGTTTCTTTAGTTTTTCTTTCTTGTTTTCACCATGTGAATAAGTTTTGTTCCTCGACATGTTGTGGCTTATTAGTATGTGTGAGGCCTAACTCTAAAGGGTATTGTGACACTTCAAAATTTGGCTAACCTTCCGTCCATATTCCTTGTGTTGGTTATATCTCTTGGTCGATGAAGTGCCGACGGAAAATACGATCAGTTTGTAAGGAGATTTTTTTCCAACCATGAACCGTTGTCTATTCTGGAAACCTCATGCCTACACTCAGCCTTTATGTTTCAGTGTTTTTATGCTTATCCAATCAGTATAATTGGAGAAGGGGAAAATCTAAATGAGAAAACCTAAATTAAAGGTCCATGTATGATTCTCTGAAGGAACAACCTCTTACGCTCTCAATAATTTGGGATCCCTCTTCTGCCCCAAAATAAATAAGTGTTGATGCACAGTCCTCTTAAAATAAATAAATAAAGGTGAAATAAGAGAAATAATTCTTGTGTAGAGAGGTGAAGCAAGAAACTCTGCTAGGGTACTGTCCAGGCTCACTGGCAACGAAGAAATGTTTGTGTTCCTACATGACTTCATTGGGGTACTGTCCAAGCCTACTGGCAGCAAAGCAATACCAGAGATTAAGAATTATACTCTGAAAATATTAAGATCGTGAGCTACACTACCCTTCCCAACTCAAAACATGCATAAATGGGACCATGTCTGTTCTTGGGGTAAGTGAGAATACCAAATTAATCTGCATGATGAATCAATACTCCTTGAAGAACCAAGCCCCTGCATAGAGAAAAGACAATCGAGACAGAGAACATGAATTCTACTAGTGTGTCACCAAGTGGTGTAGTTTCTACAACACCCTCCAAAATTTTAGCCTATACTCAATTTGGAGCCTTCCTTGATCATTTTGGTCGTTGTCGTAAACTTTGAAACCTCTTTTATTGTTTTCTTAGAGTCTACTGTTCCCATTTGCAAGATTGGAAAAGAGTTGTCTTTTAGCATGTTCGTTGTGTTGGGTGTGGAGCCTGATTATCTTCTTTATTTAGAGGTATCACCGCATTGGACCCCAGTTAATGTGGTGACAATGCCACCCGTAATATTTTCGTTGCAAGGGGGGTCCAAGGGGGCGGAGGCAGTGCCCCTGAAGCTAAAAATAGATGTAAAATTTCCTTGTAAAATGTTGTAATTTTGTATCCAATCTGGGTTGTTCATTAGGTGGAGATCTGACGGTAGAAGTTATGTTTAATTTAGGGTTTATTGCCCTAAAAGGCAACCCCTCGCTATATATGAGGGAATTGTATGGAATCTATGTAGATCTATATTCTGAGTGAGAAAGGGAGAGGAGATTGTGTGAGAGCAAAGAGAGAATTACAGCGGATCTGTTGTAGGTTGTATCTCTTCAGTTTGATGGATAATATAAAAGGAAGGACTAGTTGTTTCCCGTTGACGTAGCTCAAATTGGGTGAACCACGTATATCTGTGTCTATCTTGTTTTATGTGTTTATACTTATGCAATATATTTTATGTGTTCCATTGCTCTGTAATATATAATTTTCTAACAACTGGTATCAAAGTTGAAGGTCTATTTGGTTGATAAAATCGCAGGAGAGAATGGTTCCCGGTTCAAGTGGGAGCAATGGTGGAAGATGGTAGGTTTAGGGTCGAAAAATTTAATGGCCAAAACTACCAGCTATGGAAGATTATTTGTGCTAGAAAGATTTGTACTAACCATTGAGCGGAAAAGCAAAGAAGTCGACGAGTATGACAGACACAGAATGGGATATTCTCGAGGGAAAGGCAATTGAAACAATATGGGTATGCCTGGCGGCATCAGTAGCCTTTAATATTTCAAAGGAAACAACAACAGAGGGTTTAATTATGGTTTGTAGATTTCTATGGTGTGGTTTTTGAGACAATGAATTCAGATATTCCACAGTTTTGATTTTCAATTTGTCGACGTTTCTAGTCTAGACCAAGACTCATCATCAGGACTGATTTACAAAGAAGAGGAGTTGGAGTAATAAATATGATTAGGTGAGGTTTTCAAGTTAGGGAGCTGACCAGTTTAATGATTTATATTTTAAATTCATTATTATTATTTTATTGTTAATAAATTACTAATTATATAAGTTACTTTATTTTAATAATTGATATATTGCGTTCATTATTGATTATATTTTTCTTTTATGTTTTTCAACTTTTTTATTTTAAATTTATTCTAATTAAATACACTTATTTATGTTTAAATTGTTTTACCCAATATTTTTAATAATTGATTAAAAATATTGGGTAAAACCACCTCTTTTCCTTTCCTTTGTGTAGCTGATGAATCATTCTTTGATGCCTCAACATCCTTCCTTTTCTGAATTGGTTTGGCCATCACATCTCTGTTTCTAAGTGAATATCGCTGCTACTGTGTGAACAGAGCATTCATATACCCCCTTTGATACTCCTCTAATTCTTCTTGTAAAACAGTGTCACTTGCTAGAATGAAATCTGCATCTTTGTGTGTAGCTGAGCTCACCGCACACTCCTCTTCTTCGGTAATGTAAGTAGGAAGCTCATCTAGAGTAAAGAGATGGTTTTCTTCACGTATTAAATTTCTGTCCTCATCTGACTCCGGTCCATACACAAAATTTTGCTGCAAAGGTGTCTGTACTGGCTGTTGTGCTGTCTTCTCTCGGGCGCGCTGATCTCTCTGTCTTATTCTATATTGTGGCTGCTACTACTGGCCACGGAAGTTAGGATTTCTAACTTGTGGCTCAGGTTTGTCGAGCTTCACCCTTTCAGGCATCTGCTCTACCTTTTTGAGTAATTGATCCATCGAAGAAGACTCTTCCTTAATAGTGACTTTCTTTTCTGCTTTTGCTCTAGCTCTCTTGGACAGCGGATTTGCTTCAACGTTGACCGTGATTTTCTACATGTCTTCCATTGTGGCCGGTTCTCTCTCTCTTAATTGGTAGGCCATGTCAGCATCAAAACCATCTGGAAATTTCGTCATAGCTCGTCCCACAGGTGGCTTTAGATGATCTGGAATTTCGTTATAAACTGAATTGAATCTAACATAATAGTCTTGGACCGACTCACCAGCGTTTCATTTGATTTGCTCATATTCAGCCAGAATTTGAAGAGGATTCTTTTTCACTTCCCATCAGTTTAAAAATTGTCTTTGTAGGTCGGCCAAGGTAGCGATACTTGCCGCCGGCAAACCTCTGAACCATTTCCTCACATCACCTGCAAATGTCTGTACAAAGAGTCTCATTGCCACATTCTCCACATTGATCTCATGAAGTTCATAGAAATCAGCCATTTTGTCCACATGTTACTGAGCAATAATGCTGTTAGGAGTGCCATCAAAAAATGGGATTTTGCTTTGATAATCTGCAGGCATATCACCTAGAACTTGAGGTAAAACAAGGGGTGCAAAACGGGCAGCCATCACTCTTGGTGGATTTGGCCTTGGAGGTGTTGGAGGAGTTTGCACAGTTTGTAAGGGGCTAGCAATTGGAGTTTGAGGATGTGTCGCAATATAATTATCAATTAGTCGATTAGCTCTTTCGGTTTCTAAATCTACAAGAAATTGTGGATTGGGGACAATATAGTCAACAACCCTTTCGGATTTAGACTTGAACTATATTTCAAACCGTTCGTCAAACTCAAGCTCTTCAAGATACTCAAAAATGTCAGGACATGAATGGGATTTGAACATGGGAGTTATGGTGGTCTCTTGATGAAGGAGTCTCGGAATCAAATTGGGGTTTTCGTAAATATGAGGAGGATCCGGGTCTGGATTGGCTCTGGTATATTGTCTCAAAGCCAGCGTGCTATTGAGAAAAATCACAGGACACAACCAACTTACTCAGCCTATCCAATCCTAAACTTATCATCCGGAAGCTTAGAATTATTAAGAAATAAGGGGATTTTATTTCAGTTTCCCCAGCGGAGTCGCCCCTATGTTAGCACCTAAATCTACCTTAGGCTGAAGGAAGGCAAAATTCAGGGTAACCACAAATCACACTCAGTCTCGTAGCTAGCCCTACCAGAACAGGAGAGGGCTCTATCCGAGTCACGCTCAGTGAATGGATAAACGAAACGGTCTGAGATGACTTCCATTGAAGTATTGATCTTAGGTTAGTAAGTGAATAGGGATACAAGAAACAATTTTTATGAATGACTGAGCTTCTGGGATGGTATGGGACCAACAGTCAGCAAAGAACAGAGAATTTAATACAAAGGCACAGATTACTTCGTGAGGCAAGGCAGGCGGAAAGTGTAGCAATTTAGTTTGAAATAACGCGGAATGGAGAGATTGTTTAGGAGAGTGAAAAGGGCATAGGAACATGAATCCTTTTCAACAGAAGAAGAACACTGAACATGAAATTTTCCCACAGGCAGAGCAATAAAATTGAATTCTACCTTATCTAACTCATAAAATTTCACTGGAAATGAACATGAATTGAATTATGAAACATAACGAAATACATATGAAAACATAAGAGACACATTTGCTACACTCACAACCACATGAATCTCATGAAACAGAACTGCTGCCTTTCATTAATACTTTGTCAAAAATATACAGTGAAGAAGTAGAGTTTCTTTCCCACAATCTCCCAGAAGTTACAAGCCAACCAACCCTTTGCAAATGGTTTGCATACAATATATAGAATGTGCCATGAAGAGATAGAACGCCCAAGGGTTGGGGAGTTACTCGAATCATTACAAAATGGAGATGAAGAGCCAACCATCAGCTACAGGTGCAGCGTTACAAACATGACAAATGGCTTGGGTGACCGTTTGCCTTCTTTCGCCACTTGGATAGAAGCCAATCTGGAGAGAAAATACTTTAAATGCCACCTTAGGTGTCAAAAAACTAAAATGTAGATGAGTGGGCCCACTTGGAGAAGTCGCGAATCGAAATTTCACGAAACGAAGGCAAATTTGGCATTTTTTCCTCTATGCGCCGCACCATTTTCTCTGTGCGCCATGTCACTTGGGAGCCTATTTTGAGGCACTTATATGAGTCCAAAATGTTCCCAAGTGTGCTTGTTGGAAAGCCTATCCTGTCTAATTCCTAACCCAACTGAAATTTCTGAATTTGGTGCTCATTTGCCCCTCCAAATCTTCATTCTCCCAAGACTGCTTCCTGTGTATCAAAATAGGGGCAGAGAGGTCATTTTTTGGGTGTTTTTGACCTCCTGGAGACTCAGATCTTTCCCAAATTTCTTGTCCAAGCACCAGTAGTCGTGATTTTTCATGCTGAATCCAAAAATGCAAACCATTCTTCATTTGGAGTTCCCAATTTTTAGCGCCACAGGGAGAAAAAACTTGTGTTTTGCCAAAAAATTTGTCATGTGACCAAAATTTCCTCAAATTTCTTGAAATTTGGGCTGGAGGTCCCCTATGAAGTGCTATGCTATGATAAGGAAGCTTCAGCCAAGATTCGAAGCTGATCTTGCTCTTTTGCCTCTTTTGCCTCTTTTGTTGCTTTGCTCAATTTTTCCTTCAAGCTCTTTATCCGGGCCCTTGCACTCATGTTTCGTGCCCTGTAATGGAAAGCCATGTGTCTCAGTAAGGCATGGTCCTTGTCGGCCTTGTCCAGCAGCCTCTCCAAGTGCATGTTGACTCTCTCTAGATTGGCCTCCCGATCCTCATTGATCTCTTGCTCCAATGACGTGAGCTCAACTCTTCTTCTTTGTGCAGCTTGGCGATGCTCACGAATGTTTTGTAGCTCCATAATCGCCTGCTGATCCTCTAGCTGTTTGTTTCTCTGCTCCAGGTACTTCATGTTCCACTTGGCCCTCTCCAAGTCAAGGGATAAGGCCTCAATCACTGATTGCTGCTCCTGGATGATCTCTCTAAGCTCTGCATTTGTTGGTTCTGTATCTGTCTCATCATCATGAAGGAGAACGAATTTTGTCTCTCGTTCACTTGATGGCTCACCTGAAGGCCCCTCATCATGCATTGGCTCCTTACCTCTGTCCTGTTCCTGTGTCATCGATGTAGGAAGCGAGGCCCCTTCCACCCCGGGTGGAGATAACACTCGCTTTGCCGCTGCAAATAAATGTCTACTGCCTCTCTGATAGGTGATGAATACTAGCATAGTAGCGGTCTCATGGCGCTCATACTGATGAGAAGGACCACCTATCTCATTCTCTCCCTCTGATACTACCTGTCGAGTGCTGAAGAAGTCACGGGAGATGAAGTCCTCCCAAGCAATGCCCTACAATCCCAACTGATGATCCACCAAAATCCGGACAAGAGCAAAGTGATAAACACTGTTAAGCTGCTGCTCAGGGGTCTTATGTTGCATGAAATTGTTCATCCTCTCTATGTTCCTGCAAATGAAAAATGGAAGGTTCATCATCCGCACCCTGGTAAAGTGCATGAGCAACCTGATGTGATAGGCATATAGGTGAGAGAACCTCCCCTCACAACTGAAGTACTTCATGATCAATTTCATGAGCGGTGCATACTCATCTTTCAAATATCTGAATCGGAAGACTCTTGTGAGATGCCTCAAACAACTGGCCTTAATGTAAGGCTCATAGTATTGCCTATCCAACTTCTTCTTCTTATGCCACTATTCTCCAACATTTGGTATGCCTATTGCCACTGAGATAGTTTCGGGTGTCAATGTAAAGGTGACCCCGGCGAAGATAGACTGACAAAAAGACGGGCCAACTCATGATGAACTCTAACATTTGCCACCCTTTGACAAAATTCAAAACATGCTAGGTGCTGGAAACATGACATAGCAAGAGGGCATGCCTGCAATTCAATGAGGGTGTTTGGCTCATCCCTAACATGTTTTCCACTCTTGTGATGTCTCCTGGGGGCCTGTTCTCCTGAAGCTGTATCACTGTGATTTTCCACCTCATACTCTGATGAACCCTCAGATGCCATGACTACTGTTTATATATTGTATTAAGGTTGCCCTTTGATGATGGTGAAGCTGGGTGTTGTTTGTGATATCTACCACCAAGGGGAATAATGAAACAAAGGGAGTATTAGGAGGGCAGTAATGTAATGGGAATAGGGGTTACAGGGAGAATTTTGGTTAGGGATATGTAGGGGTTTTGGGTATTTTGATAGGTTAGGGTTTGCGGTTTTTATTGACCAATAGGAGGAGGGGGGAGGGAATAGGGTTTGGTAGTGTTTTAGTGTAGTGATAATAGGAAAAATGGCATGGGGGAATAAGGAAAAATGGTAAGGAAGAGAAAATGGTACCTTGGCATCAACAACACAACTACACAACCCTAGCAAAAATGGCCCTTTGTGTTTTCTTGTGGTTGCTTTATGAGTTTTGTTGCATTTCAATCGTAAGCATACATCACTATATCATTTACATAATTTGAGGAACCATTGAGGTTATAGAGCCTACCTCTCGAGCTGATGGGCATCCACAAAAGATTTGAGGGAGTTTTGGCAAGTTTCTGGCACTTTGTCTGTGTGCGTCGCCCGCAAAACCTAGTGCACCGTGCTCTAGGTGTGCGTCGCGCTAGTTAGGAATTTGCACTGCGAGCGGGCTCTATGTGCGCCGCGCCCCTGCCTATATGCGTCACATGCCTATAATGGCCTCCAAACTTGCTCCAAACCATGCGATTTCACTCTCCACGACTTTGCAATGTTTTACCTCTGCCTTTGATTGCACAATGACTTTGATTTTGGTGGGAATTTTGTATATATAGACTTGGAGGTCATGATTTAAATTTTGCTTTTTCAAAAAACCCACTTTCTAATGTTATGTTTGACACTTTTTTACTAACTTTAAAATAACCCTGATTTTCACTTTTCCTCTGAATTTGGCTCAAGTGATGAAATTTTCGACACTCTTTGCAGGGATTGCTTGACAGGACATTTGGCCACGGAAACCATGATTACACCTGAAGAGATCAACTGAAGATTTTTTTGAAAATTTTATCACCCATGACACTGTTTGACTTTTCTTCAAAACAGAGTTTTGGAGAACAGTCGAAGTTTATCAATATGACGATGAAACTCTATGAATCATTACTTTACAAGGGCATCTATCTAGCCTGCATGGCTTTACTGGACATATTTAAAGACCAAATTGATTTAATCCCTAGACCTAATGACCGAAAATGACTTTTGTCCATTAAAGGACCAGACCTTGACTGTCATGGACTTTGGTGATCATTGACAAAAGACCTAAGCCAGCAGGAGCCAGACATGAGGGGAAATGACTAGCATGACCTTCTCCGTCAGATCATGGCATGCCCCTAGCGGAATGCAACTGAATGAATGGAGCGAGACACCTAAAAATGAAATGCATAAAGAGTTTTGATCTCTGACGGAGGGCTGACCAGACCAACTCTAACATTAGCTCCAATGGGGGATGGTAGCTCCTTGGAGGTGCCAAGAACAGCAGATCTCTGGAAGAGCTAGATAGTGCCTTCGTCCATTGGGCTATGGAGTCATTTTTCGAAAAACAACACAGGACTCTGACTCATTTATGAAACTAAAATGACCAAAAATTGACTCAAACTTGACATTGAAATGACTCAAAAACTAACTTGACAAACTCAAACCAAACTGAAATAAAAATGGTATTTACAATGACAGTGGAAGCAGCGTTAATAACTCAGAAATGGTACCACTTGAGCAGCCGACCATTGATCGGCCCTCCTGGACAATCTTCCCCGTTCATTTCCTTCAGAAGAAAGGCATTTTGACCCCTATATGCTGCAATCTTGAAAGGACCTTTCCAAAGATTCTCGAACTTACCGTGCTTACCTTTCTCCTCATTCCTTGCATCCCACTTCAGCACCACATCATCCAACTGAAATTTATCCACCTTTTCTTTTCTGTCATAAATTTTCTTGATCTTCTCCTGCAATTTGGATGTGTTCTTGAAAACTTCTTCTCTTGTTTGCTGCAAGTGGACCATTTGATTCAACCTTCTCTGCACGGGATCTTCTTCACTGCCGGCCTCCTGAAGAAGTTTGACTACCGGGACAGCGAGAGAGGTAGGAAATACTGTATCAACTCCATAAACAAGCTCAAATGGTGACATACCAATGGATTTTTTGTGACTGATCCGATCTGCCCAAAGCGCATGGACCAACCTCTTATTCCAACTCTTTTTATTTATTTCCAGCAGCTTCTTGATGATGTTGACCAATGATTTGTTCAAAGACTCCACCAATCCATTGCCTTGCGGATGATAGGCAGTTGAGTGACCCAAAATGATGTGATATTTATGACAAAATTCTACCATCCTTTTTGATTTGAAAGCTGCTGCATTATCAGTGATTAACTTATTCGGACAACCAAAACGAGACAAGATGTTATTTTCAAGAAATGAAATGATTACCGTATCTGTAGCTTGTCTGGTGGGAGTTGCCTCAATCCATTTTGTGAAATAATCTGTCACTGTGAGGATCCATCTATGCTGACCGGAAGAAGCGGGATGAATTTCACCAATGAAATCCAACCCCCACTGCTGGAAAGGAGCGCTCACCTCAATAGGCTTAAGTGGCAAAGGCTGTAACTTCTGTTTTCCTTCGAAAATCTGACATTTATGACAGCGCTTGACCATCTTATATACATCAGCAAACAATGTCGGCCAATAGTACCCTGCTCTCAGAATTTTATTTGCTGTTGACTTCCAAAAAAGGTGACCACCACACTCTCCTCCGTGGAAATCCTCCATGACTTTCTTTGCCTCCTCTTGTTGGGTGTGGAGCCTGATTATCTTCTATATTCAAATGTATCGCCACATAGGACCCCAGTTCGAAATAGGGGCGGAAACACCGCCCGTAAAATATTCGTTGTAGGCGGGGTCCAGGGGGAGCGGCTGCGACCTTTGGGAGCCCCCTGCTGGCGGGGGGTTTCGGGGGCAGCGCCCCCGAAGCTAAAAACAGCTGTAAAATTGCCTTGTAAAAGTAGAGTAATTTCTAGTCAACCTGGGCCGTTCATTAGCCAGATGATCTAACGGTAGAACTTATGTTTAGTTTAGGGTTTTTTGCCCTAGAAGGAAAAATCTCTCTTTGTATGAGGGTATTGTATTTGAGGCTGTGAGATAGATGTGTATTCTGTGAGCGAGAAACATAGAGGTGAGACTGTGAGAGAAAACAGAGGATATTACAGCGGATTTGTTGTAGGTTGTGTCTCTTCATTTTGCTGGATAATAGAAAGGAAGGACTAGCTGTTCGGGGTGGACGTAGCCCAAACTGGGTGAACCACGTATATCTGTGTCTCTCTTGTTTTGTGTGTTTTCTGTGTTTATATTTCTGCAATATTTTATGTGTTTCATTGCTCCGTAATATATAATTTTCTAACAACTGGTATCAGAGCTGAAGGTCTATTTTGCTGATAAACTCGCAGGAAAGAAGGGTTCCTGGTTCGAGTGGGAGCAATGGCGGAAGATGGTAAGTTTAGGGTCGAGAAATTTAACGGCCAAAACTTCTCGCTGTGGAAGATGCAGATGGAAGATTATCTGTATCAGAAAGATCTATACCTACCATTGGGCGGAAAAACAAAGATGCCGATGGGTATGAAAGACGAAGAATGGAACCTTCTCGATAGAAAGGCACTCGGAACAATACGGTTGTGCCTTGCTGCGTCAGTCGCCTTCAACATTTCGAAGGAAACCATGACAGAGGGTTTGATGCAGACGTTGTCGAAACTATATGAAAAACCCTCGGCCTCAAACAAGGTATTTCTTATGAAACGGTTATTTAATATGAATATGTCGGAAGGTGGATCTATTGCAAACCATTTAAATGATTTTAATACAGTTACAAGTCAGTTAAGTTCTGTAGTGGTAAACTTTGATGATGAAGTTAGAGCTCTGTTATTCTTGTGTTCATTACCAGAAAGTTGGAATGGTTTGGTAATGGCCATTAGTAACTCCGTTTCTGGATCTAGTACTTTAAAGTTTGATGATGTTGTCAGTGCTATCCTTAGTGAGGAAATGCGACGGAAAAGCTCCGGTGAGACATCGGGAAATGCTTTGAGTGCAAAATCTAGAGGAAGAAAAATGGAAAGAGGAAAGAGCTCAGGATATCGCAGCAAATCAAGGAAAGGCAGATCCAAGTCCAGATCGGGGATAGTGTGCTGGAAATGTGGAAAGAAATGATACCTAAAGAAAGACTGTAGATCTCGAAAGGGAAAAGAAGGAGATGCACAGCAAGAAAACAATCATGAAGCAAATGTGACAGGTGAGGTGTTACAAGATGCTCTGATTCTTTCTTTCGAAAATATTGTTGATTCCTGGGTGGTAGATTCAGGGGCTTCATTCCATGCCACACCTGATAAGAAATACTTTCATGACTATGTTCAAGGAGATTTTGGACAAGTTCGTCTGGGTGATGATAAACCCTGTAAAATCGTTGGAATGGGTAAGGTTATTGTAAAACAGCAGAATGGAAACCAATGGCTACTAAAGGAGGTAAGACATGTTCCAGATCTAAAGAAAAATCTGATTTCAACAGGGCAGTTAGGCGGTGAAGGTTGTGTGACAACTTTCATAGATAAAGCTTGGAAGGTCACCAAAGGAGCCCTGGTAATAGCAAAAGGTGAAAAGGTTGGTACATTGTATTTATGCAATGGTATTTCTAACTCTGTTAATGTTTTAACTTCCAAAGGAGCAGATGCAGCATTATGGCATCATAGGCTCAGACACATGAGTGAAAAGGGGATGAAGATTCTTCACTCAAGGAATTTGTTGCCAGGTTTGAATAATGTTGATTTGGACTTCTGTGAGAATTTCATTTATGGAAAACAGAAGAGAGTCAGATTTCTCAGAGTTGGGAAAGAAAAGAAGAATGAAAAATTAGATCTTGTGCATACAGATGTATGGGGACCTGCTCAGGTATCATCTTTCGGTGGCTCTCGTTATTATGTTACTTTTATTGATGATGCAACTAGAAAAACTTGGATTTATTGTATTAAGAATAAATCTGATGTATTTGATACTTTCAAGAAATGGAAAGCTTTGGTTGAGATTGAGACAGGAAAGAAATTGAAGTGTCTTAGATCAGACAATGGAGGTGAATATTGCAGCAAAGAGATTGATAAGTACTGTTCAGAGCATGGAATTCGCAGAGAGAAGACAGTTCCAAGAACACCACAAGAAAATGGTGTGTCAGAAAGGATGAACAGAACAATCATGGAGCGTGCAAGGTGCATGAGATTGCATGCAGGATTGCCTTTACAGTTTTGGGCAGATGTTGTAGATACTGCTGTATATCTAATAAACAGAGGGCCTTCAATTTCCTTAGATGGTGGTGTTCCAGAGGAAGCATGGATAGGTAAAAAGGTAAACTACTCCATTTTAAAGCCTTTTGGTTGTGAGGCCTTTGTCCATATTGATAAAGAAAATAGAATAAAGCTTGAGGCAAAGTCAAAGAAATGTACCTTTATTGAATATGGTGTTAATGATTTTGGTTATTGCTTATATGATTACGAAAATCACAAAATCATTAGGAGCAGAGATGTAATATTCAATGAAAATGTCTTGTATAAGAATCAGTTGTGGGAAAATAAATAGGAAAAGGAAAACAAGGAATACGCAGTTCTTGATGAAATCACTGGAAAAGTAAAGGTGCCTGAAAATAATAATAATCAACAACCACAACAATAGCAACCACCACAACAACAACAGGCACCCCAAACACCTGAAAGTGGTGTTAGAAGATCTACCAGGATAGGTAGACCCCCTGAACGATACTCTCCTTCATTATATTATTTATTGTTGACTGATTCCGGTGAACCCGAATGTTATGAAGAAGTAATGCAGGTTGAAAGCAGGAAGAAGTGGGAGGTAGCCATGGAAGAAGAGATGGACTCCTTAATGCATAACCAGACTTGGGATTTAGTCAGGTTGCCTGTAGGAAAAACTACATTGAAGAATAAATGGGTTTACAGGCTGAAGGAAGAAGATGGAGGAAAACAGAGGTATAAAGCTGGACTTGTGGTGAAGGGGTTTGCACAGAAGAAAGGTATTGATTTTGATGAAATATTTTCTCCTGTTGTTAAAATGACTTCAATCAGAACTATTTTAAGTCTTGTAGCAGCTAAAGACTTGCATCTTGAGAAGTTAGATGTAAATACAACCTTTCTCCATGGGGATTTGGAGGAAGAGATATATATGCAGCAGCCACAAGGATATGAGGTGAAAGGGAAGGAGAAACTAGTGTGCAGGTTGAAGAAGAGCTTGTATGGCTTAAAACAAGCTCCAAGGCAGTGGTATCTAAAATTTGACAAGTTTATGTCTGAACAAGGTTATACTAGATGTCACTCTGATCATTGTGTTTATTTGAAAAAGAAAAATGATGGCAGCTATATTATATTGTTACTGTATGTAGATGACATGCTTGTTGCAGGATCTAACATGCAGGAAATAAATGTGCTCAAAAGAAAATTGGCAAATTCATTTGCAATGAAGGATTTGGGAGCTGCAAAACAAATCCTTGGTATGAGAATAACTAGAGACAGGAAAAATCATAAATTAACATTGTCTCAGAATGAGTACATACAAAAGGTGTTGAAAAGATTTAACATGCACAATGCAAAACCCGTTAGTACACCTTTTGATAGCCATTTCAAACTTAGCAAGGAAATGTGCCCAAAGACCCAAGAAGACATGGATTATATGTCTAAAGTTCCATATGCATCAGCAGTTGGAAGCTTAATGTATGCAATGGTCTGCACAAGGCCTGACATTGCACATGTAGTGGGAGTTGTAAGCAGGTAATGAACAATCCAGGAAAAGAACATTGGATGGCAGTGAAATGGATTCTCAGATATTTGAAAGGTACCACAAATCAAGCATTATGCTTTGGTGGTTCAAACATCTCCCTACAAGGATATGTTGATGCAGATATGGCAGGTGACAGAGATAACAAGAGGAGCACTACAGGATATGTATTTACTATTGGAGGAACAGCTGTCAGTTAGGTTTCAAAAATCCAAAGTGTTGTTGCACTTTCAACAACAGAAGTAGAGTATGTTGCTGCTACAGAGGCTAGTAAAGAAATGATTTGGTTACAAAGGTTTATGGGTGAATTGGGTAAGGATCATGATATGGGCACGTTATACAGTGATAGCCAAAGTGCCATTCATCTTGCAAAGAACTCAGCATTTCATTCCAGGACTAAACACATACAGCTCAAGTACCATTTCATACGATCAGTGTTGGAAGATGGAGAGTTGAAGCTGGAAAAGATACACACTAGCTAGAATCTTTTAGATATGCTAACAAAAGTTGTAACCAGGGAGAAACTGAGAATATGCTCAGTTTCAGTTGGTCTTCAAGGATGACGATGAAGATGAGAAACAGCCAAGTCCAAAGAGGAGTCATTGTCCAGCAAATGGAGCAGCGGTGGAGTTGCTACAATCAGTCTCCAAGTGGGAGATTGTTGGGTGTGGAGCCTGATTATCTTCTATATTCAAAGGTATCTCCACATAGGACCCCAGTTCAAAATAGGGGCGGCATCGCCGCCCGTAAAATATTCGCTGCAGGGTCCGGGGGGGGGCGGCTGCGACCTTTGGGAGCCCCCCCCTGGCGGGGGGTTTCGAGGGTAGCGCCCCTGAAGCTAAAAACAGCTGTAAAATTGCCTTGTAAAAGTATAGTAATTTCTAGTCAATCTGGGCCGTTCATTAGGCAGATGATCTGACGGTAGAACTTATGTTTAGTTTAGGGTGTTTTTCCCTAGAAGGCAACCCCTCTCTTTGTATGAGGGTATTGTATTTGAGGCTGTGAGATAGATGTGTATTCTGTGAGCGAGAAACAGAGAGGTGAGACTATGAGAGAAAACAGAGGATATTACAGCGGATTTGCTGTAGGTTGTGTCTCTTCATTTTGCTGGATAATAGAAAGGAAGGACTGGCTGTTCGGGGTGGACGTAGCCCAAACTGGGTGAACCACGTATATCTGTGTCTCTCTTGTTTTGTGTGTTTTCTGTGTTTATATTTCTGCAATATTTTATGTGTTCCATTGCTCCGTAATATATAATTTTCTAACAACCTCTTCCACCAAAAAATTTAACAAAACGCCACCGGGATATTTCCAATACAACGCAGAATTTAGAATGCAAAACTTGGCAGCTTTCAACTTGAGTGTTCTCACTTTGTTTCTAGGCATGCCGGGTGGTGGTGACAAATTTTTAAGCACATATATGATATCTGAATACCATGGAGAAAGAGCAAACATTTCAGATACCTGCATTGATGATGATTCTTCATTCTCATCGGACATAGCAGCGATCAGGTTTATTTCCAAGGCATGCAAGTTTGATTCGGCCATTAGCTTTGCCAATCCCTGTCCTTTGACCAAATTTGTGGGCTTTATTTCCACATCATATTCTAGCAAGGCTGCAATCTATTTTCCTCTTCTTCCTTCAAGATCGGTCTACACTAAAACATCTTTTACAATGGCGTTAGGTACATAGGCCAGAATATGAGAATGTAGAATATATGCCCGGAAATCTTTCAATGCCTTCACAAGTGCCAGGGCTTGTTTCTCAATGATGTTGTACTTTAAGGCTGCATCCCTTATAGCTCTGCTAAAGAATGCAATGGGTCATTCATGGTCATCTCTTTTCTACAATAATACTGCTGCCATAATGTACTCCGAAGCAAACGAAAACAATATGAAATCTTGAGTGTAGTCCTGGCTTACTAGAACAGAAGCTGAAGAAAGATCCAATTTAACCAAATTGAAATATTTTACAGCCTCCTCCATCCATTTCACTTGGCTGTCCTTCTTAAGCATGTTGGTCATTTCTCTTAGGTGTTCAGCAAGATTAGGTACATAGCGACGTAGAAAATTCATCTTACCATTAAACGATTGTATCTTTTTTTATTCCGGGGCAGATTGATTTGCTGAATTGCTTGCACACGTGCTTGGTCAATACGAATGCCATCCTTTGAGATAATATGCCCGAGTAATTTTCCTTCCTCCATGGCGAATAAGCTCTTCTTCGAATTCAGCGATAAACCATATTTTCTACACTTTTAAAAGACAGTTTTTAGATGATGCATGTGCTCTTCATCAGATTTGGAAAACACCGTCAAATCATCCCTGTACACCACCAAAAACACACCCTTCTCATTCGCAAAAGCCAAGTCCATTGCATGCTGAAATGTGGCACCTACATTCTTTAAACCGAAAGGCATTTTGGCATAATGAAAGGTTCCCCATGGAGTGGTGAATGTTGTTTTGTCCCGGTCATCTTCATGGACAGAAATTTGGTTATATCTGGAATAGCCATCAAGTAGTGACATACGAGATGCCCCCACTACTCGCTGAAGTATATGGTCCATTTTGGGCAGTGGATAGTTGTCCTTCAATGAAACTTTATTGAGATTTCTGAAATCAATGCATAAGCGGATCTCACCTGTCTTCTTTTGTACGGGCACCAAGTTAGATATCCAATCTGAAAATCTGATGGGCACAATGATCCCTGATTTGTACAACCTGTTTACCTCATTTTCAATAGATGGCAACAACTTTGGATTTATCCTTCTCAACTTCTGTCTGAATGGTTTTTGATTGGGCTTGATGGGTATAGTGTGCTGAATTATATTGGTATCATATGTCTTTAAATCAGAATAGTCCCAAGCAAACACATCTGCAAATGAAGCCAGCAAACTGATGTATTTGTCCTTGATCTTTGGCGGCAATGCTTTGGACAATTTTACCAACTTAGGATTAGCAGTTTTTCTAATGTTGACCTCTTCTACACCCTTCTCTGTTGGCTGCAATGTTGGCTTGCGGGCTACATCATCTTGATCAAAAAGTTCTTCTAAAGGTATCAAGCCTTTAGGAATAACGTTATTCTTCAGCTGCAACACGTCCATTTCATTGATCTGTACTTCATCTGTACCATTCCCTTTACCATCGTCATTTTCTACATCTATTGAGGTTTCTTTGAACTTGCCTTTGTTTTGCAGAAAATCATTAATCTCCTCATCATCTTGAAACACTTGCCAATATCTCTGATTGTCTGGAACGGTTGGACGATGCTTGACATGGATTTCGAATTTATTGCTAGAGTTCATTGGGATCTTCAAACTACTTGTTGCCTTGGCAAGAGCGTCAGCAATACTATTTTGTATACGAGGCACACATGTCAAGGTGTATTCTGAAAATAATTTTAGGATGTCTAGAACTGCATTACGGTAGGCCCGCATCCTAGGATGCTTTGCTTGATACTCGCCTCTGACCTGCTTTATTACCAATTCGGAGTCGCCATATACCAAAATCCTCTTAGCATTCAGCTTTCTTAAAATCTTCAGGCCAGCAATCAGAGCTTCATACTCAGCTTCATTGTTTGAACACTCAAAAGCCAACTTGTAAGAGCAAACCCTCACGTTACTAGGCACTTTGTTTGGGGCGGAGAAAGGACTGCGTACCCAAATTCCAATTCCAGCACCATCATTTCCCACTGCTCCATCAAAATCCATGGTCCACAAACCTTCTTCCTCCTCTTGCAAGTGCTGGAAATCTGTTTGTTGTGCCTTGTCTGCTTGCTGTCCATTACTTTCAGCTGATTGCCCAACATTGTTCTGTTGTTCTTGTCCTTCTTTCTTTAAAATTTCTCTGAAATTTTCTGTTATTTCCGGAATATCATCTGCTTCTACTAACTGACTATCTATATCATTTAAACTATCTGAATACAAAACAAAAGACTCTAAATCTGTATGTACATAGTTAATTGGATGATTTATTGGTTTCTCCTTGCTTGTGATCATGTATTTCATTTTTTGTTCCCGATACAATTTCCTCATTTGTCCAAACACCAGAATCGTTGCATAGGAGAAATCTAGTTGTAGTGTCCCTTTCAATTTCGCTACCCAAGACCTGGAAAGAAGCATGCCAAACCTTGGAGGAATATCTGCTACAACCACATCCATCAAAACATTCTTCATTGGGAGCTGATCCAGACTCACAACCAAGTCTTTGATGAGTCCTATACATCTTACTCTGCTGGAATCAAATGAATAGAGATCATGGTATTGCCGGGTGATGTCCAGACCAAGTTTATCCATGATAGCCTTGGGCATGAGATTGTGAGAGGCTCCGGAATCGAACATGGCATTGTGTAACACAAAATCATGCAATCTTAAACTGATATAAAAGGGTGGCACATCACTATCAGGAGACTCACCATTCGATGCTGGTCCAAAAATCATTTCAGGCTGATCGTCTTCAACATTCACCATGTCAGACATTGGGTCCAAATTCAACATCTTAGATATTTGTCCTCTATAACTGTTGTTCTTCATTATTTCAGTCAAGGGGATGGATACTTTTAATTTGGAAATCTCATTCTCTAAATTAAAAGCGGGAATCTTTTCTACCTCTTTGACTGGGATTTCTTTCTTTTCCTTTTCTTTTGATGCAGCTTGCTGATGTGATTGTTCTGCTGATGTTGATTTGCTGCTCTCCGGACCAACCGCCTCTTTTCCTTTCCTTTGTGTAGCTGATGAATCATTCTTTGATGCCTCAACATCCTTCCTTTTCTGAATTGGTTTGGCCGTCACATCTCTGTTTCTAAGTGAATATCATTTCTGATGTGAGAACAGAGCATTCATATACCCCCTTTGATACTCCTCTGATTCTTCTTGTAAAACAGTGTCACTTGCTAGAATGAAATCTGCATCTTTGTGTGTAGCTGAGCTCACCGCACACTCCTCTTCTTCGGTAATGTAAGTAGGCAGCTCATCTAGAGTAAAGAGGTGGTTTTCTTCACCTATTACATTTCCGTCCTCATCTGACTCCGGTCCATGCACAAAATTTTGCTGCAAAGGTGTCTGTACTGGCTGTTGTGATGTCTGCTCTCGGGCACGCTGATCTCTCTATCTTATTTTACATTGTGGCTGCTGCTGCTAGCCACGGAATTTAGGATTTCTAAATTATGACCCAGGTTTGTCGAGCTTCACCCTTTCAAGCATCTGCTCTACCTTTTTGAGTAATTGATCCATCGAAGAAGACTCTTCCTTAACAGTGACTTTCTTTTCTGCTTTTGCTCTAGCTCTCTTGGACAACAGATTTGCTTCAACACTGACCGCGATTTTCTACATGTCTTCCATTGTGGCCAGTTCTCTCTCTCTTAATTGGTAGTCCATGTCAGCATCAAAACCATTCGGAAAGTTCATCATAGCTAGTCCCACAGGTGGCTTTAGATGATCTGGAATTTCGTTATAAACTGAATTGAATCTAACACAATAGTCTTGGACCGACTCACCAGCATTTCATTTGATTTGCTCATATTCAGCTAGAATTTGAAGAGGATTCTTTTTCACTTCCCATCAGTTTAAAAATTGTCTTTGTAGGTTGGCCAAGGTAGCGATACTTGCCGCCGGCAAACCTCTGAACCATTTCCTCACATCACCTACAAATGTCTGTACAAAGAGTCTCATTGCCACATTCTCCGCATCGATCTCATGAAGTTCATAGAAATCAGCCATTTTGTCCACATGTTGCTGAGCAGTAATGCTGTTAGGAGTGCCATCAAAAAATGGGATTTTGCTTTGATAATTTGCGGGCATATCATCTAGAACTTGAGGCAGAACAAGGGGTGCAAAACGGGCAGCCATCACTCTTGGTGGATTTGGCCTTGGAGGTGTTGGAGGAGTTTGCACAGTTTGTAAGGGGCTAGCAATTGGAGTTTGAGGCTGTGTTGCAATATAATTATCAATTAACCGGTTAGCTCTTTCGGTTTCTAAATCTACAAGAAATTGTGGATTGGGGACAGTATAGTCAACAGCCCTTTCAGATTTAGACTCGAACAATGATATTTCAAACCGTTCGTCAAACTCAAGCTCTTCAAGATACTCAAAAATTTCAGGACATGAATGGGATTTGAACACGGGAGTTATGGTGCTCTCTTGACGAAGGAGTCTCGGAATCAAATTGGGGTTTTCGTAAATATGAGGAGGATCCGGGTCTGGATTGGCTATGGTATATCATCTCGAAACCAGCGTGCTATTGAGAAAAATCACAGGACATAACCAACTTACTCAGCCTATCCAATCCTAAACTTATCATGCGGAAGCTTAGAATTATTAAGAAATAAGGGGATTTGATTTCAGTGTCCCCAGCGGAGTCGCCACTATGTTAGCACCTAAATTTGCCTTAGGCTGAAGGAAGGAAAAATTCAGGGTAACCAAAAATCACGCTCAGCCTGGTAGCTAGCCCTACCAGAACAGGAGAGAGCTCTCTCTGAGTCACGCTTAGTGAATGGATAAACAAAACGATCTGAGATGACTTGTAATGAAGTATTGATCTTAGGCTAGTAAGTGAATAGGGATACAAGAAACAATTTTTATGAATGACTGAGCTTCTGGGATGGTATGGGACCAACAGTCAGCAAAGAACAGAGAATTTAATACAAAGGCACAGATTACTTCGTGAGGCAAGGCAGGCAGAAAGTGTAGCAATTTAGTTTGAAATAACGCGGAATGGAGAGATTGTTTAGGAGAGTGAAAAGGGCATAGGAACATGAATCCTTTTCAACAGAAGAAGAACATTGAACATGAAATTTTCCCACAGGCAGAGCAATAAAATTGAATTCTACCTTATCTAACTCAGAAAATTTCACTGGAAATGAACATGAATTGAATTATGAAACATAACGAAATACATATGAAAACATAAGAGACAAATTTTCTACACTCACAACCACATGAATCTCATGAAACAGAGCCGTTGCCTTTCATTAATTCTCTGTCAAAAATATACAGTGAAGAAGCAAAGTTTCTTTCCCACAGTCTCCCAGAAGTTACAAGCCAACCAACCCTTTGCAAATGGTTTGCATACAATATATAGAATGTGCCATGAAGAGATAGAATGCCCAAGGGTTGGGGAGTTACTCGAATCATTACAAAATGGAGATGAAGAGCCAACCATCAGCTACAGGTGCAGCGTTACAAACATGAAAAATGGCTTGGGTGACCGTTTGCCTTCTTTCGCCACTTGGATAGAAGCCAATCTGGAGAGAAAATACTTTAAATGCCACCTTAGGTGCCAAAAAACTGAAATGTAGATGAGTGGGCCCACTTGGAGAAGTTGCAAATCGAAATTTCGCGAAACGGAGGCAAATTTGGCATTTTTTCCTGTATGCGCCGCGCCATTTTCTCTGTGCACCACGCCACTTGGGAGCCTGTTTTGAGGCACTTTCAGGAGTCCAAAATGTGCCCAAGTGTGCTTGTTGGAAAGCCTGTCCTGTCTACTTTCTAACCCAACTAGAATTTCTGAATTTGGTGCTCATTTGCCCCTCCAAATCTTCATTCTCCCAAGACTGCTTCCTGTGTGTCAAAATAGGGGCAGAGAGGTCATTTTTGGGTGTTTTTGACCTCCTGGAGACTCAGATCTTGCCCAAATTTCTTGTCCAAGCACCAGTAGTCGTGATTTTTCATGCTGAATCCAAAAATGCAAACCATTCTTCATTTGGAGTTCCCAATTTTTAGCACCACAAGGAGAAAAAACCTGTGTTTTGCCCAAAAATTTGTCATGTGACCAAAATTTCCCCAAATTTCTTGAAATTTGGGCTAGAGGTCCCCTATGAAGTGCTATGCTGTGCCAAGGAAGCTTCAGCCAAGATTTGAAGCCGATCTTTCTCTTTTGCCTCTTTTGCCTCTTTTGTTGCTTTGCTCAATTTTTCCTTCAAGCTCTTTATCCGGGCCCTTGCACTCATGTTTCGTGCCCTGTAATGGAAAGTCATGTGTCTCAGTAAGGCATGGTCCTTGTCGGCCTTGTCCAGTAGCCTCTCCAAGTGCATGTTGACTCTCTCTAGATTGGCCTCATTGATCTCTTGCTCCAATGACGTGAGCTCAACTCTTCTTCTTTGTGCAGCTTGGCGATGCTCACGAATGTTTTGTAGCTCCATAATCACCTGCTGATCCTCTAGCTGTTTGTTTCTCTGCTCCAGGTACTTCATGTTCCACTTGGCCCTCTCCAAGTCAAGGGATAAGGCCTCAATCACTGATTTCTGCTCCTGGATGATCTCTCTAAGCTCTGCATTTGTCGATTTTGTATCTGTCTCATCATCATGAAGGAGAACGAATTCTGTCTCTTGTTCACCTGATGGCTCACCTGAAGGCCCATCATCATGCATTGGCTCCTTACCTTTGTCTTGTTCCTGTGTCGTCGATGTAGAAAGCGAGGCCCCTTCCACCCCGAGTGGAGATAACACTCGCTTTGCCGCTGCAAATAAATGTCTAATGCCTCTCTGATAGGTGATGAATACTAGCATAGTAGTGGTCTCATGGATCTCATACTGATGAGAACGACCACCTATCTCATGCTATGCCTCTGATACTACCTGTGGAGTGCTGAAGAAGTCACGGGAGATGAATTCCTCCCAAGCAATGCCCTGCAATCCCAACTGATGATCCACCAAAATCCAGACAAGAGCAAAGTGATAAACACTGTTAAGCTGCTGCTCATGGGTCTTATGCTGCATGAAATTTTTCATCCTCTCTATGTTCCTACAAATGAAAAATGGGAGGTTCATCATCTGCACCTTGGTAAAGTGCATGAACAACCTGATGTGATAGGCATATAGGTGAGAGAACCTCCCCTCACAACTAAAGTACTTCATGATCAATTTCATGAGCGGTGCATACTCATCTTTCAAATATCTGAATGGGAAGACTCTTGTGAGATGCCTCAAACAATTGGCCTTAATGTAAGGCTCATAGTATTTCCTATCCACCTTCTTCTTCTTATGCCACTGTTCTCCAACATTTGGTATGCCTATTGCCACTGAGATAGTTTCGGGTGTCAATGTGAAGGTGACCCCGACCAAGATAGACTGACCTCCATGTAGATGAAGCACAAAAAGACAGGCCAACTCATGATGAACTCTAACATTTGCCACCCTTTGACAAAATTCAAAACATGCTAGGTGTTGGAAACATGACATAGAAAGAGGGAATTCCTGCAATTCAGTGAGGGTGTTTGGCTCATCCCTAACATGTTTTCCACTCCTGTGATGTCTCCTGGGGGCCTGTTCTCCTAAAGCTGTATCACTGTGAGTTTCCACCTCATACTCTGATGAACCCTCAAATGCCATGACTGTTGTTTATATATTGTATTAAGGCTGCCCTTTGATGATGGTGAAGCTGGGTGTTGTTTGTGATATCTTCCACCAAGGGGAATAATGAAACAAAGGGAGTATTAGGAGGGGAGTAATGTAATGGGAATAGGGGTTATAGGGAGAATTTTGTTTAGGGATATGTAGGGGTTTTGGGTATTTTGATAGGTTAGGGTTTGGGGTTTTTATTGACCAATAGGAGTAGGGGGAAGGGAATAGGGTTTGGTAGTGTTTTAGGGTAGTGATAATAGGAAAAATGGCATGGGGGAGTAAGGAAAAAAGGTAAGGAAGGGAAAATGGGACCTTGGTATCAACAACACAATTACACAACCCTAGCAAAAATGGCCCTTTGTGTTTTCTTGTGGTTGCTTTATGAGTTTTGTTGCATTTCAATTGTAAGCATACATCACTATATCATTTACATAATTTGAGGAACCATTGAGGTTATAGAGCCTACCTCTCAAGCTTATGGGCTTCCACAAAAGATTTGAGGGAGTTTTGGCAAGTTTCTAGCCCTTTGTCTATGTGCGCCGCGCGCAAAACCCAGTTTGCTGCGCTCTGGGTGTGCGCCGTGCCAGTTAAGAATTTGCACTGTGGGCGAGCTCTGTGTGAGCCGCGCCCTGTGTGTGCGCCGCGCCCTTGCCTATATGCACCGCGCGCCTGTAATGGCCTCCAAACTTGCTCCAAACCACGTGATTGCACTCTCCACGACTTTGCAATGTTTTCCCTCTGCCTTTGATTGCACAATGACTTTGATTTTGGTGGGAATTTGTATATATAGACTTGGAGGTCATGATTTAAATTTTTCTTTTTCAAAAAACCCACTTTCTATTGTTATGTTTGACACTTTTTTACTGACTTTAAAACAACCCTGATTTTCACTTTTCCTCTGAATTTGGCTCAAGTGATGAAATTTTCGACACTCTTTGCAGGGATTGCTTGACAAGACATTTGGCCACGGAAACCATGATTACATCTGAATAGATCAACTGAAGACATTTTTGAAAATTTTATCACCCATGACACTGTTTGACTCTTCTTCAAAACAGAGATTTGGAGAACAGTCGAAGTTTATCAATATGACGATGAAACTCTGTGAATCATTACTTTACAAGGGCATCACTCTGGCCTACATGGCTTTACTTGACATATTTAAAGGCCAAATTGATTTAATCCCTAGACCTAATGACTAAAAATGACTTTTGTCCATTAAAGGACCAAACCTTGACTGTCATGGACTTTGGTGATCATTGACAAAAGACCTAAGCCAACAGGAGCCAGACATGAGGGGAATGACTAGCATGACCTTCTCCGTCAGATCATGGCATGCCCCTAGCGAAATGCAGCTGAATGAATGGAGCGGGACACCTAAAAATGAAATGCATAAAGAGTTTTGATCTCTGACGAATGGCTGACCAGACCGACTCTAACAGCTTCTAATCATATGGAGAGTTTGTTTGTGCCGCTTGCATGAAAAACTTATACAAAGTTATCATATGCTACTATATTGTCACATTTGAGTCGCATTTCCAAATTTTTGAGCATTTTCGCACAAGTGTCGTCACAATCACCGCAAAGTACATCTTTAGTGTCGCGCTTTTCATAAATATTTTGCATTGAGGGAAATGCTTTATTCATGTGTTGGGACGATCTATGTTGTTGTGTCATCAAATATTCTAAGTGTGTGATCACAGTCAAAAGTCATCACCATTCACACTGATCTCATTGATCCCACACTTAGCCATTTTTGGAAAAACATCACGACCGGGCAACCTAGCTTCACCAGGCCTCCCTTGAGTTGTGCATAGCGTAGTCTCAATCCTCTAGCTATGACCTTACTTCTTGGCACTACGCAATGTGCAGTTCGTGCCTCCCATGACTGTTGCACTGTGTAGTTCTTGTGCCCAAGCCCTGACCTTCACCTCCAAAATTACACAACAATTCCACCCAGTGTTGCCTCCATTGTGCACTGCGCAATCACAAGCCTCAAGCTCATCTCTTGATCCCTTAAACTATGCAACTCAACAATATCCTTTCCTCCCTTATCTCCCAAAACTACGCACCTCGCAACTTCAAGCCTCAAGCGCATTCCCTGAGTGCTTTAAATGTGCATCTCCACAACATCCCACCCTTCCTTGACTTTCAAAACTGTGCAGTGAGCTTTCCTTGTGCCCATCCCTTTAGTTTATCCCACTAGCTCCGGAAACTGTGCAGACTTGTCTGTCAGACTTGCCTAAACTAGGCTTTATGTATTCTTAGGGCTTAAGATTTTCCCTTGGTTGCTAGAACTGCACATTATGTAATCACTAAGCCCCTCTTCATAGCATGTCACTTGTTCTAGGTTCAATTGGTGGATCAGAATCCATCAACTTAGACTAGGGGGTTTTTGGATTGATGTTGTCTTGTCATGAGTTAATTGCATGAACATGTACGCTATCATGTCATGAAAATATGATGAAGAAGGAGAAGAAGGAGGGAAACATGTTCAAAGAGTGTCTCGCAGTTGAGCTTACAAGTTGATCGATTAAGTGAAAGCGAACGGACACTAGTTTGTGACCACTATTCAAGACTTGAGATCATTGAAGATTCCTCATCACCAAGCCATGCGGAGGTGGAAAGAAAAGCATCTTCAGGAGGACATTCAACACTTAGCAGCAGTAGTCGCTTGACATTATCATATCCTCAAGCAGTCCATGTCAGTGGTGTCAAGTCATTTCATGTCATGAGTGGTCGTATGCCACCTTACTATTGTGGATCATGCATATTGTATACAAAATGTATTGTAAAGTGGAAGTCCAAAGGACACGCATGGAATGTAAAGAGACATGTAAGTTGAAAATTCATGGGAAGTCAAACAATTATGAGGGTAGTAAAAGAGTCACGTTTGGTTATATATACTCCCTCATTGTATGAGAAAATGTCTTTTCACCTTGGCTCCTGCTGCAAGGCACTAGAGAGACATATCAGTTCTTTTGAGGGGAAAGGAGTGGCTCCAAAAATACACTATTGGAGCTAGTGACATTCATTGTATACATGTGTCTTGGAACTTTTACTTAATAGCAAAAACCTTCAAGGCCAACACATTCTTCATGCATGGATTATGGATATTTGTAATACTATTCTGTGAATGTTTGTAATTCATGTTTGCCTTCATCTGTGCTAAATTAGTTGAACAATTTCAGTTATTTTGGCACTTATCACATTGTGAATGTGTTGTAATTTCTATTATCAATGTCGCATCCTCGTGGACTATTTTGTTGGATATTAGATAGATCTTCCTCATCATATTGGTTCCAATGACTGTCACATCTCTATGGACTATTCCTCTTGATGTTTCACAGGCCCTTATTGTTCATGTGTGTCTCTACTAGGGTGGTACTACTATCTCTCTCTTAGAGGCTCACTTCTCCTCCCCTTCACAGTGAAAAAAATTTAACACACATATGATTGAATGCTCACCAAGAACACCCCTTTGCTTTTCAAAGGTGCATGTGCACTCCTCTCTCTTGATGGCAGTTAGAGTCAAGGCATCTCTATAAGAATACATGGCAATCGGTCTAATATTGCAGATGGAGCTCCTACTCCAAACGGTGTGAGGTCAAATTAGGACTTCACATTAGGGATATCTCTTGGTTGATTGATTTCCAGCACCATCAACACATGGGAAAGTGAAAGTGGTCCGTTCTTTTCCCTAAGGTTGTAGCCACAAAACCCATCAAGTAAGGAGAGGTATTTCTTTCATGCTAACATATCTGAGACTTGGTCAATAAAATTTAATGGAAAGTGGTCTTCACGAGTGGCTCTATTCAACTCTCTATAATTAACATGGATTCTCCATTTTCCATTCTTCATAGGGACAATAATGAGAGTAGATACCCATTGGATATCAGAGATGTAATAGATAAGGTTTATGGAAAGTATTTTCTACAATACTTCTTTAATTATATATTTCAATGTCGAATTCATCCTTCACTAAGGCTAGAAAATGGATTTAGATTCATCTTTGGTACACACACACCCACGATGTGTACATAAATTTGGGTGAATTCCCTTTCTATTAATATAATTCTTTGCAAAATAATTACTATGTCTTTTAAGTACCTTAATTAGTTGTCTTTTGTAGCTTAGAAAGTCTATGATTAATGTTCATGAACTTCCCTAAGCTATTTTTTATAGGCTCAATGAGGGAATTAATATTTTCAATAATATGTGCATCATTTGGCGTTGGAGGTGTATTAACTATAGAGAGGTTTTCCTAAGCATGAGACTTAGGATTTGATTAAGGCCATGCTAGGAAAATGGTGAAGTTGAATCTATAAAGTCACTAATTTCATCATCTTATATTTTTTATGTAATGGCGAGGTGCTGCTTTATTTTAACTATTTGTTGGGAAGCTTCTTCCTCATTAGTTTTCTTTCCATTTTCCCAAATTGTTATTTTTGTCTCAATTCTAGGCTTGGGAGGGGGTATAAAGTAACTTGCTTGGTGAAATTACCATGAGAAATTCTCATACTTCTAGATAGATAGCCACTATAAGAATCAAAAAATGCTAACCATGGTCATCAAAAATTTAAGGGATATCCTCTTAAGGTAGAGTTAGGTTGTAAGCGTATGAAATCAATTGGATACTCTATGGAATCCACTAAGATTAAAATATCTTTTGGAGTACCATTGGGATTGACCGTAGATATGCATGTTGGATCATTGTGGGTGTTTTTCTAAGGACTATTAATCCTAAGGTTTGCATTGTTTCAAGAGTCATGGCAGCAATGGTGACCCCCAAGTCCACCAACAAATTGGGAATGACCATATTGTTGATTTTCACATTAATTATTATGCTTATATGGTCTCAATATTTAGTTATAAAAACACCCCTGAGAATTAGGTCTACTAATTTTCTAATTACATGGACTATTTGAGGATCTTTCCTCGTTCTCCCTAGTTTTTGAATGCATAACTTTCTCACAACTTTTGAGTAAAATGGAACATCATTGATGAGTTGGAAGGGAGGTATTCGGACAGACATATTTTAAGCTCCCCTAAACAAACAATATTTTGGTTGGTAAAAGGTTTTTTTTGTTCAATCTTTCTAGAAAACATGGATTTTGTAGCTCATTCTTGTTTGGGTTTAGATTCATAGGAAATATAAGGGATTGTACATTTGGTGGATTTTCATCTTGAGTGTCCTCCTTTTAATATTCTATTCATTCTATGGCGCCCCTCCTTACTACAAATTATGCACCAGACCTCCTCATGCTTCTCCTTACCTTTTGCTAATTCTTGCAATTGAACTCTGAGCAAGACCAACTATGACTAAAATTGAGCCATGCAAGGAATTCATTCTCTTGCTACTAGAGATGCCTACAACTTCAATGTGATCTCCATAACTTCTGACTGAATCACAATCTTCTACTATGTTAATGGCATTCAAACACTGGGAAGAAATTTGGAAATAAACCACTCCTTATGCTATGCATCTAGGATCTCAAATGCCAATTTTCCTAGCACTACTTTAAATCTCTGATCAGAATACAAAATAGTGTTGTTATGTCCCTGCTTGATCTCCTTTAGCTCTTTGATGCGGTGCATACTTAGGCCTGCAGATTTCTTTCAACATTGCTTGCTTGATCTCTGTTAGGGTTCTCGATTGTCCAGCTAGTGTATTTCTCTTGTACTTCATATACCAAGTTAATTCTCGATCTCTAAAATAGATTTTAATTGTATAAACTTGGTGACATCATTTTGGACGCTATTTGTAGTGCATACTGCCTCACACACAAGCATATGTTATTCGGGATCCTCAATCCTGAAACCATGAAGCACAGGCATCTTGGAAGTATCTTCCATTTTCTTCTGCCTACTAGTCCATGATAATAGTCTACTAGGCATAATCGTTGTCTATTATGTTTCACTTTGCCTAATTTTTTCAATGGAGGACTATGTGCTCTGCTTCCATTCAACTGACTAGATTCACTCCTACTACTAGTTGGACTACATTCACTTTCCTTACAAACTAAAGTATGTAAAACACCACTTGGAGAAATTACCTCTTGATCAACTCATGCACACGAGGTCATGGTTCAACATAGGATTTTTTGAGATAAAGAATATTTGTTTAGTTCCTTCAATCTTTGTGACAAACTTTATCTTTGTGATCTTCTTGCTTTGTGTCAAAACTGCATCTTGTGGCCATTTGCTTTTCTCGCTTTTTAAAAGTTGTTGAGCGACGATTTTGAAAGTTGTCTTTCTTGGTCTTTTGATCATTGTCACCAAGCTCTTTTTTGCTACTTTTTGGTCGTTAAGAGCATCTTGAAACCCCTATTTTGTTGAGTTGTCGCCCATTTTGAGTTGATAACTTGCAAAGTGTTTTTTGTTTCCTATTTTTTAGTCTCAGAGTTTTCAATAATATTTGGAGCACTTTTGAAAAGTTGTTTTTTGTTTTTACTTTTGAAGAAAAATTCTTGAAAACTTGGTTTTTGCTTTCTTTTGCCTTGTTTTGATTTGGTTTCAATCTTTGTGACAAACTTTATCTTTGTGATCTTCTTACTTTGTGTCAAAACTGCATCTTGTGGCCATTTGCTTTTCTTGCCTTTTGAAAGTTGTTGAGCGACGATTTTGAAAGTTGTCTTTCTTGGTCTTTTGATCATTGTCACCAAGCTCTTTTTTGCTGCTTTTTTGTCATTAAGAGCATCTTGAAACACCTATTTTTTTTAGTTGTCACCCATTTTGAGTTGATAACTTGCAAAGTGTTTTTGTTGCCTATTTTTTAGTCTCATAGTTTTCAATAGTATTTGGAGCACTTTTTAAAAGTTGTTTTTTGTTTTTACTATTGAAGAAAACTACTTGAAAACTTGGTTTTTGCTTTCTTTTGCCTTGTTTTGATTTGGTTTCCTTTTGCGAGTGAAAGTGCATTTTATTTGTCTTGAGATTTGCTTTTAGTGTTTGGACGAAAATGAGCATTAGCAACTTATATTCTATCTAAACATCTTAAGTGGCTAATTAGAAGCGATAAACAAGTTACTTTCATTCTTTGCTTTAGAGTAGTCTTAAGTTTTTTGCATCAGCATATACTTATTGCATTAGGATAGTTTGTGCATCTTTTAGGGCATTCATAGTTTTTGTTAGTTTTTGTGAGTGTGAAACTTGTTAAAAGAAAAGAAAAGAGAAATTTATTGCTTTCTTAGTAGTTCCTTAGAACCTGGTAGAAATTTCTTTCATCAAAAAACAAAATGATTGCATCTGCATATAGTTTGGTTTTTATTAATTTAATTCACGTCAAAAAACACCACAAGTTTCATTTTCGTTTATCCCTTGACTTAAGAACAGTCCATTTAAAAACAAGCGCTAACTAGAATATACTAGAACTTTTTTATATTGTCAATCTAGACACACCAACAAGTTTTAGGATATTTAGGGCCTTGGATTAGGCGAGTGGAGAGAAAACTCTCCAAGGCCATTTTCAATTGTCAAACATAGAAGTCTAAATAATGAGTGCAAATCCAATAGCGTTAGGGAGACCAGGAAAGCTCTGGATCTGGGAGTTAAGCACAAGGGTTTTTGAAGATAAGGAAGAGAGATACCCCCTCTCCTACTTGTCGGATCTTACCTCAAGACTATTCCGCCTGGCTTCTGACACGAGTTGGTAACCTTAGTTGCTTCTCCTAGGGATCTACATAGGTGGCTGTAGAGGGGAATCCCATGGCACCTAAGGTCGATGTTGTATCACTCTCAGCAGTACTTCTGGAGGGCACCCTTGCGAAGCTTGGGGGCTTGCACCGGCACAGGCTGTTGTTTGGAGGTCAGCGTAACTTCCTCTGATACCTTCACTGGTAGGCCTGGGCCATCATTATCCCAGACTATCTTCGGAAGGCCCCTACTTCACTTTCTTGTATTTTGGTGTCTGGTCCTCATCACCCGGAGCGGAAATACTTGAAAGTTGTTTGACTGGCTGATATCTTTTAGGGACTTTTTTTAGTGTGTGCTCTGTGCTCTTAGTTGGCCTAGCTTTCATTTTTTCTTGAGTCTTTAATTAGATCTTAATAAAAAATTCAAAGTGGCTGACCGATTGCCTAGACGGTCTCGAAGACTTTGTGGTCTTTCACCACCAAGTTTAGAGCCTTCTCCTAGAAGGCACAGAGGTAATACTGCTAGTGGTTTTCACCCAGTGGCAGCCGACGCATCAGGGATTGATCCTCCGCTTGGGGGAATTCGTGTACAAGACAAGCCTGGTACTACCACAGAGCCAGAGAGGAACACTCTAGTTCTCTCTCGAGTCCTCTTCTAGTCGGAAGATAACATTGAGGTAGAAGAACTCTCAGAGCCATTAGCAGCTCCGAATTCTCCTCTGCCTTCTGATCATCCAGATGTAGTAGTATACATTGGGACTCCGACACATAGACCTTCAAGTCCAGGTCACATCACACACATCCCTTCGATGACCACTGCTGGGAGCATGGCATCCACCGCAAGTGCTACAGGCACACAGACTCCTATATCAGTACAAGGGGGAGGAACCATTTCCATCCCTTCTACATCTTTATTTGGGTCTACTGCTAGCACATCTTTGTTTGGGTCTACTTCCATTCTATCGACGAGTGGAAGTTCCCAAGCGCATGCATCCAGTTCTGGATTCTTCCCGTTTGGCACCCAGTCACAGGGTATTCCGTCAGTTTCATTCAGTGCCTCCACATCCATGATGAGTGGATCGACTTCATTTCAGGGTTTTCCTTTTGGAAGTGGTCATATACCACATTCCAACCCGACGATAGGATCTATGCCTTTTTCTTCTATAGGTCAAGGCAGTAATCCCTTTCAAGGTTGGACTAACCCTGCGGTTAGTGGCATAGGAACTAGGAATCCACTTTTTGGCCAACAAGGGAATACACTATACTCCACAATTAGTTCGTTCCGAAGTATTCCTCCCTTAGCTACTACTTGGAATCCTTATCAAGGGTTATCAACTCCTTATAATGCTTTAGGAGGGAACTTCACTGGTTTTGGAGGTGTTTCGGCTAGAGTTGGTCAAACTCTGAGTTTTGCTGGACCACAAGGGTCACCTTTTGGTTCAGTGGGTTCTACTAGTTACTTCGGGTAGCTTGGTGCCTTTCAAAATCCAGGCCAATCTTTTCAGAACTTTGGGAACTCTGCCCAATCTGGGTGGAATCCCCAAGGTCCTCCTAGGCTTCCTTTTCTAGCAACGTTGAATTTTCCAGATCTCACGAAATTAACAAATGATCCAATCAGATACAATCTGGCCTGGCCTCCGGTCCCAACCAAACTCCCTTCGGACATTCCAAAGTTCGAGGGGAAGGGTGGTGAAGACCCGGGCGACCATGTAACCACATTCCATTTGTGGTGCTCATCAAACTCCCTCATCGATGACTCAGTTAGGTTGAGAATTTTTCAATGCACCTTAACTGGTAATGCGGCCAAGTGGTATATAGAGTTGCCAGGGGGCAACTTTACATCTTTCGTCGATTTGGCTAATATTTTTCTAAACCATTTCTAGTTGCCCGTCCGTTATGATGCCAAAACTGAACTTCTGGCCAATTTCTATCAGGATACGAAAACTCACATTTCTGACCATATTCAGGAATGGAGACAGAGAAAGAGGCTCATTAAAGCCGAAATTCCGCCTGAATACCGTCTCGAATGGTTCTTGAAATTGTTACAACCTGAGATTTCCAAGGATGTCTGATCTAATAATCACCCAATGAGTGACCTCAGTTAAGAATTATTAAAAATGAAGGTATTACAGACTCATATGTTGGTGTGTGTGTCTATGTTATTTAAGCAACGGATCGATCGGATTGCAAATACACAGACACTTGACATGGAAAACAATAAATAAATACAGTAAGCAACTACAAGAACACAAGAAATTAATAAGGAGTTCACCCTATCCTCCAGGGCTACATCTCCGGTCTAGCTCTAATTGGTGGCCTTCTTTTATTATGTCTTGAAGCAGAGAATTACAATGAAAGAGCTCAAAATGAGTCTCCTGAAACAGATTGGCTTGGCAGGGTGGTTCTTGGATTCCCCAAGCCACTAGAGTACATAGACTCTTTCGCTTACCAACTCTTTTACCTCTCTGGTCTGACAGATCCTCTCAGGGATGGCTTGAATCTCTCAAGCTCTCTGGTGCTCGACGCTGCCTTTGGTCAGCTCGACCCTCTGTCTTCTTTCTGCTTTTTGCTTCATTGATTCTTTTCTCTTCTCTATCTTCTGTCTTTGGTTCTTTCTCTCCATCCTCAGTGTCTTTCTGTTCTCTGCCCATGGCTTTAAACCATTCAAGCTCATGGTGGTTCGATTCCTCTTCCACCTCCATCGGATCGCCTGCTTGCAGCTGCACTTGGAGTTCCCTGTTTCGGCACCATCATCAGGCTCTCAAGGATGGCCACTTGTTGGGTCCCTATAATACTAGTGATTACACCATTACTATTGTAGTTATACCCCTTATTAATATTGGTGTGCCCCTATTGCCCCCATATTGTTATTACTATGCCCCATAGAATCCCTCTATTGTTATTTTTGTGGCTTTATATTATTATTGTTAGGTCGGCTGGATTATATTGTGACTCCTTAGACTCCTATATATAGAAAGGAGGTTTTGTCATTTGAATCATCCAAGAATTGTTCATTTATGTAATGTAAAGGAGGTTTCCCCCTTGAAGAGGCTGAATTCTAAGGCGTTGATCTATCTTTTCTATCTTTTCTTGAGCTGGTTTCATAACATTTGGTATCAGAAATTTGGATTCTAGGGTTTCGCTGCTCCAAACAAGTCATTGTGGAATTTTCGCTATAACTTTTATTGTGTGACGTTTCAGAAGTCTAAAAAAAAACCCATTTGAGAAAAAATTGCGCTGAACCTTGGGTCCAAATTTCAGATCTTTTCACACGATATTTACGGAGATATGATCTAAGGAAGTTGGTCTTTTTGCAGACTCCTGAATTTCATTCAAAACAGGTGACCTAGGGAAAATCGTCATAACTTTCTCTCTGGGGATCAGATTGAAATTTCGTAAGAAGGTACAGAAATAGGACGGACTGTAGATTCTTGTATGCATGTTTTAGATCCAAAGGTTGAAACAGTGACTCGTGGCACGTCATACAAGTTTGCTCTACTGAACTAGTCTATAAGCAAGTCACTGTGGGAGATTTCACATAACTCTTCCTTGGAGAATCCAATTTGGGTCAGACTTGTGGCATTGGAAAGAGGACACAGAGGGCTACTATAGATCACAAATTTAGAACTAGATGATTGGAAAGTACAGAGATACATCAGAGGCAATATCGAGCTCCTACAAAGTGAAAAAGGTGTGTAGATTTTCTTAAATTTTTGCTTAAGCTTGGTTTGAAAATTTATTTTGAAGGAATTCAAAGGGCATAGTAGAGAATTATTATCGGTAACTGATGCCCCGAGGAAAGAAAATGCAAACACCTAGTAAGGAACCTGAAAGCTCTAGCATGACTCATGAAGAAGAGGAAGAAATGCAACATGATATATCAAAATTACAAGACCAAGTGCAACAACTGTCCCTTGCACAAAAAGGAACAGAATCTAAGATGGATGGTTTAAAGAAAGATGTAGAAGCTAAGATGGATGGTTTAAAGAAAGGTGTAGAAACTAAGATGGACTGTTTAAAGAAAGGCGTAGAAGCTAAGATTATTGAGGTGGAAGCTAAGATGGATGATTTGAAGATAGATTTGAAGACAGACATAGATGAATTGAAGATAAATATGAATAAGTTGCTACAAGAAATGGTCCCTAAGGGTGAAAGGGTACTAAAGGAAACTCATGATGAGAAAAAAAGAAATGTTAATCATGATTCCATAGACGCTAATGTTGGATCAAAGACTCACCATATTCCAAAAATCGATATGAGGAAGTTTGATGGCAAGGATCCTGCCACATGGATATTACAGATGGAGCAATTCTTCGATCTCAATAATGTGCAAAACACACAAAAGGTACGTATGGAAACTTTATATTTGGAACCAAATCAGTTTGTATGGTATCAATGGCTTTGCTCTCGTAAACCATTTATCACTTGGGCAATTTTTACGGAAGAATTGATAGCACATTATGAGGATACAAAAAACAACACTTTTTTTAGCCAATTGATAAGTCTCAAACAAAAGGGTTCAATAATGGAGCACATTGAGGAGTTCCAAAAATTGAACATAAGGGTAAAAGATATTCCAGAGGAGCATAGGATTGATGTGTTCATAGGGTCTTTAAAGGATAATATCCAACATGATGTTCGCCTTTGGGAACCTGATTCATTAGAGAAGGCATTCAGGTTAGCAAGAAAAATGGAAAGCAAAATTATGGCAACCAGGAAGCATACCACTCACAACTATAAAGACGGAAGTGTTGTTGCCCCTAGTCTTCCACAACCTATAAGGTTGACACCACAACAATTGGAAGAAAAAAGAGCAAAAGGGCTTTGTTACAGTTGTGATAGAAAATACACTAAAGGTCATAAGTGTGCTGAGAAGAAATTATTCTACATAGATTGTGAAGAGGAAGAAGAAAAGGAGCAAGAAAGGTCAAAAGAAGAGGATATACTCCAGGAACAAAGCCTAGATCAAGAACAAATAAATCCGACCATATCTTGTAATGCATTGGCGGGAATTACCACTCCTCAAACCATCAAGATAGAAGGACAAATCAAGAAGAAAAAGGTAATAGTGTTGATTGATTCAGGAAGCACCCACAATTTTATTCATTGTAAGGTAGCAAAAGAATTGAATTGCTTCCTATATCCAGCACCAGAGTGTCAAGTGATGATTGCAAATGGAGGAACAATAAATTGCTCTAGAAAGTGCCATAATATCAAGCTATCCATGGGAGAATATGTATTGACTAGCCCAATGCTTTCCATTCCAATGGGAGGTGCTGATGTTGTACTAGGAGTCCAATGGCTACAATCCCTGGGTACAATAGCTTTTAATTTTCAAGAACTTTTCATCAAATTTTCTAAGGAAGGAAAGGAAGTTGAATTAAGGGGTATTGCAGGGAAACCAAGAAAGATAATCAGCTCTAATGGTATGACAAAGCTTCTAAAAAAGGAGCAAAGAGGTGTAATTGCACAATTATGCTCGCTAGATGTTTCCACATCGGAATCATCTATTTCTCCAGATCTCCAAAAAGTCCTGGACAATCATTCCAAGGTATTTGAGACTCCCAAAGGTCTCCCACCTATGCGTGATCATGATCATGCTATTCATCTGATTCCAGGAAGTGTTCCTCCAAACATCAGGCCGTACAGATATCCCTATGTCCAAAAGAGTGAAATTGAACGTATGGTTGCAGAAATGCTAGAGGCTGGTATAATTCAACCGAGTCAAAGTTCTTTCTCTGCTCCAGTAGTATTGGTGCACAAGAAGGATGGATCATGGCGCATGTGTCCGGATTATAGGGAGCTCAACAAGCTCACTATTAAAGATAAGTTCCCCATTCCTGTCATTGATGAATTACTGGATGAATTGCATGGATCAATTTACTTCACCAAGTTGGATCTTCGTTCAGGATATCATCAAATCAGAATGAAGACTGAAGACATTCCAAAACAACATTTAGAACTCATGAGGGTCATTATGAATTTTTGGTCATGCCTTTTGGCCTTACCAATGCACCTTCAACATTTCAAGGTTTGATGAATTCAATTTTCAAACCATTCCTTAGAAAATTTGTGTTAGTATTTTTTGATGATATACTAATCTACAGCAAGTCTTGGAAGGATCATGTTGAACATGTTGACAGGGTGCTACAACTATTGGAGGAGAAACAATTATATGCAAAAAGATCCAAATGTTTCTTTGGAGTCCAGGAGGTGGAATATTTGGGTCATATTGTATCTCATGAAGGAGTTAAGGTAGACCCTAGCAAAATTAAAGCCATTAAGGAATGGAAAATCCCCACATCCATAAAGCATCTGCGAGGATTTCTCGGTTGACAGGGTATTATCGCAAGTTTGTTAAGAATTATGGGAGAATAGCAGCACCTCTAACAACATTATTGAAGAAAGATGCATTTTCATGGACTCCGGAAGCAACAAAGGCCTTTGAACATCTTAAAGAGGCAATGTGCCAAGCACCGGTCTTAGCTACACCGGACTTCACAAAAACCTTTATTGTGGAATGTGATGCTTCAGGAAATGGAATTGGTGCTGTTCTAATGCAAGATGAAAGACCCATTGCTTTTGAAAGTCGTCCAATCAAGGGAAAGTTTTTAAGCAAAGCTATTTATGAGAAGGAAATGTTGGCAATACTCCATGCACTTAAGAAATGGCGACCCTACCTAATGGGAAGACACTTCAAGGTAAAAACGGATCATGATAGCCTTAAATACTTTTTAGAACAAAGATTATCCTCTGAAGAGCAACAAAAGTGGGTCACAAAGATGTTGGGTTATGACTTTGAAATCATCTACAAAAAAGGGAAGCAAAATGTGGTGGCAGATGCACTCTCAAGAAAGGATGAGGATGTGGAAGCATTGTTGTGCGCCATTTCTATTATCCAACCAGATTGGATAAACGAAGCAAGGGAGGAATGGAAGAATGACGAAGAAGTGTGGGCACTTATTCGAAAGTTACAACAAGATTCCAGTACGTCTGATACATTTAGCTGGAAAAATGATTCGTTATGGTACAAAGATCGCTTATACCTCTGTAAGAATTCCCAGCTAAAACAAAAGATTCTTATGGAATTGCACACTTCTCCCTTAGGAGGGCACTCAGGATTTTTAAAAACTTACCACAGGGTTAAGAAGGAATTTTTTTGGGATGGCCTTAAATCAGATATTCAAAAGTTTGTGGCGGAATGTTTGGTTTGCCAACAAAATAAAGTTGAAACAATTAAGACACCGGGTCTATTACAACCTTTATCCATTCCAAGCCAACGTTGGGAGGAGGTTTCAATGGATTTTATCACAGGTTTACCCAAGTCTGAGGGAAAGAGTGTCATCATGGTGGTAGTTGACAGACTTACCAAGTATGCACACTTTTGTGCATTATCACATCCATTTAAAGCCAGTACAGTTTCTACTGCATTTATGGAAACAATTCAAAAGCTACATGGAAACCCAAAGATTATTGTAAGTGACAGAGATCCCATTTTCACTGGAAATTTTTGGACAAAATTATTTTCTTGTCTTGGTACTCAGTTAGCTCATAGCTCATCTTATCATCCTCAATCTGATGGGCAAACTGAGATAGTAAACAAATGTTTGGAAGGATATCTTCGTTGCTTTGTATCTGATAAACAGACACAATGGGTCAAATGGTTGCCTCTGGCTGAATGGTGGTATAACACTTCCTTCCATACAGCAACAAAAATGACCCCATTTATGGCACTTTATGGGTATCAACCACCATCCATCACATCATATTTAAGAGAAAATTCTAAGGTTCAGGCAGTGGAACATCACATCGAACATCAACAACAAGTCCTCCAACTCTTAAAGGATAACCTCGTGTTGGCACAAAATAGAATGAAACAACAGGCAGATCAACATCGCAGTGAAAGAAGTTTTGATGTAGGTGATTGGGTATTCCTACGGCTACAACCATATAAGAAAATGTCCCTCAAGCAAGCTAAGAAGGATAATAAATTATCACCAAAGTATTATGGTCCGTACAAGGTGTTGCAAAAGATTGGTACTATGGCATACAAATTGGAGCTTCCTGCAGCTTCTCGATTGCACCCAGTTTTCCATGTTTCATGTTTAAAGAAGGTTATAGGCGACAAGCTCCCAGTTCAAAAAATATTGCCAGAACTTGACGAGGAAGGAAAAATTATATTGGAACCGGAAGCAGTCACAGAAACAAGAACTCGACAGCTACGAAATCGATCAATTTTAGAGTATCTTATCAAGTGGAAGAACTTATCTGCTGAAGATTCCACATGGGAGGATGAGAATTTTATGCAGAAGTATCCAGAACTACTCAAGCGTTGAGGACAACACTTTTTTGAAGGAGAGGGGCATGTTGGGTCCCTATAATACTAGTGATTACCCCATTACTATTGTAGTTATACCCCTTATTAATATTGTTGTGCCCATATTGCCCCCATATTGTTATTACTGTGCCCCATAGAATCCCTCTATTGTTATTTTTGTGGCTTTATATTATTATTGTTAGGTCGGCTGGATTATATTGTGACTCCTTAGACTCCTATATATAGAAAGGAGGTTTTGTCATTTGAATCATCCAAGAATTGTTCATTTATGTAATGTAAAGGAGGTTTCCCCCTCGAAGAGGATGAATTCTAAGGCGTTGATCTATCTTTTCTATCTTTTGTTGAGCTGGTTTCATAACACCACTTGTCCTCCTACAAACTGCGCTAGCTTGCCTCGTCAGTTCGTTTCTGTAGTTACGTTATGGAATGAGCCATTTGCCACCGTGGCGGTCAATTCGGACTTCAAATTATTTCATATCGCAGCTTAATCCCCCGTCAATTTTGTCTTCTCCATCGGGCATGATCTCAGCCATTAAATCTGGAGCCCCCAGATCCGACGCCGTTCGCTCATCCGGCGCGGTTGACTAGCTCGACCGTTAGCGCGCGATGAGTGGCGGTTTCCACTCTCCTCCACTTGCCACGCATTAGGCGCTAAGTGGAATCACTCCTTTTTCATCAACACTGCTTACCGCCAATGGACGCCCCCGATCAATACCGCCAGTTTTGGAGCGGGTCCCGCCTTTAGCGCTTAGTATTTTGTCCCATGGTTTTCCCAGCTCCCACGCGACCGAGTGCTTGGGGCTTCTCCATTTTGAGGGTTTTCGCCTAGCGAGCGCTAATCGTGCATCAAAAACTCCCTTTGTTTCCCGATCCAGGCCTCCCAGGGGCTAATTCCACCTCCCGTGCAGTATCCATGGGCCTCAGTCTGTGCACTTTGACTGAGGTACTTGTCGTTCCACGCTAGCTGCCACTGCCACTGGTTTAGAGGTGTTTTGATCGTTGTTTCAAATTCTTTGAATTCTGTGCCAACCCGGTACAGCCATGGCTCTGTTAATCATTCTTTATGGATCCAATTTAGATCACGGCCTTCCCACTGAAAAGATTTTGGACAACCAAAAGTTGGTTTTCAAGCATCGACTAAGTGAGGGTACTGCTGTCTCACTTGTCCAATCTTAATCCACTTTACACTGCTCGACTTTGAACCTTTGAGCCCAATTCTGAGGTACTCAACATCTCCTCTACGCGTCGTCCTCACCTTCCTGTCCAACACTGTGGCTTCTTGCAATTCATTTAGATATTCAAGTAGTAGGTCATCAATAGAAGGCAATTGACTTTGCTCTTCAGGATCCTCAATCATTGAAGGTTCAAACAATCTCAAGCAATCTACATTTACGACTGAGTAGATGTGCATGTAAGCTAGTAGATCAAGGCAAAAAGCATTTTCACCAATCTTCTCAAGTATCCTAAAAGGTCCATACATGATAGGATTTAGCTTTTTACCTTCACCTTGCATCCTGTCCTTGCTGATATACAGCCAAACCTAGTCTCCAACTTGAAAACTATGCTCCATCAGATGCTTGTCATGCCTAGCCTTGTATCTAGCTTGGCTCTTTTCCAGTTGTCCCTGTACTGCTTGGTGGATCTCCTGGATCTATTCAATGAACCTAGTCACCCTGTCCACATCACTGTGTCCATCAACTATGGTATCTTTACCAATGACAAAATCCAAAGGAGACCTTGGTGTGAAACCAAAACAGGTCTCAAAAGGAGATCTCTGTGTAGAAGAGTGTTTTGCTCAGTTGTAAGCATGCTACACATAACACAAATGTTCATCCCAAAGCTTAGGATGTTTGCTGCAATATCCCCTGAGCAACTAGATCACTGCCCTGTTAACTACTTCTGTCTGGCCATCGATTTGTGGATGAAAAGTTGTGCTTTTCTTCAGTTGGGTGTCCATCAGCTCCCACAGATTTGACCAAAACTTCCCCACAAACCAGGTGTCTCGATTAGATACAATGGAAGTGGGTAATCCAAAATGAACCCATACATGTTCAAAGAACAGTTTTGTAGTTTATTCAGTTGTAATCCGTTTATTACAAGGTATCAAAACGCACATTTTGCTGAACCTATCCACAACCACATACAAATAATCATGACCTTTCCTATATTTAGGCAGTCCTCCAACAAAATCCATGGAAACACTTTCCCAAGGGTGAGAAGGAAGTGGTAATGGAGTGTACAAGCCTAGTTTTCTATTGCTGGGCTTGTTTTTTGCACACATAGTACACCCTTTTACATATCTAGAAATTGTCTCATTCATTTTCGACCAATAACAAAATATTTGCAGCTGTGCAACTATTTTACTTACCCCAAAGTGACCTGATATCAGAGAAGTGTGTGCTTCTCTAATTATCTTTACTCTCTCTATTTGGGGAATACAGAGTTTCCCACAATGATATAAGAGTCGGTCCTTTACATGATAATCCAATTCTTCTACTCTTTTGCCTCGACTTAAAGTTGCATATACATCTTTAAAGTCTATATCTTCAGCATATTGTTCAATGTAGCTTTCATGTAGTATAGAATTATGCTTAAGTATAGTAGATGCATTTATAATGGGTCTAGACAACATGTATGCAACTTTGTTATGTATGCCCTTTTTATATCCGATGACTAAATGAAAATTTTGTAGAAAACCCATCCATCTGTAGTGTCTTGATTGCTGCAATTTAGTTTGGGAGTGTAGATATTGAAGTGGTTGATGATCAGTATGTATCACTGTCTCTTTGCCCATTAAGTAATGTTTCCATTTTTCACACTCTGAACTAATGCATACAATTCTTTATCATATGTAGGATAGTTAACTACTGCAGAATTAAATGTCTCAGAATGATAACATATGGGTTTTTCGTGATGTGTCAACACTGCTCCCATGGCATAGTCACTGGCATTTGTTTAGATATCAAATGGTCTTTGTAGATCAGGCAGTGCTAGTACAGGTGTTGTACTAATCTTTTCTTTCAAGGTGTCGAAGGCTTTCTGATGTTTGCCTCCCCACTGAAACACATTGTTCAATCATGTCAAAGCATGTAATGGAGCTGCAATCAAGGAAAAGTTAGAGATGAACTTCCTCCAATATTGTGCTACTCCTAAGAAGCTTCTCACTTCTGTAACAGACTTGGGTTTAGGCCAGTTCACAATGACTGCCACTTTAGAGGGATCTATTTTAAATTCACCACCCCCTACTATATGACCCAAATAATTTAGAGATTTTTTTTCCAAATTCACACTTTGAGAGTTTAACATGAAGTTTTTCTCTTTTCAAAACATCTAATGTATGCTTAACATGCTTTAAGTGTTCTTCCCACGTTTTACTAAAAATCCGAATGTCATCCAGATACACAATAACAAAATCATCAAGAAAAGGCCTGAGTACATCATTCATTAATCTCATGAAAGTAGCAGGGAAATTTGTCAAGAAAAAAGGCATAACCAGTGACTCATACAATCCATGCTTTGTTTTAAAAGCAGTCTTCCATGCATCTTGCTCTGCAACTCTGACCTGATGGTATCCATTGTGCAAATCCAGCTAGGTGAAATAAACAACTTCCTTTAATTGATCTAAAAGATCATCTATGCGAGGAAGGGGATAATGATTTTTTATTTTTATCTTATTCAGTGCTCGGTAGTCAATGCACAATCTCCACGAGCCATCTTTCTTCCTCACCAAATTGATTGGTGACCCACATGGTGATGTGCTAGGCCTGATGAACCCCTTCTCGAGCAACTCCTACACCTGCTTCTTGATTTCAGCATTCTCTAAAGAAGACAACCTGTACATTCCAATGTTAGGCAATGGAACATCTTGCTGCAAAATAATATCATGTATTATTTCCTTTTTGGGTGGCAGAACTTTAGGTTCTTGAAACAGAACATCATACTTTGAAACAATCTTTTCTATATCAGCTTGCTGCTTAGCATTACAGCCCTCAAATACATTGGTTTTATCAGGTTTCTTTTCCTTTACAACCATTAGTAAGAATTGTTTGCATGAATTTATCATTCTTTTCATCTGTCCTGAGTTTATGAGAGTATAATTATTCTTGAGCTTGTGAGCTCTTACAAAGTATTCCATTCCATCTTTAACAAGTAGATACTTGTTCTCAGCTCTATAGAAAATAGCTTTTCTATCATACAAGTAAGGACTCCCTAAAACAATTCCACATATATCCAAAGGAATTATGTCTAACTCAACCTCATCTACAAATGATGACCCAAAATAAAACTTGAGTTTGCACTGTCTAGTCACTTGTAGTTGTGCTTTATCATTCAACCATCCTACTGGGTAGGGTTTCTTGTGAGGTGTATTTGCTAATCCAAATTTACTTGTGAGCCACTATCAAACAAAGTATCAATCTTTTGATGTTTCGAAACAACTCGAATATGGAAAAGCTCATGTCTTTTTCTCTCATGTTCTTCGTCAATAACAGATTGAGCAGAATTACTAGTAGATGCTTCATAATTCTTACCTTTTATACCTGTGGCTGCAATGATTGTTTCATCTCCCGATTCTAACCCCAAACCTTTCTGAATAGCTACAACAGTCTTCTTCTTCTTGCCCTCAGACTTCTTAGGTCTCAGCTCTGGATGCAGAATCCAACAATGCTCATCATCATGCCCATCCTTTTTACAGTGAGTGCATGAAGTTTTTCTTTTATGTGCAGTGTTCCCCTTCCTTGCTTTCCACTTCTGCTTTCTTTTCTCCTTGCTCTTGCTTGCAGTGGGTTGGGATGGTCCCCCAGCTTCTGGATTTCCATTCTTTCCTCTAGCCTCTAGATGAGTAGCTTGTACAAATACCTCATCTATACTAGTGGGATTAAACATGAGGATGGTATGCCTCATGTAGTTGTGTAGACCACCAATGTACTCCAAAAGAGTCTTTGGTGAGTCTAATGAGATCCCTAGAATCAATTCTCTCTTTCTAAATTCTTGAGTGTACCCTTGCACACTTTTCCCTTTCAACTGCCGAAGAGTTTTCCAACTCATCATGGCTTGTTGCATGTAGGCCAATGGATAGAACTGCTTCTTGATTGCAGAAACAAAGTCACTCCAGACAGAGATGGTCTTACCATGTCTTTTCATGTAAGCTTGGGTTCTGCCTTCCCACCAAACCAAGGCAGTGCCTCCTAGGCGTAGAATTCCTAGCTGAATTTTTCTCTTCTCTGAATCGATGTTTTGCACTCTACAATACACATCAATTTGTCTAATCCAATTGTCCAACTTTTCAGCATTTAGTTCTCCAACATATATAGGCAAATCAAATTTAACATCTAGCTTGATCAAAGATGCTTTCTTATTATGCACAGGGCTATTAGGAGGTGTGAGAAAGTTTCCCTCTTTCCCTTTTCCTTTTGAGTGGTAATGGGAATGAGACTCATCTTCTTCTTTGTCTTGTTTAGAACCTGATGAATCTTCATCCTTATGCTTTCTAAATTCCCTATACATTTCTTCTACCATAGACTTTATAGCTAGGAAACTTTCTATGAATTGAGGCTCTAGTCCCACAGAACCTTCCTATGACATTGTCTTCCGAGGATAGACTCTCCCAATTTCAGGATCAGTTTTGACCAACTCTCCTTCTCCTAATTTGAGCTTTGATCTAGTGAGCATTCAATAGCAAAACCAACACAAGCTTGTCTAACCTTACAGCTTGAAGCTCTGATACCACTTGATCTGATAATCACCCAATGAGTGGCCTCAGTTAAGAATTATTAAAAATGAAGGTATTACAAATATGTTGGTGTGTGTGTCTATGTTATTTAAGCAACGGATCGATCAGATTGGAAATACATAGACACTTGACATGGAAAACAATAGATAAATACAGTAAGCAACTACAAGAACACAAGAAATTAATAAGGAGTTCACCTTATCCTCTAGGGCTACATCTCCGGTCTAGCTCTCAGTGGTAGCCTTATATAACCCTTACCCTTATCTTACCTTTACTTAAGAATTATTCCGGGTATCACATATAAGATTCTGGGTACCGCGTATCTCTATCACCTATTTGGTTGGCCGAGCCTTTCTAAATATTAGAATATACGAGGGTGAGCCTGTCGAACTCTCGACCAACGGGAGAGGCATAAAAACCTTTTACTTATGAGCATCCACGCGACTGGTTAGATACTTTCACTTACTGCCCTGCGCCTTATCTCCTTGGCCGATAGCTAGGACCCCAGAGAATCTATTAAGGCGCTTACTGATGGCTTGACTTATATCCCTGGGTGGGTATAGGGCCGCCTTGGCTTCGCACTGGGCCGTGTCAGCCTTCAGAGGGAGAAAACGGCAGTGATTCTCCCCCACATCTTGTAGTAGTCTTACCATCATTCCTTGCAAGCTGAAAGATTTGCTTAGTTCCCGCTAAAGCATCTGGGTTGGTTGCCCTGCCCTGGTCTGAAAGGAGAGGAGCGGCTCGAACCCGATGGTTTCTTTCACTCCGGAGCTTTCTTTCTTCCATGGGTGGCTAAGATCAAACAGCCGATGGATATGGGCTAGCGGTAATGAACTAGTCTCCCTGCCTCCGGGCTGGCAACGAAGTAGCATGGGTGTGCGTGCGTGTATGTGTGTGTATGTGTGTGTGCACGCGTGATAATAGTCATAGCTGGTCTGAGTCAAGGTAGCAAGATAAGCACTAGGTCAGTTCTTTTATTGTGTCTTGAAGCAGAGAATTACAATGAAGGAGCTCAAAATGAGTCTCCTGAAACAGGTTGGCTTGGCAGGGTGGCTCTTGGATTCCCCAAGCCAATAGAGTACATAGACTCTTTCCTTTGCCAACTCTTTGACCTCTCTAGTCTGAAAAATCCTCTCAGGGATGGCTTGAATCTCTCAAGCTCTCTGGTGCTCGACACTGCCTTTGGTCAACTCGGCCATCTGTCTTCTTTCTGCTTTTTGCTTCACTGATTCTTTTCTCTTCTCTGTCTTTTGTCTTCAGTTCTTTCTCTCCGTCCTCGGCGTCTTTCTGTTCTCTGCCCATGGCCTTAAACCATTTGAGCTCATGGCGGTTCGATTCCTCTTCTGCCTCCGTCAGATCGCCGGCTTGTAGCTACGCTTGGAGTTCCCTGTTTTGGCGCCATCATTAGGCTCTCAGGGATGGCCACTTGTCCTCCTGCGAACTGCGCCAGCTTGCCTCTTCGGTTCATTTCTGCAGTTACTTTATGGAATGAGTGATTTGCCACCCTGGCGGTCAATCCAAACTTCAAACTCTTTCATATCGCAGCTTAATCCCCCGTCAATTCCGTCTTCTCCATCGGGCGCGATCTCAGCCGTTAGATTTGGAGCCCCCAGATCCGACGTCGTTCGCTTATCCCGCACAGTTGACTAGCTCGACCGTGAGCGTGCGATGAGTGGCGGTTTCCTCTCTCCTCCGCTTGCCACGCGTCAGGCACTGAGTGGAATCGCTCCTTTTTCATCAAAACTGCTTACTACCCATGGACGCCCCCGATCAATACCACCAGTTTTGGAGCGGGTCCAGCCTTTAGTGCTTAGTGTTTTGTTGCACGGTTTTCCCGACTCCCACATGACCGAGTGCTCGGGGATTCTCCAACTTGAGGGTTTTTTCCCAGCAATCCGGGCCTCCTAGGGGCTAATTCCGCCTCCCGTACAGTCTCCATGGGCCTCGGTCAGCGCACTTTGATCGAGGTCCTCGTCGTTCCACGTTGGCTACCACTGCCGCTGGTTTAGAGGTGCTTTGATCATTGTTTTAAATTCTTTGAAGTCTGTCCTGACCCCGTACAGCCATGGCTCTATTAATAATTCTTTATGGATCCAATTCGGATCAATGTCTCTATGTCTGGAGTCTATTCTGAAGAGCAAGCTATTTTTTGGGCCCAGCAGTTAGAATTGATTTACTCTCAGTCTGGGATTCTCTAGAAAATATTGCTTGATGCTCCCGAGACTAAGGTTGATATAGCCAAATCGAAGCCAAGTCCTCATGCAGATGGTATCGTTGGATTGATAGACACCAATGCGGTGAACCTGTTGAGCCAATTGCAGCAGTTGTCTTTACAAACTGCTCCTACCAATCAGGTCACATCGTCTAACTCTTCGCCTTCCCAACCCTCTTCCATTAACGCCGTCCAATCTTCCAACCCTAAAGAAAATCAAAATTCCAATGGGAAGAAGAAAGGACGAGGTAAGAAGAAGAGTCAAGATGGGAAAGCTGACACAAACAAATCCGGCAATAGTGTTGGTGAGGGTGGAAAGCAGTCCAAAAAGAAAGTTAAGTTTCCATGCAAGTTATGCACTGGAGACCATTTGACTCATCTCTGCCCCAAAATTCAAGACGCTCAGTGCTTGTTAGTGCAACAAGGGTCTTCTAGCTCTCAAGCTATGTTAACCAACCCTTTTCCCCAAGGGCAGCAGTTTCTTGCTGGTGCAAATTCAAATCCTGGTACCTCTGCAGGGGGCAACTAGGAAGGGGATAAATCATCGAATGTTTTCATGATGGGTTCTAATGTTAATGTGGCCACTCGGTCACATGATTATGGTGAAACTGAAACATCCAAGGAAAAACCTGCTCCCGAAACTATCGACCCACTTCATATTGAGCAACCCTCTGTCGAGAATATACCTCGGATACTGAAAGGTTCCGCTAAACGCGCGACTATCAACCCTAATGCTAGGGCTGCCCAGAATTACTCCATTGTTGAGGATCTGGCCCAGAGTCCATGCGCTATGTCCGCTTTAGAGGTCCTCTAGTCGTGTCCAGCTCAACGAAGTGCTTTGCTTTCGGCAATAGGGGTAGTTGATCCAAATAATTCCTTAGTGCTCACTTTTGACATGCTTAATGTCAAAAAGCGACTTCCTCATCATATGGCTTTTCAAATCAAGTCTACTTATCGAAAAACTAATATTTTTCGAACAGTTGTAGATGAGGGGGCTTCCACATCTGTAATGTCTATATCATGTTGGAAGGCCATTGGATCTCCTTCGGTTGTTCCTTCACCTACCCTCTTGACAGCGTTTGATGGGCATTCTCATAGGCCGCATGGGATTATCCTGGCCTTTCCTATATGTGTTGGAGGAAAGGTTGTTAATATCAAAGTAGAAGTCATTGATGCTAACCTAGATTACAATCTCCTCTTAGGAAGGAACTGGATCTATGAGATGGATGTCGTTGTTTCGACTCTGTTTCGTGTTATTTGCTTTCCTTATGAGGGGAAAATTGTTAAGGTTGATCAATTGGATTATTCTCCAGTTGATCCTCGAGCAACTTCGGATTCTACTGTTCCCTTAGTGGATAACCCCCGTCCACCTACTGAGAATCTGGGAGTTGGGATGTATTCTTCATTGATGGGTACATTTGATTTTCCCTCTCCTATTGCTAGAATCAATGTCATTTCATCATCCAAGGAGTCTTCATGGGAAGAGTTCCTCCGAACTCATTATTTTTCAGACCCTTGGACCTTGCCTTCGCCTACGACCACATTAGATGAAGGAAATATCGGTGGAATGACATTTCCTATGTCTCCAACAGAGCTTAAATATCAGTTTATCGTCAACTCTGTAGATAATCATTCTACTCCTTTCTCTGAAGATGAGTTAGATGGTGATGTGACCCCAGCTTGGACCCTTGATTCTACCTCCGCTATGGACTGCTTTGATACAGTGTTACCATTGGAAGAAGTGATCTTAGAATCGATGACTGGTGTAGATCGACCTTGGGGAGACCTACACCATCATTCATATTTTCTTCCCCTATTGTGAGAGGTCGAGTCCAGGTTTTCAAATCTGCTCGCTAGCGATGTTTGTACGGTTTCAAGCCCTTTGGATCTAGCACACATTCGTGCGAAGGTAACAGGTCAGTCATTTCAAAAACCATATCAATAAACATCTTTAGGAACCCTAGCGTGATAGAAAATGTCTTCATCGGAGCCGAGTGTTCCCCTGAAGAAATTCAAATTTACACCGACCTCTTCAAAGAGTTTCGGGATGTATTTGCTTGGTCTTATGAAGAAATGCCTGGTATTGATCCATCCATCGTTCAGCATGAGATCAAGACGTATGAAAACGCTAAGCCGATTTGTCAAAAGCTTCGGCCGGTTAATCCTAGGAAAGCAGTAGCTATTAAAGCTAAAGTAGAGAAGTTGCTCAAGGCGGGTTTCATATACCTTGTTCCTCTTATGGATTGGGTTTCTAATCCAGTTCTGGTTGATAAAAAGCAAGGAACAATCCGTGTATGCATTGACTTTAGGGATTTGAACAAAGCTTGTCCAAAAGATAATTACCCCACACCGTTTATTGATCAAATAGTTGATGAATGTGTGGGTAATGAGAATTTTTCCTTCATGGATGGATTCTCCGATTATAATCAAATATCTTTCCGTCCAAAAGACTAGCACAAGACAGCTTTCATATGTCCCTGGGGTACCTTTGCGTACAAAAAGATGCCTTTTGGTCTTAAAAATGTTGGAGTGACTTTTCAGCGGGCCATTTCATACACTTTCCACGACATTAAGCATATCATCAAAGCATACTTAGATGATTTAGCTTCTCGTTCTCGAAAAAGAATCGATCATCCTCGTCACCTTCGATTGTTTTTCGAACGATGTCATTTTTACAAGATCCGGTTGAATCCAAATAAATGCGTTTTCACGGTTACATCAGATCGGTTGCTAGGTTCATTGTGTCAACTGAAGGGATTCGTGGTGATCCCTTCAAGGTAGAGGCAATAATTCAGTTGCATCCCCCGTCCTCTATTTGACAAGTTAAAGGTCTTCAGGGGAAGGCTAATTTCTTAAGAAGGTTTATAGCGAATTATGCCAAGATCACTAAAGGATTTATACGTTTGCTACGGAAAGGATTTCCATTCGTATGGGACGACTTTGCGCAGCGGTCGTTTGATGCCTTGAAAAAGCCATTAGTGTCTGCCCCGCTTTTGAGTCCACTGGATTATGGTAGGGATTTCCTTTTATATCTTGTCGTTGTAGAATCAACCATAGGTATGGTTCTCGTTTAGGAAGACGATGCTCTCATGGAGCATGTGATTTATTACTTGAGCTGAGGCTTGGTAGGTCCTGAACTTCGCTATTCTCCTATTGAGAAGTTGGCCTTGGCAGCTGTCCATGCTGTCCAGCGGCTCCGCCATTATATCTTGCTACGCAAAACTTTTGTCTTAGCAGCGGTTAATCCATTCCAATTTGTCCTTAGTAGGCGAGTGATTGGGGGCAAATACAATCGATGGATTGTCATTTTACAAGAATTCAATCTCGAGTTCTTGTCTGCCAAGTCTAAGAAATATTTGGTTTTCGCGGAGTTAATTTCTAAGCTACCTTGTGGAGAGGATACTGTTTATGAGGAAAGTTTTCCCGACAAACATCTATTCCTCATCTCTTCACTAGACCCTTGGTATGGAGATATCATTGTCTATCTCTAGACTTCGAAGTTTCCCTCTACTTTCTCTAAGGATGAACGTTGAAAATTACGTCACCTGGCTAAGAACTATGTCATCATTGGTGACACATTATATCGCCGAGGGGTTGATTCAATCCTTAGGCGTTGTTTAACCTTAGAGGAAGCAGAGTCAGTGCTCAATGATTTCCATAGTGGAGCTTGTGGTGGTCATCTTTTAGGGCTTGCTACAGCCCAGCGTATCCTACGTGCCGGCTACTTTTGGCCTTTGCTCTTCAAAGATTGTATTGAAGTGGTCAAACGCTATCACCCCTGTCAAGTTTATACTCGGAAGATGCGCACACATCCAGCTCCTCTTTTCCCCGTTGTCACTGTTGGTCCTTTTACTAAGTGGGGTATTGATTTTACAACTTGTAATCCGCCTTCAGCAGTGAATCACAAGTACATTATTATGGTCGTAGACTACTTCACAAAGTGGGCTGAGGCCATGCCCACTTATAAAAACGATAGTGAAACAACGACATTGTTCCTTTTCAATCAGATTATCTCAAGGTTTGGTATCTCGAGAGAGATTGTCACTGACCATGGAAGTCATTTCCAGAACCAACTAATGTCTGAATTGGCTCTTAAATTGGGTTTCCGGCAGGAGCACTCATCTCCATATTATCCTCAGGCCAATGGACAGGTCGAGGTTGTGAAAAAAAACCCTTAAAATGATCCTACAAAGGACAATCGACAAAAATCGGGCCAATTGGCATCTTATGTTGTATCCGCCTCTGTGGTCATACCGAACCTCGGTAAAGACTAGCACAGGTTTTACACCTTTTCATTTAGTTTATAGGCTGGAATATATCTTTCCTGTTGAATGTGAAATTCCATCTCTTAAGCTAGCTGTTGACCTCCTTCTAGAGACCTCTAGTCTCAAAGAGCGCCTCCTTCACTTGGAACATCTCGATGAGCAATGACAAGATGTCGCCACAATCAATGAGGCTCATAAGAAAAGGATTAAAACTCAGTATGATAAAGCTATCCATCCTCGAGTCTTTTCGGAAGGCGACCTTGTCTTGGTCTATGACCAAGATAAGGAGACTTGGGGGTAGGTAAGTTCAAGCCTATGTGGTACGGTCCCTTCATAATTAAACAAGTTTTAGAAAAAGGGGCGTATGAGTTAGTCAATTTTGAAGGAAACAAGTTGGCAGAGCCCCAAAACGGGCTCTACCTTAAGAAGCACTTTGCTTAAGTAGCAGCTAGGCAATGGCTTCTTTGTACATTTTGTCTTTTTGTACATATCTCATCAAGAGTTTTTTTATATCAACACTTTTTGATCTGTTGTGGCAGGTGTTGATGGATGACTTGGTCTATTTTGGATTCGTCGATGGTGCTAGTCAGCACACTCAGAACCTCGCTTCCGCAGCTTGGGTGATCTACTATCCAACTAGTCAGTTGATGGTGTCAAGGGGAGTATGCATTGGTCCCGCATCAAATAATATGGCTGAGTATACTGCTGTCATTAATTTACTATCCGAAGTTATTTCTTATGGAATCGATTCATTGGTAGTCTATCTTGATTCACAACTGATAGTGTCACAATTGAATAACATTTATCGGGTTAGGGATCCATGTTTATATCGCCAATATTTAAGAGTGAGGGTGTTGCAAAGATCATTTACTTACATTACTTATTTGCACATTCCAAGATCTCATAATTGGTTAGCAGATTCTATCGTTAATCAACCTTTAGACTGTCACATCATTCATTCATCACAATAAAATCAAGCATCAAAAAAGTCAGAACTGTATATACATATCATAAAACATCCCGAGTGTACATAAGTGTGTCCCAAATAATATACAAAAATTGGGACTCAAATGCCCATAATCATGTCCAGTACATCTAATGCCCCGGGTTAGGATGATTGGCTAAGTATGTGACTACTGCTTTGGCCACATGCCTAAGAGTCCGAACCCAGTCCCGCGGCATGCCAACCACGTGACGCTACATGTCTATAAGGAGACCCTCTACAGCCTCCATCAGTACTTGGTGAGTTAATCTCACCAAGTGCCACTGAACTGTGTCTAGGAATCACTCTGTATTGGCAACTGCCTCTTCGGCACCTCGGCCGCGACATCCATGCCGTGGGAATCCATCTGGTCGTACTAGCCCAATATCTAGAATGATCATTATATTAGTCATTTGAATCCCATCAAAAATATTTTTCAAGTTCATTTTTATATTTGAAAAATCATAAAAATCATAAAATCAAAAAATCAAAAAACATTTGTTACCTATATTGCCCCATGTCGCCGCTAGTGGTAATGCTAGATCAGGATCTCCCCAGAAGTCCAAGCCAGCATAGGGTTAATCATCTACTGCGATGATCTGCTGCTCCCACCTGGAGAAGAAATCATCATCAAAAGTTGTCTGCGGTACGTCTTTTGCCTCCTAGTCGTTTCATCATATCAGCCCACCTGCCCATCCGTGGATATCGCGGGCTACTGGTCGGAACTGGTACTCTATGGTGTAGCGTTGGGACCCTCTCAAAAAAGAAGGAGCATAGAATGGTCCCATACCCAAAGTTTTTGGTCTAGCCATTTTTGATAGATGATAACTGGCTCTTCAAGTTGGTGAGAAGAGGAGTACACCAATCAAATACTATGGTGAGACAGTCTACCGCCAAGATCATGGCAAGTCGTGAAGCCTGGTGTAAGGAAGTTGATCCATTCACTCTAGCTATAGTGAACAGGATTATCCTCAATGATAAACTCTCCACGTACTTGATTGGAATTTGGCTTCCAATCCCTTCTAGATGGCCCGGGCAACATATATGCACATAGTCCTCGATAGAGAGGCTACCTCGTGATCGGCCCGTAGAATGTACTACCTCTCCCCTCCAGAAAAGGCCTGTGATGAAATAGATATCCTCAATCTCTATCTTTAGTGGCATTTGATCAATCATGAATGAGTCGTCCTCGACGCTCCAGTAGTGAATGAGCATTTCGAGCAAGCGAGTGTTTGCCTTCATATTTGGCATTTTGAAGAACTTTAGCAAACCGCATCCTCTTAAGGAATCCAAGGCCTGTGGATCGTTCATAACCTCATCATCCACTGTGGCATGCTCCCTTTCCCTCCAAGTGATTGGCATCCTGAGAAAAAAAACAAGTTTGGACCGTTAGTTTTTTGTTTTGAAGTTTTAACGACATATACGCGGGTTTGTTTCATACACAGTCGCATCTAGGGCCTGCGTATATCCAGGTTGCATATAGCCAACTTGCGTATACGCTGTGACAAAATTTTTGACATAAATTCAACAGTGAAACTTGAATTAAAATTCTTAAAACCAATCACAAATGAATGCAAGACAAGTTTAAGGGTTACCTGGTGATTTTGGGAAGATTTGAACGGTCGAATTCGGAAAATGGCAAAGCTTGCTTCTTTTTCTCCACTCCTTGTGCTCTCAACTCAAACGGTAACAATGGTGAGTCAAAAAAATATTTTATAAGCTTTGAAAATGTCAAATTTTTTCAAAACTTGCTTTTGTTTTGTCTCATGTAACTTTTAACTTGGGAGCTTGGAATGTCGAGAATGGTTTGATTTTCAAAACATTTTGGACACTTTTTCGACAATTTCGAGTCGGTTCCATGACTGCAGACCCATCATGGCAAGTATTGTTTTCTCACTGGCATATAGGTTAGGGAAGCCATTTTTTCGTTGCATTATGCATACTAGCCTCCATTTATCGATACACTTTCCATAGGGTCGATCCCATCGTGTTATGGCTCGTAACCCATCTTCACTCACCGATTTTTTAAATCATGGCATGATGGTAGAGCCATCCTTTTCATGGCCATTGTAGTTAGCACCTCATTAACATTTGTTGCCCATGCTGCTTCGATTCGAGTAGGTTCGGGAGTCCTCTGTAGTCCCGCCATGACTTATGTGATGAAGACTCATTCCTCTTTTCTTCTTTGCTTTGTTCTAGCCTTATACCCTAGAGGCTCCTTCGTGTTGAGTTGTACTACTGCATTGCATTTTGACAGTTTGCACCTTTTGGCCTTGAGCTGACTTCACTTGGACTCGTGTTTAAGCCAATTTTTGACCATATCATCTACAAAATCAAACTTGCAATCCCTTAGCTTCTGCAACTCGAAACCTTAGGACCCGTTGAAGAAACATACCTTTGAGTGTCTTTGACCAGTTTCTGCCTCCCTGCATTGAGCATAGGATTGTTCCAATCCCAGGAACTAGATCATCTGTTTCACGGGCACTCGTTCTTTCCACTGTACTATAGCATTCTTTTATTATTTTTCCAGCTTAAAGAAAAAGACAAAAAAATATATATTCCAAAAAAGAGCAGGAACGGGACAATATTTCCATTTATTGTTGGGAGCTAGGGTCAGTCGTGTCGCCCTTGAACAAATCACTCAAAGAAAAGTCTCCTCCATTTGGGTGGGATTTAGTCTGACTTAGGTACGCCTTAACCTTGTTATTGATTCAGTTCTCCTCCGATTGGTTATCTCTTCCAATAATATGGAGAATTCATTCGTGCCTCCTGCATGACTTACTTATACAGAGTCATCATATGCTGCCACATAGTCATCATTGAGTCGTTCTTTTGTTCAAGGGAAGTTAGCCTGAGTCAGCCTCTCTGTAATGTCTATTGACTCATCTTTCAGTCGGCCATCCCTGGTTGTCAGTGTCTTGTCTATCATCACATTAGTTATATTGGTCTTTTACTCATGCCAGTTTGAGAAGGTATCCATTGACTTCTTGCTGGCGGGGCTTGTCCTTATCGACAATGACATCTTGCTCTAAGGATAGGCCTAGAGCCGCACCCTGGCCCTATTTTCATTATTGATAGGTCACCTTGTGCTCAGCATCGATCAGTATCATGGGCCTTTGACTGAGTGGTTTCCCTTGTGTTCGACATCAGCTTACACTATCACACATTGGGATTCGTGCAGTACCTTGGTTTCCATTTGACCTTATTGGTGGATACCTCGCCTCTGTGTCAGCTTTCATTATTGGTTGGTTCAGGGGGCTTCTGTCATGCGCTAGCCACATCTTGTGTACGCCAGAACCGTGCTTCAATCGGGTTACTACATCTTTTTTCGTCTGATTCCTTCCACATTATTGGCCTGCAGGTTACACTCGCGCTAGATTAATGAAGGATGCCTTAATGCCTTCCTTCTAGCAGATCTTTCCCCATCAACTACGACTCATTGCTCTGGGGAAAAGGTCTAGATTCCATTTGGAAATACCTTGGGGTTTGCAGTCATCAGTGGCAGATCCTTCGCTATCGATAATGGGAAACCATCATTATCTCCTGATTGATAGATTCTTACAGGAGTTTGACTTCAGCTCATCTATTCACACTTGTTAGATTGTACTGGGGTACCTTGATTCTCATTATCATTATCGGTGAGGAGTCTCGCGTTTGTTAATGGTATACATCAATAACCGGTAATCAAATGATTTCTCACATGGTCGACTTTAGATCATTTATTCCCATTGTGTAGAAATGTACCACAGCAGTCGGTGAAGACCTCGGGTTGCATTAGCATTCATTGGTTCACTTGACAGTTGCTCCTGTTGCTGCTAGTTGATACCATTCCACCTTATATGTTGCAGTCATTCATGGTGACATTCTATATGCTGACACCCGAGTTTGCAGTGTAGTGCCATCTTATTCCATCATGTTCATTTGGTACTATTGGGATCAGTCCTTGATATCAGTGATCAGCTTCATCCTTCAGCATCATTGACATTCTTATATGTGATATTTAAACATGCACTTGTTCGATCATGATCAGATGATCCATTATGTATTTTCAGTCTTCTATACTTGTATACTTAGTGGATCCACTTGTACTTGATATGCGGACATGCTTTACTTTCTCAGAGCATTGATATGCCCGCCTCAAACAGTGTTTCTTTCTGATCTCCTTTTGTGGCTTAGCAGGCTGAAATCTGGTGAAGTCCTTCTCAGTTTTTGACAGGTTTCCTTTCCATATGCCTAATACATTTCGGCCATCATGTACCCCTTCTGACCTCATATATTAGGAGGCATCTGTTATAGCTCCAAATCTCACCTTTGACATTTGTGATGCTGCACTTATGGCCTAGGGCAACCCCTCCTTCCCGACCTAGTCCAAATACTTTAAAAACAGTGTTTTACTCCCTATATGCGACATTGTCGTGAGCTAAACGCGTGTGTACGCGAGTCCGGATATAGCCAACCCATGTATATGTCTTAAAACATTTAAAAAAATTAAATCTATTTAATTTCAGGCGGAGATCACGGGTTTTACTTGTTGATTACCTATTAGTGCCCGTGGCCCAACTGTTCCCAATGAATTCCCAACTAAAAAACTACTTTGGGAGAAGTATAAAAAGGATTCAATGGGAAGGCCTAAAGGAGGAGAGAATAGAGAGAAAATTACTCTACTGAGATTATCCCTGATCAGGTCTGAAGATCCTTGTGCTTCCAACACTCCCCCCATTACAGGAAACCCTTGTTTCCTTGAGCTTTGATGTTATTTCACTAGTTGAGATATCTTTGTATGAGTCATGGAAGGAGCCTTTTGAAGACTTGGGATTGGACAGATCCGGAGGACAGTTCCACTTGGAGCCAGAGAGAGGAAGATTCAGGTGATATCATTCCGTGCTTTGTTTTAGTTATCTGCAATAAAGGAACATTTTTCTTGTTCCCGAAATCAATCTTCTTCATGCATATGATGTTAATGTTATGGTTTACATATGAATAATTGTTTCAATTGTATAACTAACTACCTTTCAATATGTTATGAAGTTGATTTCTATATGATACTTGGTCCATATATTGCCATGCTTCTTTGAATTGGTTGTTTCGTAGATTCAACGATCGAAAGGAACTCCAAGAGGGTTTGGACCCTGGCTAGATCTACCCAAACGAAGGACCCTCAGGTGCACCTCTCTTCACGTAGTTTTCTTATTTAAGTATCATGGCTGTGTGGAATGCTTGTTTTTTACTGTAGATAACCCCCGCTCTGCTAGGGTGTTGACCCAAAACCCTAGGGGACTTTGTCCCTCAACAGTTTGGAAAGGAGGTGTGTGGAATGTTCTTCTTCTTTTTCATTCCTCTAATGTTGTTAATTGGGAAGCTAAAAGTTCCAATCTTTTCTTTCACATGTTGGTCAATCTATCCTGTTAATCTATTTAAAAATTGTGGAAGAATACCTTCTTGTTCTTATAGAATTGAAATGACAGGGCTAGTTGGTTCTTGAATAATTTGTATATAAAAAATAAAATTTATTTGTCCATGTATTGTAGCGCTTTCTTCACAAAAAAATATTCCTACTTGGATAGAATATGTAACCTCCATAGATTTGGTTTAATGTATGTATTATACTATGTAAGTTTCAAGACTCTTCTTGGCTATAGAATTGGTTGTGGGTGTATCATCATGTAGACATTCTGCTCTCTACACATCTTGTAGAGAAATTGTTGTAGGTTAACTCGATAATGCAATATACCAAAGAAAAATACTATAACCTACTTCTACTATCAACTTTGCGGAAGCTTAAAATATTTGAGCAAGATCAAGCTGAACACATATAACCAAAAGAAGAATCAATACACATGAAACACTGAAAATACTCAGGGGAAAGCCTCAACTAAAAACCCCACTATCTGTATTATCATACAAGGTGGAAATATATCAAGATTACACAAAGCTTTATCTCTCACACCTAGCCAGCTCTCAGTATAATCTTCTTGGATGCTCACATGCAAACAAGGCTTCTCACCAACCTTCTCCTTTGCCCTCCAAGCCTCCTATTTCCTTGCGATGTTTCTCCCGGGTGATCCTACTGTTACCAAGTGTAACACTGATCACTCACACTGATCTCACACCCTATAAAACTATGCAATCCTCAAGGAACCTTGTTCCCTTTGCATGGATGAGTTTCCTTTATAGGAAAAATCATGCAACTGATAGTAACCTGTCCTTGTCTTTAATCTCAACTGGGTCTTTAATCTGAATAGACATGCATGAGTTATTTGTGAGAGAATCTTCAGTTATCTGGAGTACACTAGTTTGATGCATGCATGCATTAACTGACTAAACTCACAATTAGTTCTTCAAATTGTTTGTAACTAATTTAATTGGACTTAACTCAGTTAACTGAGCTAACCAATTACAACTCAATCTTATCTCCTTAATTAAGGGATAATCTCCTTAATTTAAGGGATAACTGTTGCATGACTTCACAAAGACTTCTAGCTTTAATTTCTCCAACTAATTAACTCAAAATGAATTAATTAATTATTTTTCAAGTAGTTGGTGAGACTGAATTCGAATTTTAATTCAAGGACAAATTAAAATTGGAATATTCTATTTTTGGCATTTCTATTTTTAGTATTTCTTGTTGCTATTTTCAACACATCGTTGGGTATGGTGGACCCTTCTTCTCTTAAAGATATTCATACAATCTTAGTATGTTGTGGATGTTTGAGAATAATACTAAATCATCCTTTATTTTCTCTATTTCTTCTCTTGAGTTAGAAATACATTATATTTCTAAATCATTTTTTGTTTTTTTTTCTTTATTTATACAATTTACATACCTTCGAATTTTGAAATTACAAACTTAGTACAAAATCCTCATGGTGAATTTGTAGGTCCCTACCTAACATCTTACCACTTCTAGTTTCTTATTGTCCAAAGACACACATAAAAACACTATCTAAAGATGAAAAACATTAGTTGGAAAGGAAGAACTTAACTAGAAAATAAATATGCCATTGAATATATATATATATAAAACAATATATATATATAAAATAATATATATATATATATATATATATATAGATATAAAATAAAAAAATGCGAATTGTTGCATTGGAAATAGGTAGTTCGTTTACATTTTTCAATCGGGAGATCGCGAACGGAGCTGAGGAACCTGTTGCGCGCGCGACTGCAACCCATGCTCTTTGCGCCTGCCTGAGCGCAGGCCTTCGGCCATGGCCCCCTCAGATCCGTCTCTAGAGGGGGTCGACTCTCAAAAAGCATTTTCAGAACTGGTGAAATCTCTGCCCCCTCAGCGCCCCAGACCCGCCTTAACAAGATTTGTCAAGAAGCTAGATGTGCTTCAGGAAGTTCAACTGCCTCCGGTCTTGCCGCGCATGGCGGCCTTGTCTCTTGCCGAAAAAGGACTCATAGGACAATTCACAGGCCTCTGGCCCTCTCCAAGAATGGTACAAAGATGGGTTGAAAGAAACTGGGCCGACAAGATCCAAGGGAAAATCTCCATCAGGTTCTGTGGGAAAGGGTACTTCACTTTCCACTTTGAAACTAAAGAGGATAAGGACTTAATCTTTAGAAACGAGCCCTATTTTATGGACTCCAGGGGCCTCTATCTCAACAAATGGACTCTAGACTTTGATCCTGAACTGGACGTCCCCAGCGCTGTCCCGGTCTGGGTTCGTCTCCCTCATCTCCCCCTTCATTGCTGGGGAGATGAGTCTGTTCGTGCCATCAGAAATGTTGTGGGCAAATACATCGATCGCAGTGAGCCAAAAGACAACATGCAGGCCTGCGCAAGGATTTGTGTCGAAGTGGATCTTGGCAAAGGTCTACCAGAAGCAATAAAACTGAAAGTGGACGAGCTGAGCCATATCCAGCAGCTGGATTATGAGCAGATACCTTTTAAATGCAAGGTCTACCACGAATATGGACACTTCGCCAATAGATGTCCCAAACTCGTTGATGCAGAAAGTGAGGACCAAGAGGGCCAATGGGAACCAGTCAAAAAGAAGAAATTTGTTCCTCCTCAGAAACCCCCCCAGGAATCTGCTCCTCCAGCTCCCTCTGCCTCTCGACCATCTTCATCTTCCCCTCCATCATCTATCCATCTCTCTTCTAATCCTCCGATCCCCCCCTCCTCTAATCCCTTCCTGGTTTTATCCTCCCTTGATCCACCCTCTATGGATCCCCCTCAGCCCCCCCTGAACCCTTCCGAGCCATCTGATCCCCCCCCTTTCTAATCACCTCTTCGCAAGTCTTCCTTGAACCCTCCTATCCTAGACACACCAGAAGCAGCACTAAAGAGCATGGAACAGCGAGCAATACCCACAAGAATCCTGGACCAGGCAGGAAATCAGCAAAGAAACACAGGGACGAGAACGCCCAGAAAGACATAGCCATGGGAACTCAAACACCAATAGAGTCCTTCATTCAGGGACACCAAGAAAAAGAAACAAATCATAAAGAGCAAGAGAGGTGAGCACCTCTCCGTACGCAAAGTTCCTTATGATGAAAATACTATCTTGGAATAGTAGGGGGTTAGGGCACCCCTCCAAAATCTCCGCCCTCAGAGGTTTAATCCACAGCGAAAAGCCAGAAATCTTACTGATTCAGGAAAGAAAGCAGGATCAGCAAGCAATGAGAAGTATTATAGACCAGCAGAATCAATACAAATGGTGCGTAAGTGATGCAAGAGGAGCTTCGGGAGGCATTGCCACCCTTTGGGATCACAACAAGTGGACCTATGTCTCAGTAAACCTACAGCAGCATTGGATCAGAACAACGTTTGATAGCAGAACGAATAACCAAGCAGTAATCATCTACAACGTGTATGCACCCAATCATTACAGAGAGAAGGAGATATGCTGGGGCGATCTTCAGGCCAGTATCGATAGTGAGCAAAACACAAATATCATAGTGGCTGGAGATTTCAATCTCATATTGCATGCAAACGAAAAAAGGGGCGGAACCTTCTCTCCAGTTCCCTCCAGAGGTCGGCTGGAAGCTATCATGCAAGACCATGATCTAGTGGACGTGGCCCTAAAGAACCGTAGGTACACTTGGAGCAACCGCAGACTTGGCTCAGGAAACATTATGGAATGATTAGACAGGTTTCTCATCAATATCTCTTATCTTTCCTCTTTCTACGTGGGATATGCCACCATTCTCTCCTCTTCTGCCTCTGAACATCATCCCATTACTCTCACACTGGAGTCCCAATGCCCCCTTGGACCCATTCCGTTTAAATATAGCCCCTTGTGGAATGAGGTTCCTGTTGTTAGAGAAATAGTCCAAAGAACGTGGAATCAGCATGTAGAAGGGTCGCCCGGTTTCATATGGGAGACCAAACAAAGAAAATTCAAGCAAGCTGTCAAAGAATGGGCAAGAGTAAGCTATAAGGAACCTGAGGAGAACAAAAAGAAAGTTAAAGGTGAACTAGAGGAAATCCAGAGGATGATAGAAGAACAAGGACTCTCCCAGCAGAGTATGGAACAAGAAAAGAACCTTTACTCTCTACTGAGTCATATAAACAGGGAGGAAGAATCCAAATGGCAGCTAAAATCTAGGCAGCTCTGGCTTCAAGGAGGCAATAAAAACACTGCATTTTTTCATAAGCAGGCCACAGCTTGAAAACTCAGGAACAATGTCTGTTCCATCTTGGATAAGGACGACAACCAGCAAAACACCCAAGAGGACATTAGAAACGCTGCTACAGAGTATTACAGAGATCTGCTCACTGAAAGCAAAGGAGATGAGGATTATGATGACCTTCTTCAACACCTCCCCAAAGGTCTTACCAAGGATATGAATGATAGCTTGAATAAAGAAATCGAAGAGGAGGAAATAAGAAGTGCGATTTAGACTCTGAATCCTGACAAGGAGCCCGGGCCTGACGGATTCCCCATATGTTTCTACAGGGCATTCTGGGGTTTAATCAAAAAGGACCTAATCAAGATGATCAGGTGGATCCAGCGGAAGGGCAAGATAGGGGGTTATACTAATGCAACATTTCTTGCCTTCATCCCTAAAGAAAATTGACCTTCTTCCTTCTCCCGGTTTAGGCCCATATCTCTCTACAATGCCTCTTATAAAATCCTATCTAAAATCTTGGCTTCTCGACTCAAACCTCTCCTCTCCTCTTTGATATCTAAAAATCAAGAAGGGTTCTTGCCCAACAGACAAATAACTGACTCTATTTTGCTTGTACAGGAAGCTATTCACTCGAGTCTATCCTGGAAGGAGAAAGGATTCATCCTCAAACTTGATCTGGCCAACGCATTCGATAGAGTCAAACACTCTTTCCTCTTTGCTGCTTTAAGAAAGATGGGGTTTGAGTCGCCCTTCCTCAGTCTCATTTCAGCTTGCATCTCAGGACCTTGGATTTCCCCTCTGGTCAATGGAAGGCTGGGAAATGCCTTTCAATCCTCTAGGGGTCTCAAACAGGGCTGCCCCCTTTCCCTTATCTCTTCATTCTTATGGCGGAATCCTTCAGTCAAGCTCTGAACCATAACAGAAGAGTGGGTCTCATTTCAGGCATAAAATTTGGAAATGGAGCTATGAACATCAATCATTCTCAGTTCGCGGACGACACCTTTCTCATTGGAGGAGCCTCCATCACCATAGCACGAAGGTTCAAGTCTCTTCTTAATAGATTTATGGAGTACTCCGGAGGCCTGATCAACCAGCAAAAAAGTTGTATCTATGGATGGAACGCTTCTAATCAGGTCATTCACAACATTGCAAATATCTTTGGAGTTTCCTGCAATCTAGACTGGACTCATTTATCATACCTGGGCATGCCTGTGAGCCTAGGACCTTTGAAAGCAGAAACCTGGGACAACATCATTGACAAGATGAAGAGGAAAGTTCAACAATGGGGTTCAATATGGCTCAACCCAACAGGCCGGCTCATCCTTTTGAAATCAGGTATTTCCTCTCTTCCCCTCTATCGCTTTTCTCTCTTCCAAGCTCCTGCCTCTTTCCTTCACAAAATGGATGTTGTTCTACGACATTTTCTCTGGCAAGGGGGGGAAACGACAAGAAGAAATTCAACCTTGTCAGCTGGAAACAAGTCATTCAGACTCAAGAAAGAGGGGGTCTCGGTGTTAGGTCTCCCACTTTCGCTAATCTTGCCTTTGGAGGAAAGATAATTTGGAGACTCATCACTGGCCCTCCGGCGTGGTGGAAACAGGTCCTGGAAAGCAAATATCTGAACTTCCCCAGGTAGCAGCTCCTTGACTCCGATATACCCAATAGGGATTCCTCAAAAATTTGGCGACTGTGCAAAAAAGCTATTCCTATGATGACTCAGAATATTTCCAAAGTTCCTAGGGGAGGATCTAGCATAAACATTGGGGCTGATAAAATCTTGGGACAACAGCCAATAAACAGGCACAACGAAGCTATTCCTATCTTGACTTTCCTCAACAACAGAGGGATCTTCTATCTGGATCAAATCTCTAGATGGGACCCTTTGTCTCACATTTGGCTTGGATGGACGTTCCCTGCTATCCCAAGTGAAATCAACAACATCTTAACTACACTTCTATCTCTGCTTCATGGCAAAGCACCTATCAAGAAAAACGAGGACGGCTTCCAATGGGACCCCACAGGAACAAATTATTCTATTCAGGCAGGCCACCAGTATATCAACTACAGCACCCACCACATACTGTTATGGAACCAATGGAGAATTTTATGGAAATCTGAGGCGTTGCCCAAAAACAAATTATTTACTTGGACCCTTCTAAAAGGGAAGATATTAACAACAGAGAACCTGCAGAAGAGGGGCATTAATGGGCCATCTCGCTATCCCAACTGCTGTGGCGCTGAGGAAACCATGCATCATCTATTTGTCGACTGCACCTATGCTATGGACTGTTGGAAAAAATTAGACCTCGTTGATAAGCTTCCATGGACTTCTCAACATTTAATAGTGGAAATGATCCTCGCCTGGAAAAAGAACTGCCCCTGGGGAAATAAGGGAAGCAATCTAGTGAAGAGAGTATGGAACATCCTTCCCTACACTATGCTATGGAGTATCTGGCTAGCAAGAAACCGGTGAATTTTCAAGGACAAAAGCACAGCATCAAAAACTGTCAGCAACAAGGCAAAGAATCTTGCGCTCGAAACCATTTCAGTCAAAACTCATAGCAGCATCGATGTAACTAAATACAGTGTTGAGGAAAGAAATTTCATCAGTTACATTCTGGACAAAAACAATGGCACTCAGAAAGGTAAGACAGAGAAAGTCCAGCACAATCAGGAAATCCACCAATGGAAAATCAGGCTAAAGGAGGAGGAGTTTGCCAACTGGTTGCAGAACTGCAACAGCTATTACCTGTTTTTTGATGGAGCATCTAAGTCAAATCCAGGAATAGCTGGAGCGGGAGGCCTGATCCTTAATGCTAATGGGGAATGCATTCTCTATTACGAATGGGGTCTTGGGAACTTATCCAACAATCGGGCAGAGGCGTTGGCTCTTTATCAGGGATTAACTCAGCTTATCAGGCTTGGGATAAGAACTGCAAAGATTTTTGGAGATTCCTCGGTGGTCATAAGCCTTATGATTCATCAAAAAAAGTCACCCAACAACCTCCTTCAGCAGATCATCCAGAGATGCCAACTCCTGAATCAAACACTAGGCAACCTGCAATACCATCATATTCTCCGAAATCTCAACAAGCAAGCTGACCGACGTGCAAACAGGGCCTGCGAAAGAATTTTGGGAAGCCTATGCTGCAATGACGTGGTAAGCCATCAATCTCTGCCATGAATCAATTCTCTACTTTCTGCTTCAATCCTTCCTAGTCTGATGCCAAGAAGTGGCCTCACCCCTTCCAGACCTTCAGCAATTACTTTATATCCATTAGAATTAGGTGCAGAACCGAATTTTCTAACGCTATGTCCCTAATTTGCTCTACCTTCACCTGTTCTCATTACACCTCAACCTTCACAATTTTCTGGAAAAGATTCCATGCCATCTTCCGATCCTATATGGATCCCGCCTGTTCTCCCAAGGCCGATTCTCGACTATCCTGCCCTACTCATCAATATCCCTCAGCGCCTTATTCAGCCCATTCAACTCATTTGATGGCAATTTTACCGGATTCTGGCAACGAAGAGATGCTATTGGAATACCTCTCTGTTAATTCTAATACGCTGTCAACCATAGCTCCTTATCTTGGCCAGCATGGGACCTTTCCTCTTCAACTCGAGATAAGAGGCAGCCAGGAGGAGGTGCTCAAAGCAACCCAAAATCTTTTGAAGAATTTCTTCAACAGCGAAAACTTGAATTCCTCAAGTGCCAGTCATAAGGAATGTGAAGAAAAGCAGAAAGATTATACAGCTCAGCATCATATTCATATTAGCATATATCAGAAATGATTTGTCGTTGTCAATTTCTGCTTTTTCAATTTGTAAGAGTTTATTCTTGTCGAGAATCATTTAAAACAAGAACAAGCAGGATCAAGGAGAGCTTTCTGCTATGTAACTCCACAGATCTTGAACTTCTTCGGCATCTATTGTAATTCAGGAGTCCTGACTCCCACTTTTTTTCAGAGATTAATACAGCAACCGAATTTGTCAAACAAAAAAAAAAATGCACACAGTTGGAAATAAAACACACCGACTAAAAATTCACATTCTAAAAAACCATTGCAAGAAAGAATATAGTACTATTGACAATTCCCTACCAATGATGCCAAAAATGATGGGTCATTTTAATCACCTTCCTAATTATCTAGAAAAAATAGTAGAAAGAATGTATATTTAATTATCAACCGACAATTTGTATGACACTTCCAAATTGTTGTGCATTGTATATGCCAAAACAACCATTCAAGCAGTGATTTAGGTATTGTGTTGTAGTTATACGAGGAATAATGATGATTCTAAATAAAAAGTCATTAAATACTTTAGTAAGGTCACCTAGGACTAATATTTGCGAAATGGTGCTTCTTACGGAGATTGAAATAACAAGATTGCAAGAATCAGATTCAGTTACAGAAGAAAGTGAATCTCTTTAATTTAGAAATAAATTAACTTCATTGCAGATAGAGGTTAACTATTCAAATAGAAAGAAAATAGAAATCCTTGCATGAAATTGGACATGCTTGTAAAAGGAAATGGACTACTCTGTTGCTTAAAAATTATTACGTTATAGATCCAAATGTACTTGCGAGAAAGTAAATTGACTTTTGCTTGAAAGGAAATAATTTGGAAAGAAATATCTTTGCATGAATATAAACTACATTGTGACCCTGCCAATTCATAACTAATAGAATCTCAAATTTTAATAAAATGCACATTAGACTTAAAAGTAGAGCATGAAATAATTAGAGAAATCCCAATTTCTCTTCTTTTTTTCTTGTGATCTGAATTTCTTCAACATAACCAATAATCACACACTCACATATTCCATTCTACCAACAACAATTACTTAACTGAATCATAGAAATGTTAGCGTCATTCACATAAGAAAATAAGTAAATGTTATTTCCAGAAATGTTCTTAGCACACACTGATTCTTGAAATTGTTACTCTGAAATAATACTACTACACACATAATTGGAAAAACAAATACTGACAAAAATAAAACTACTAAATCTAATAGAATACAAAAATATCTTCCTGATGGTCATTTCATCCTTAGATTAAGTAATAGAAGGAATGAATAGGGCATAAAATCAATGTTCGTAACACTCTGAACCAATAGTGCAACCTTTTCCATTTTTGTATTTGATAGGGGTTCCCAAAATCCCATCTACTCATCTTACTAGTTTGAAAAGGGCTTAGAAAAGCAATTAGTGTATCCTCGACAAATGGATCTTTCAAAGGTATTCAAATTAAAAATTACTTTCTTATTTTTGACCTGTTGTTTGTTGATGACATACTTCTTTTTTTGATGGTTCAATAAGAATGGTTAATAGAATCTAAGAGATTTTAGATATCTTTTGTGTAATGTTGTGAATGATGTTATATTTGTCTAAATAAATGTTAGCTTGTTGGGGAATTTTGAGGCTGATCAACATTACATAAATGAATTTTTTTCATTCCTTGTTGCTAATTCCAAAATAGTTTAGATATAATGGATTAAAGGTAAAGGTAAATCCTTATATGAAAGGTGACCGGGAGTGGCTCATTTCCAAGATTGAGAAAATAATGTACACCTCGTGTACCACATCAATGTCTGAGGGAGGGCACTTAACCCAAATAAAATCACTTCTACAACTCATTCTGATTTATTGGAGTCCCTTGTTTAGATGCTAGGAAGAATCCTATATTGAATTAGACAACTTCGTTATCTCTTCAATTCCCAAAGGGCTTGGGAAAAAAGGAAATGCCTCTAGTTTCTTGGATTTTTTTTTATACCAAAACCCCAAAGTAGATGAGGTCTAAAAATGATGTTCCTTTTCTCAAAAGACATAGCTACTAATAATTTCATATACAGTTTGGAATTTCATTGAATGTTGAAATCTAAACTAAAAAATTGTTCAGGTCACATATTTCTTTGCAATAGATGTTCCATGTTTTGGAATGGATAATTTTCTTTCTCAGATGATGCATTGAGATTCTTGGAATCCACACAAAGTGTTATCTTACATATGTTATTTCACACTACTACAATGTTGGATGACCAAGATAGATGCCTTGCAGGTGCAATAATCTTTGCCTCAAATAATTTCTATAGTTCATTTTGGATAAAAGCAGCTAGCTTTGCACTGAACTATCTAATTTTTTGTTAGAAAGAACTGGCACATTCTTTCATCTATATCATATGTCGAATTTTTTCAACCTTGTAGGATTTGAAATCATCACAAGGAAAAGAAAAAACATCACTAAATTCCCTGACCAAATCATCAATTTCCTTCTTTCCTTTCTTTGCTTGAAGTTCCTCTTAAATATTCATAATCTTTGAACTTTCTGAGGATCCAATTTTTATTTCCATATATTCATTTGGATTTATCATTTATTTCTTCTCCTTATACATGTAATATATGTTAAACATTCTTGCAATGGTTACAAGATTGGTCAAACTCTTGTTGGCTTTCAATTGATCTAGTGACCCTTCTCTCCAATCAATCTTCTTCTAGAGAAATTCCTACAAGTTGTTCATGAATCTTCAAATTTGCAAATCATCATCAAAAACTTGCTAATTGACAAGATTATTTGGAATCACATGTCTTAAGATAATATTCAATTTCCATTTTTCTAATCAAATTTTCATAAAATTAGAGTTTTTAAGAAAAAAAAGATATTGCATCAACTATTTTGTTTATAACTCTTGGTTTTACTCTCAAGGACGATGTACCAAAATTTGCATGGCATCCCATACTTCCAATACCTTTTCATTATGTCATTTTTACATGCAGATTGACCTTTTAATTATAGACTTACTAGAATTGAATCACCAGTGATCTTTTAAATTTTAGTTTCAAAATCCTTAGCCAAATTCAAACCATGTAAAAGTGCTTCACATTATGTTACATTATTAGTTGCTTTGAATTCCAAATGAAAAATGTCACATAAAACATTATCTTCTAGGAAAGTGGATATAATACACATACCCATACCTTATTAGGTCTTGGCCCCATCAAATTTCATCTTCCAAATGTTGTTCATATCTTTTTGAGAAACTACTTCTATTGTAAGCATTTTGTATGATTTGAAACCATCTTCAAAAAAAACCAACTCATTTTTAAAATCTCCTGGATATATTGTGTGATACCTTCTCATGAGTTCTCTCCATCAGATAAAAAAAATTCCTTCATAAGTGGGGACATGAGCATAGGACAGATCCTCTTGGATGATACCGAAATAATTATTGTCCACTTCTGAGATACGAGCACTTCATAAGCATATAAAACATCAATGACCACCATGTCCATCATGAAAGTGATACCTAGATCAACTTCCAATATTACTTGACAATCCTTAATCAAATTGTATACTTTAGCTTCTATGAATTCCATAACAAATATATTCTTGTAGGTTATAGAGGTTTCCAAACCCAAATGATTCTTTAGTGTAGGAAATATTACATTAGTTAAAGCTAAAAATTCCCAATTGTGATGCAGCATGTTGGCATTTATGATCCAGTTATTGGTGAAGTTGTTGGTTCAAGTGATTGATGGTTGGCATTGATGTCAATGTGGACATGTATTGCAGATGATTATGGTTATTGTGGTTATGTTGCTTGGATTGTTAGTTGCAGGATTTTTACCATGTTATTGGCATTACAAGTATTGGTATTACTCTAGTATCATTACCTTGGTATTGGTTTGTGTGTGGTCCAGGTTAGCACTTGGTATTGGCCTGACAGGTATTAGTATTACCATGGTACATGGGCCCATGGTATTGGCTTAACCATGGTATTTACCCGTAGTACTGACTTGGATATTACCACGATACAAGGGTCCATGGTATTAGCATAACCATGGTACTGACCCATGGTATTGACTTGGAATTTACTATGGTACAGGTGTCCATGGTTATGGAATAACCATGGTATTATCCAATGGTATTGATTGTAGATTATTTAGAATAATTTAACATATACTTCTGAGAGTGTATTGATTTTTTAGTGAATGAGTTTGGATTGAAGATGTGTGAGTGTGTGCTACAGTGACTTATCTAGCATATGGTATATCTGTAGCAGTGTGGAGTTGTATTTTTTAACATATATTATTTTCAGATCAGTGAGGTTGTTGGGTTGCTCAAGTTGATCAAGTTTGAGAGCCCAGTTTGAAATTGCATGAAGAGTGGTTCACATGGAGGTGATGAAGGCATGAGGATTCATTATAAATAGTGTGTAGATAACGTGGGTGCCTTCTAGTAGAAATATCGGAATGAGAAGAAAATTTCTCCAGAGTCTAATGGTGTTGGGCGAGGCTCGTTGGTTATGGTGGATTCTAGCGAATGGTTGTTCGTAGAGTCGTGAGAGAAGAGACTTTACAACTGATATTTCTAGCACATTATCTTAGCATTCGAGTCTTCCAGCTACTAGGTGGTAGCTCCTCTATGTAATAATGTGTTCATCATAATAGAATTTTGAGAAGCAACAACAACAGGTGGTTTTTTGCCATGGAGGGGGTTTTCCACCAAAAAACATGTGTTCTTTTGTGTGAATGTTTTGATGTTATTTATGGTGTTTCTATGAGTTGAATTTATGTTGGTTTCATCTACTAATTGATGGGTTACTGATTTGTTCATTTTTATTATAAATAAATAAAAATTTAAATAAATACCATCATTATTGATTCACCCCCACCCCCCTAAATAGTGAGCTTAATTCTAACAATTTCTATCCGAGCGAGGTTCTCTCAGTGAATCTTGATTGCTTGAGAGAAGATTGTGGACCATGGCCAAGAATAAGATTTCTCTCACTGAATCTTGATTGCTTGAGAGAAGATTGTGGACCATGGCCAAGAATAAGAGGAAGCAGTCACAGAAAAGAAACAGCAGCAAACAAGTGAGGAATATTTCAGATTCAGAAAAACCTCTCTTCTTGTTGGTGAAGAATGACAAAGGTAATTGTAGTGATCATCTCATTTCTGGTTGTACATTTCCTTATAGTGGTGATGACCTTCTAGAGATCATTTTTTTTGAAGATGATAACAAATCAATTTAGTTTGATCTTTTGGAGAGAAGTGAAGTGAATGTTTTTGCGGAAGAATCAGAAGTTGAAGATGAAGAGCCATGCAAGATATTTATCCTGGAAGCAGATATTAGAAAGCTCACAACAGAAAATAAAAACTAACAAAAATTACTGCAAATACTTGATGAGGAGTGCATTTACAGAGAAGAAATAATTAAGTTAAAAACTCAATTGGATGAAGCAAGGAAATTTGAAGAAGGAATGAGAAATTAATATGAGGAGAAATAAGTTCAATGTGAAAGATTGGAGGCAAAAGTGGATGCATTATGAAGGAGAAAACCGCTCAACTGAATATCATCCAAAAATATCTAGATCTTAGCCTGCACAAGAGAGAAACAAGTTTAGAAATAAACTTTAAACAACTAGTAGTAAAAGATGGTGCCAACAGTAGTAGAGGACAACAACAAAACCAACAATTAAAGGAGACAAGGGTTGTACTAGACAAATCATCCAAAAGATCAAGTAAATGCTTTAGTTGTCAAAAGCTTGGGGATATTGCTGCAAACTACAGAAGCATGCAAAATAAGAAGCAATCAAACAAAAAGACACATTATGCAAGCTCTCCTTTGGCTAGGTACAAAAATTCATTTTATGGCTATTGTTTTCATGTAATGATTTTGGGCATAAATATGTTGATCATAGGGTTCATGGCACAAAGATTAGAAACCATATCAATAAAAATTTTGAGCCATTTCTATTGTTTATTGGACCTATCAAATGTTATTTTTGTGATAATTTAGGCCATAAGGCTAAACACTGTAATTTTCCTCTTGCTATCATTGAGTATAGACAAAATGAGGAGAACCTTGGTGCAAATACTTCGTACATGGCATCAAAGTAATCTGCAAATGAGATATAAATAAATTTGTAAAAGAAAAGAGCAGCCAAAAGGAACAAATCAGACAGTTAATGAGCAGCAGAAAATGGTTTCAACAAGGAATTGAAGTCAACCCAGCCTCAGGGGGAGCATGAAGCAAAAGTGCATAATCTCATGGAGAGCTCCTCCAATAAAATGTCTTCATTAGATGGTTCTAAAGACAAAAATATGTAAACATTTAAATTTGGTGGTTGATCAAGTGAAGAAAAAGTGCATTATGTATGCAATAGATAGATCTTTCTAGTGCTAGAAAATGTGTAAATGGTGCTTTTTTATTACATGTGCGTCAAAATCCTATACATGTAATGTGCATTGTTTAGTTCAATAGCTAGCTTGAGCAAAATTTATATTCCCTATGCACATACACAGTAAAAGGAGCAAGTTTAAAGAATATACATTGCAATAATTATTGCCTTGCACCGGAAAAACAAAATTGTCTAGAAACATTCGATGGTAAATATAGTTGACTTGGAACAATGTCAGTTAAGTGCAAGAATTATCAAAGTATGTTGATCTAATTTAAATGGTATGACATATTTCTTGTTGATTATTTTGAGTTGGTCCACAAATAGTACGATAATTAACAAGGTTGCATCATTGAATAAAATTTTTGAAGGATTCCATGTAAACACAATGATTAATAGAACATGGCATGATTTAGACAATGTATTTTTCTTAGGATGATTTGGTATTTCTCCTTCTATGGATTGATTTGGGTTGTTTTGAGTATGATGTATGCTCCAAGTGGGTCCGATGAACATGTGCGCATGGGTGAATGATATGTTGGGATTGGTAGGTGATTCCACCGTTGCAGAGACCAAATACATGGGATATTGGATCAGTGAATGTGACTTGTATCTTGTAATGAAGAGGGTGAGAGAGTGCAGCTGGATAAATCAACTAATTTTGCATCTAGAAATAGTATTTAATGTCAATATGTTACCTAGGCAATGCTGCATTTTTGGTTTTTTCTGGAAAAAGTGTTGGCAAGAAACCTAAACATCATTTTGATGTAAATTTCTTGTTGTGGTTCGATTGAAAAGTTTAAAATGAAAGCAAAAATAAGGAGGAGATTGAAAAATAATCCTCGTTGGCTTCATCCTCTAATTGGGTGCCTGAAGTTCTATTAATCTTGTTAAGTCGATCTACCTAGTTGGCACGTTTATTACCCTAGCTTCAAGCTCGTTATTGTTTTTTTTTAACATGATCGGGTACTTATATATTATAAAACTGCTTGGAGCCAAGTCCTGTTACATAAGTGGGTGGAAATAGATAAGGAGAAGTCCAAAATGGGTTCGCAGACCCTGACTTCTTGTAGTAAAACTTGAGTAGTACATATTGGAAAAGAAAACGACTGTATAGCCTTACAAACAGACCTGCGAGAAGACAAAATTTGCTAGTCATTAGTCAGATTGCTAGAGCTGATTGATAGAGTCATCAATCTGGGGTTCTTTCTTAACACTTGCTCTGGTTGAAGTCTCAGCTTGCATACTCTGAGTGATAGATTTGATGTGGGCGATTGCCTCCTCCATATGGTTACATTTTTCCTTTAGGCTTTCTATCTCTGCTTTTTGTTTTTCCAGTTTCTTTCTCTTTGATCTGCTATCTACCTGAAAGTCCTCTTTGAGCTCATTGAAATGTTTGACAAACCTTGATATCATAAAGCAATGGGCTTTACACAGCGAGCAGTTGCTGTTTGCAATCACTCTGTCCAGAGGATTCTCGGGTTGCTCTCGATTTTCCGGAGCCTCAGCATGCACTCTGTTTTCCGGGATCTCAGCCATTTCTAGGGAGCTGTTGGGGAAGGGGATGCAGTGCGGGAACAGGGAGAAGGGACTGGGGTAGAAAAGAAGGAAAGGGAGACCTGAAGAAAAAGGGGGAAATGCCAAGAAGAGGGAGCAGATCAGGGGAGAAACCACGCATAAAATGAAAGACCAGGCACAGAGATTTACCAAACTATCGTGGAGGAGAAGAGCAATCGAGCTGAAGGCGGTCTTCCGAGCTTGGAGATTGCTAACGCCCCTGGGAGCTTTAGAGAACGATCTCACAACAGTGTTGAACGGATGGCGGCCTCTCTTGATGCAGAACTTCTTGAGCTGATTGCCAGATATAGGACCTTTACTCTCCTGCGAGTATAGGGACGTGTTTCTGATGTGCTCGTAGAGAGAATGGTTAATGGATATATAAAGCGGAGTGGAAGGGTGAGCGAGCCGAGAGTACGACATGAACTCAATGGTCTGGCTAGGATTAGCATCAGACTTAAAATCTTTGCAGCAGTCTATGGAGATTTTGAAAAGACTCCTACCTAAATTCTGCGTGAGAGAGTCACGAGAAAACTAGGAGATCGAGATCCTGTGATCGGTCCAGAAATAATGAGTGGTGAACATGGAGAAGGGGGGATCGTAGTTCAAGGTGTGACAGGCTGCGTGCGACTTGACTGAGTTTGGCCAGAGATCACAAGAGGAAGTGTGGGGAATGATTAGACAGAAGGTCGGGTGTATGCTGGTATGACTGGTCAGAGAGTTTGACAGGCAGCTAAGCCGACTACGGGATTGGTTTTTCATATATGGAGTCATTTTCCTTAACTTGGCCGATCTGTCTGTTGGATGCCTTAGTGGCATAGTGATCCGCTTCTGTGTTGTTGTCTCTTAGGACATGTTTGAAGGTCGTGTCCCCCATTTCTTTGATGTTATCCTCAATCCTGAGCTTTACATTATTAAGGGCCTCTTTTTTGAATTCTGTTCCCGACACCATAGCTGCAATGACGATGGCCGAGTCTCCCACTATAATTGGATTCCTAATTCTCAGCTGGTTCAGAATGATGGTGCCTAAGTAGAGGCTGTAAGCTTCTGCCAAATTGTTGGACATTTGGCCCAATCCCCATTCGTAGCTTACAAGAGTTTTGCCTTGGCTGTCCTTTATGATACCCCCTGCTCCAGCTTCCCCCGGGTTATTTTTGGAGGCCCCGTCGAAATGCAAAGTAGGGCGATTCTGGTCTAGGATCCATTGACTTACTTCTTCCTTTGTGCCTCTGAGCTTCCAGTGTATTCTTCTCGTGCATGCTTTGGAGTGAGCTAGTTGTTTTTTGTTGTAGCTGATGCAGAATTTGTTGTACCATTCCATCTCTTCTTTGTGCCAGCTTGATTGATCTAGAGGAGCGACCAAGTTTGCACTTATTGTTTCAGATATGAGCGTTGTTGTTTTTTCCAGTATGCGGGCAGGATTGGGCTTCTTGTCATTGAAAATACAGTTATTCCTAGCTAACCAGATTTGCCAACTAAGGGTAGCTGGGATGCATTTCCACAGACGGATGATGTTGTTTTTACCTTTCTTAGGAAAAGGATAACATTTTACCCAGTTTTTTTGAAGGGAGGATAGCTGATCAAAAGTCTCTTCAATTTCCATTGGTCTGATAATCTGATTCCAACAGCTTTGAGCGAGGGGACAGTGGAAGAATATATGGTGGCTACTCTCCTCCTCAGCGTGACAGAAGCAACATATTGATGGCCCCAAGATCCCTCTTTTCCTTAGATTTTCAGCTGTAAGCACCTTTCCTTTGAGGAGAGTCCAATTGAAATGTTTGACCTTTGGTATGCATTCTGATTTCCATACAGTTGTGAAGAGGTTCCATTTGGTTGTTGAAGTGGATGCCTGGAGAAATTTGTAACCATCTTTGACAGTGAATTTCCCACCGCTTGGGTCCCATATATACCTATCTTCAGCCCCTCTGTTGGTGGGTGCAGCGCCTGTGAGGGAGACCTTAAGATTGAGCCATAGATCTCTGAGTTCATTGGGAATTTGAAGGTCCTTCCAGCCCTGCCAGGTGTTTTGATCCCATATTGAAATATCGTACAAGGAGGTTAAATTTTTAGCTTCCATCCAAATGTGCAGAGGCCTGAGATTTTGGAGGTGGTTTCTTGGTCTAGCGCCCATGATTCTATCAGTCCAGATATTGACCTCCTTGCCGCTTCAAGGTACTTTGGAGATGTTCTCTCTGAACTGTGGAAGGACTTTTTTAATGAGCTTCCAAACAGGGGTGCAAGATCTTTCAGCTATTGTTTCAGAAAGTAGATTAGAATTTGGTCCATTCAGGTATTTCCTTTTCAAAACCTCCACCCATAGCCCGGTTGGAGAGGCTCGGAATTTTAATGGCTAGCCCACCTTTGTCATAGGGAAGGATGACTTGATCCCATTTGACAAGGCTAAATTTCTTATATTCTTGCTTTCCCCCCTACCAGAGGAAACTTCTCATTAATAGTTCCATGTGCTTATGAGTACTAGCGGGAGCCAAAGTGACCGCATATTGGTAGATGGGGAGAGCAGAGAGGATAGCCTTTATAAGGGTCGTTCTACCAGCCATATTTAGCCAAGAAACTCCCCAACTTTGAAGGAGACCTCTCATCTTTTCTATGTGTTTGGCCCAGATCTTAGCCTTGACTGTTTCTTTGGCTAAAGCCAGACCTAGATAAGAGAAGTAACTCCAATTGCTTTGCACTGGAATGTCCAGTATCAAAGAGATTCTTTGCCTGATTTGGTCAGAGACATTCCAGGTGTAGATCTTGCATTTTTTGTTATTCAGCATCCCTCCAGAGGCAGCTAGGAAGGCATCCAAGACCTTCTTGAATCTTTTTGCCAATAGGATTGAGGCTCCCCCAATGAGAAGGGTATCATCCACAAAGAGCGAATGATTAATCTCTTTAGTCCCTCTTTCTATACCAATTCCAGTGATCTCCTTTTGCTTGTGGAGTTTTTCTAAGTGAATACTCAAAGTTTCCACCATAATGATGTATAAGAAGGGAGAGAGAGGGCAGCCTTGCCTCAATCCCCTGGTGCTTCTAAAATACCTGCTTGGGTGGCCATTAATCAGAGGAACAATCCAAGGATTGGAGATGCATCCAGAGATGATGCTTATAAAATTTTTTGAAATCCCGAAATTTTTGAGAACTGTTGTTAGGAAATGGTGGTCGACTCTATCGAAAGTGTTTGCCATGTCAAGTTTGATTATCATGCCTCGTTCCTTCCTGTTGATGCTGCTGTGGATTGCCTCTTGAATAAGTATGACATTATCTGTGATTTGCCTGTGGGGAACAAATCCCCCTTGGTTCTCTGAGATTAAATGAGGAAGGAGCTTTTTGAGCCTATTGGCAAGAATTTTGGTGACAATCTTGTAGGAGACATTACAGAGGGAAATTGGCCGGAAGCGGTCAAAAGAACGAGGGTTAACGTCCTTAGGGATGAGAGCAAGGTGTGAGGATTTTGTGTTTTCTCCCATCTTGTGATTTTTAAAGACATTTTTGACCATCCGCACAAAGTCTTTTTTTATTGTGTCCCAATGGTTTCGGTAAAAGGCCACTGTAAATCCATCAGGGCCCGGGGCCTTGTCCTATTGCATACTAAAGGTTGCCGATCTGCTTTCCTCTTCTGTGACCTCCTGATCCAGATCTCTGTTTTGGGAGTTTGAGATTTTACTCTCTACTGCGCTGAGAAAATCAGAGCTGTCCGACTGCTAGGGGACTGTTGTTAGAAGAGATTTAAAGTGATTGAAAGTCGCCTCTTTAATTTCATCTTGGTCGCTGTACTCTTTCCCTTCTGCCTCTATTTTATCTATCTGATTTCCGGCGCGCCTGAGCTTTATGTTGTTGTGGAAGAAAGAGGTATTTTTGTCTCCAGCCCTCAGCCATAGGCACCTCGATTTCTGCCTTTGTTCCTCTTCCTCAGCTCTATTTTGTCTATATAGCTCCCTGTACATTTCATTTTCATGGATTATATCTTCATTTGTGGGTTGGTTGTTCTCCTTTTCTTTGTTCCACTGCTCCATCTGCGTATACAGATCCGCTTTTTTCCTCTTCTCCGTTGCTGCGTTTTCCTTGGCCCATTGTTTAATGACTGCTCTTAGGGATTTTAATTTGGTTTCCCAGATGTAGTGAGGCGATCCCAAAACTTCCTTTGCCCATTGTTTTTGAACGAGGGAGCGGAAGTCTTCTTTATAATCCCAGATTTTATTGTATTTGAAGGGGAGGGGCCCCAAGTTTCTCCCTTTTTCCATATTCATCACCACAGGTTTGTGATCGGAGGCCGAAGCTTGAATGATTTTACTCTTGATGGAAGAGAAGCTTGCTGCGATTCTTTCCTGCACGAGAAATCTGTCTAACCTCTCTTTGATATTGTGGCAGCCTGTTCTTTTGTTACTCCATGTATATTTCCCGTTGAAGGGAGGTATGTCAATGAGATTATGAGTCTGGATTATAGCCTCCAGCGCCTCTCTTGAAGGATCCGAATGAAAGTTTCCTCCAAGCTTTTCATCCACATTTCTTATGAGATTCAGGTCTCCTCCCAGAATTATGCTCCTGTCGTGGGAGGACTGTAAGTCTAAGGATAATGAGTCCCAGCATGTTGCTTTGTCCCGATAATGGTTTGGAGCGTAGATGTTGTATATGTTGAAGACTTCTTGAGAGACTTTGTTTCTGAGTTCTGTTCTTATCCACCAATTGCAAGATTGGAGGTTGATGTGAGTCCATTTATTCTTGTTCCAGAGTGTTCCTATGCCTCCTGAGGCACCTTCTGAACCTATTGAGTAACCTTCAAAATTTTTGAATCGTTTGACTTGTTTTTGAAAATCTTGGTCTGAGATTTTGGTCTCCTGGATGAGGACGAAGTCTGGCTGCTCCTGATTTATTAAGTCACGGACTGCATTTATTTTTGAGGAGGAGCCCATCCCCCTACAGTTCCAAGAGACCAGATTCATCATTTACCAGTTTTTGGATGAGTCCCGCTCCTCTCCTTTGTTTTTTCCCCGCTTCCTTTTTGCTTGTCTAGATAGGAGTCCATTGGTTGCTGTGCTCCAGTAGCCATCTCTTTCGCTGCTGCCTCGTCTCTAAGTTCCTTATTTGACTTTCTACCTGCCTTTCTTGGGGGATCTGAGGGAAGACTGGTTTCTTTCAGTTTATTTCTAGTGAGTATTCTCTCTATTGTTGGTGGAGGGGAGGGCAGAGGGATCGAGGGCGGGGAGATGACAGCTAATGAGTTGTCGCGGGGGGAAGGGGGAGGGGAAGAGGGGTCTTCAACTTCCAAGGATTCAAAGGGGTTGGAGGTGGAGGGAAAGGAAGGAGCTGAGCTGGGGGGGGAGGAGGGGGAGGGGGGAGGGTTTCCAGGGAGGGCTTAGAGCTAGGCCCTTGAGAAGAAAAATATTTTTTCTATTTTACTTGTTCCCAGTGGTCGTCCGGAGATTCTTCATTTTCAGTGGATTCATTTAATTTTGACTTGCTACATCTATTTGCGAAATGTCCATATTCATGACATACCTTGCATTTGAAGGGTAGTTGCTCGTAGTCCAGCTGTTGGATGTGCGTCCATTGATCGACCTTGATCTTGATGGCTTCCGGCAGGCCTTTCCCGAGATCTACTTCTACGCAAATCCTGGCGCACGCATGCATGTTCTCCCTTGGCTCAGATCTGTCGATATATTTGCCGACTGCGTTCCCTATTGCCTTTACTGATTCATCCCCCCAACAATGGAGTGGCAGGTGTGGGAGGCGGACCCAAACCGGAACTGCATTTGGGATGTCCATTTCCGGATCAAATTCTGGTGTCCATCTGTTCAGATAGAGGCCTCTTGAGTCCACGAAGTAGGGACCGTTTCTAAAAATGAGATTCCTGTCCTCTTTTGGTTTCGAAGATGAATGTGTAATAGCCCCTTCCAAAAAATCTGATGGCTATTTTCCCTTGGGTCATTGCGTTCCAGTTGCGCTCCACCCATTTTTGAACTGATCTTGGAGAAGGCCAAAGGCCAGTGAACTGTCCTACGAGACCTCTAACAGCGAGGGTGATTGCTAATTTCCTTGGCAAGGATGAAGGGAGAGAAACCTCGGGGATTTCATCCAGTAACTTAGAGACAAAGGGACGAGTTCTTGTAGAGGCATTGTCAGGGATCAGGGAAGCGAAGAGTTCTTCGTGATTCTCTGTATCTGGAGGAGGGGGGGGGGCCGTTCCCAGCCATTCAAGACTGAGAAGCCAGCTCAAAAGGGACGAGAACATAGAATGGGCCCCAGCGTAGGACAGGAGGCCCGAGGGTGGAAGCGCGGCGCGCAGGAGAGAGGAAGGCAGCGACTGGCGACAGCCCTGCCAGGCAGAGCCTAGGAAGCAAAACCAGGCAAGCGCGGGAGGAAAATTTTGAAAATCGCCTCCAGCGAGCGATCCGCATGTACATATATTACCTTCAAGCTCGTTATTGTTGGTGATGGAGGAACTGGGAAGAAAACTTTCATGAAGCGTCATCTTACCATGGAGCTTGACAAGAAATACGAGCCTACCATTGGTGTTGAAGTCCATCCTCTTAATTTTTTCACAAACAATGGGAAAAATCACTTTTATTATTGGGACACAATTGGGCAAGAGAAGTTTTGTGGCCTCAGGGATGGTTACTATATTCATGAGCAGTGTGTAGTTATCATGTTTGATGTTACTGCACGCTTGACTTACAAGAATGACCCAATGTGGCATAAAGGTCTTTGTAGGTTGTGTGAGAACATTCCTATTATTCTTTGTGGAAACCTAGTTGTAGTGAAAATATGTATAGACGCAAAAAGGTGGCAAAAAATTAAAAAGGGCACAAGCAGAGTGTGTGTCACTAGTTGGTTACTGGTTGGTGGTAGAAACAACTGGAAGGCATATAAATGTTTATGATCTTCGTAACATGTCACAACCTAAACAAATAAGGGAATCATCCTTGAATAGCAAACCAAATTTATGCATTTGCTATCCAAATTGAACAGAGATCTCATTGCCAACGAAGTACAATTATTTATTCTTCATTGAGCACGCACACACACACACACACACACACACATATTAGGAAATACCTAGAATTATATATCATGAACTTTAAAGATAATTTAAGAGAGCTTGTTCATTGATGAAATGTATAATAGCAACATTGTTATTTTTCAATCGAAATTCAGAAGTGTTGGAGAATACCATATATCCATGGTGACTAAAGTAATATATATAAGGTATTTTGATAAAGTCTTATCAAGAGTATCCTTTGGGTACAAAACAATAGATGACTACTACAACAATTCAAACAATTCTTTCTCTATTAAATATGTCCAAACTTATATATTATGCATTCAGATTGAAAATGATCAAATAGCTCCCTCTAATGGTATCCCTCAAGAAGATATCAAGAGAAATCGTAATTTCTTACTGGTAGTGACACTAAATGGTGGCCACCTTGGTAGGGTAGTGGGAGATGATGCCCTCTTTGGATCATCCTGGACAGATTCGCTTGTGATGGAGAATTCTGGAAAAATCTTCTTATGATTAACATTTACCTTATTTTATATTTTATTGAACTGTGAACTTCATGGAATCATTGTAAATCATAAAGGTGTGATCATCTCTTTCTGAAGACAAGGGCCTTGTATTTCTTTATTCCAATTTGACAGGAATGGGATCAATGTATCTCAGTAGAGGCATGACCTAAGGGAAGTCATGTAGATTATTTTACATGTTGATATAGTTTGTGTTGCAGAGGTTTAAATGAATCTTATGAGATTAGCATTGATGTATTGATGCCCAAGGAAGAAATTGGCTGATGCTATATTTTGGTGTAATTGATTATGTGAAGACAAATGTAACATTACTCTAATATGCAAATGGTGATGTTATATATATGGAATCCTTGGAGTTGCATATTTGAATGTTTTTGTTACTTGAATATACAGGGGACTACAATTCAATGATGAGAGGTGGTGTTAGCACTCTTTTTCTGAGGTTGTAGAATAAAAGCACAAAGGTAACCACAAACCTACTTTGGAAGTTGGTATCTAGCCCTTCCAGCTTCAGAGAGGGCTCTCTCTGTAGGATTTAACTTTGTTGAATTGAATATTAGGCTAGTTATGAAGTTTAAGGTTTGAATTGTATTTGAATGGTTGGTTGATAACTAGATTCCCATTGGGCTATGGAATATGTTACAAAAAGTACAGATCAACTTTAGTGTCTACAGATAGATCTCACAGGGCAGGGTATCCAAACTGAATGGATTCTCTTAGTTTATGAGATGGGGAAGGAAGAACAAATTAAGATTCACTTTAGATCTAGAGTAGTGCTACCTGAATTATATATTTAAAGATTAGAAGAAAACATTGAAATTAGCCGTAGCCGGGAGAAGAGTGTAGATTTAAACAAATATGTCCTTTACTTATCTATTGAATAATTCAGATTAAGAAACAAATATGTGTGATAAACAAAGAAATATAAACACATAAAACGATAGAGGCACTTCACCAACAACTTGACACAAGAATCCTTTGAAAGAGCTTTTTGTATTACTGGTAAATTTGATGATGCTTCAACAATATACAATAGTGTTCTTTTGTCTAAAAACCAACATCTATTACTTCAAATGATGAAGTATTTATAAATTGTTTACAAAAATATCTTGATTTAAAATATCAAGATTTGGTACAAATATCTAAAAGAAATATCTTCAAATAGAATTGAATATTTTATTACAAAAAAGGTATGAAAATAGATTAAATTGTCTAAAAAATATCAGTAGCATGTGTTCTAGTGTTGTTTATGGGCGTTCTGGTAGTGACTGGGCCTTTAATAGGGAAATGGTGTTTGAGTTGTTGGCATGAGTGTCTCGTTGTCCCACTATTCCAGTGTGTTTTGTTTGATGACTCTAGCTTTTGAATGAGAAATGGTATTTATCTTGCTATCCTATGTTCATTTGCTACTTCCTAATTAGAATGCGTTGAATGTGCCCTTGTTGTTTTCTTTTCCTTTACTGTTGTTTTTTCTGTTAAAAGTAAGGCAGGGGAAAACAATGTTTTGGAGGGGGGGAGGTAGGTAGTATGTGGCATCAGATGGGGGGTTGTCCGAAATCACGAGGAGGGGACATTTAGGTTTTAGTTCGGACCCCGACTTGAATAATTTGAAATGGAGCTCAGGGGGGTCCGAAATTTTCCTCTGTCGTTGATCTGGGCAGGTTTGCTCTGGGCCGTTGAAAGGTAATGATTTTACTTTAAACACATGGCCCTTTTTCTCTTATCTTAATCACAACAGGAGCAGGTCCCTATCGTATCATAATCACAATATAGATAGAGGGTGTTAACACTAAATTACCCCATTTTACAACAAAGTCGGACTTGAAAACCTTAACACTGCGATATATAGAATATCGCATCCACAGAGCTAATCACAATCGCATAAGGGAAAAGGGTTCTCAACTATATTCCATAGCATTTTTTTGATGGACCAGATGTGATACTTCATTTACAAACACTTTATAATATATCTCGTATGTCCAAGCTTTCCACATCACAATCACAATCGGGGATAGGGCCTTGCAGGGGGAAAGGATGTTAAAGTGGTACGATTGCCGGGGGCTGGGACTCATAGACAAGGGCAAGGATGCAGGCATTAATCGCAATTGGCCTGCCAAATTATTTGTCGGATGCAACCCAATGCAGGATTATATACTGCAGGAGTATAAAGTGGGATGGTTACTGCGAGACAGGGCTGCGGGATTAATCAGAATCAGCAGCAGGAATGGGGCATTCCTTTATATAAAATACATGTGACATTGGCCGATTGCAGGCTGCGAGATGATGCAAGCCCAATTATCGTAATTGACGGAGGGGTAAGGGGTGTGCTTTATATTTCACGTAATACATGCCTATTGTGGTAATGCTGGCTTTAAAAGGGATTTCGACATAGTTTGATGGGTGCGGATAGAGTTTTGAATAAATGGATTTTGTGGCTAGATTTAATACAAATGGACCTTCGGCTAAGTTTCCAAGATATAACATTGGAATGCCAGATAGAATGAATATATAATGGATTTTTTGGGTTAAGGCTAGAGTTAGGATAAAACATGGAAAAATGGCTAGACTTGGGTTTTAGAACAAATGAAGGGATAATGAAATAAAACTATGAGAGAAAGGTTATGTGGGTATTAGCTAGAGTTAAAACCATATTGCATATTCATAATGGGGAAGATGGTTTTTACCAAAGGATAGATGCAAACATGATTTAAACAGTAGCGAACGCTTTTGAGGTCAAAACTTCGTTCTCGCCTATCTTTCAATCCAGGAATCTGATTTGTGCGCACGATATACCATTGGAAATCTTCTTATGAGCACTTTATGATGGAAACACTTGCATTCTGATCTAATCCAAAAATTATTATGCAAAAATATCCTTAAATATTGATACTTGGTGTCGCTTTAGAAATAATTTGTAGGATGAAATATTATTTACAACATCTCAAACATAATAATGATCAGCTATAATCAAGCAATCCTATAAGAATTATACGATCCTAACAGTGGCTCCAGCTAGGGATGGCACTCCCTAGTGAAGTGTCAAGAACACCATAGACTAATAACATGATCCATTGGGCTGATCCCAAATCTGCAACCTGTTCTTGTCATAAAAACTCTGCGACTGAAACTCTTAAACTGAAACCAAAACCATTCTAAACACTGAAATCTGAAATATACACTGAACTGAAAATTGTACTGCCATCTATAACTAAAATTGACAATAATTCTTGGAAAAGATGCTCAGAGCGCTGATCTTATTAGGATGCTGCTACCCACTCTACACTGCTGAAACTTATGTTGAATGAAATAATACAAAAATTCCAATGAAGCCAGTCAAGTAAATAGTGAAACAAGTGGGTTGCTTGATTGTTTGTTAGCATAATCAAAAGGACAACTTGACATTTTTTTCCATAAAATCAAAGCTGTAGAGAGAAATGGCAACTGTTGTTGGATCTGGTCATGAAAACATGATTGAACACTTGAGCTGAAAAGAACCTCTATGTAGTTGGCTATAGGATTAGTAAAGGAATGAATAATTAGTTTACCTTGTAGGCCTTCATTGAACACTTGAGCATGGAAGATTTCATCAGTTCTATTCTCAAGGTTATACCACGATTCCAATTTTTCAGTTTCAGCCTTATGTTCAAAAAAAAAACTCTCGTCCCTTTGCAAATCAAAAGGAAATACAATATCCTCTTGTTTTGGAGAAGGAAGATTTTCCAAGAATTGTTTAGGATCTCGAAAATTATAGGACTGAATCTAAAAATCCAAAAGTTCAATATCCTTCTCGAATCTTTCAGCAACTAACTCAAGAAAACAAACTTTACTTTCAGGAGAAAATTTGCTCAATTTCAAACAACGAAACACGACCGTTGAAAAATCTTTATCAATTTGAAAATTGGCTAATTTATCCCTAACTTCTTTTAAAACTTCACAAGACAGAGGATTTGCCACATACCCTGTCATCTCGTTTAGCAAAAAATCTGATCAACTTGTAGTGGAGTCGCCATGAATGCTCTAAAATCTGGATTCTTTGATAGTGGAGTCACACTAAAAACTTTGAAGCTCTAGATACTTTGAATATGGAGTCACTAGGTGAATGATACAACCTTCTTGTGTCTAATCATTGTCCACCATCAGTAATCAGATCTAGAACTTGATCCACTTTTCTGAGGAACATTAAATGTTCGTCCCCAGTATGGTCGCCAGAATGTTAGCACTCAGTAATTTTTTGAGGTTGCAGAAGAAAATCCCAAAGGTAACCACAAACCTACTTTGGAAGCTAGGATCTAGCCCTGTCATCTTTAGAGAGGGCTCTCTCTGTAGGATTTAACTATGTTGTATTGAATATTAGGCTAGTTATGAAGTTTAAGGTCTAATTTGTTTTTGAATGGTTGGTTGATAACTAGATTACCATTGGGCCATGGAGTCTGTTACATAAAGTACGGATCGACTTCAGTGTCTACAGATAGATCTCACAGGGCAGGGTAGCCAAGTTGAATGGATTATTTTAGTTTATGAGATGGGGAAGGAAGAACAAATTAAGATTCACTTTAGATATAAAGCATTTTTACCTGAATTATATATTTACATATGAAAATAAAACATTGAAATTATTCGTAGCCAGGAGCAGACTGTAGATTTAAACAAATTTTGTCCTTTACTTATCTATTGAATAATTCAGATTAAGAAACAAATATGTGCAATAAATAGATAAATATAAACACATAAGACGATAGAGGCACTTCACCAACTACTTGACACAAGAATCCTTTGAAAGAGCTTTATGTATTACTGGTAAATATGTTGATGCTTCAGGAATATACAGTAGTGTTCTTTTGTCTAAAAATCAACATCTATTACTTCAAATGATGAAGTATTTATAACTTGTTTACAAAAATATATTGATTTAAAATATCAAGATTTAGTACAAATGTCTAAAAGAAATATCTTGAAAACAAATTCAAGATTTTATTACAAAAAATGCATGAAAATAGATTAAATTGTCTAAAACATATCAATCCCCTGTGTTCTGGTGTTGTTTCTGGGCGTGCTGGTAGTGACTGAGCCTTTAATCAAGAAATGTTGTTTGAGTTGCTGGCATGAGTGTATCGTTGTCCCACTATTCTAGTGTGTTCTATTTGATGACTATGGTTGTTGAATGAGAAATGGTATTTATCTTATTGTCCTCTGTTCATTTGCTACTTGTTGATTAGAATGCATTGAATGTATCCTTGTTGTCTTCTTTTCATTTACTGATGTTTTTTTGTTAAAAGCAAGGGAGGGGGAAAGTAGGTTTTCGGAAGGGGAGTAGGCAGTATGTGGTATCAGTTGGGGGGGGGGGGGGGTTGGGTGGGTCTGAAATCACAAGGTAGAGACACATATCTTTGTGTTCAAACCCCCGCCCTTTGAAAAATTTGAAATGGAGCTCGAGGGGGGGTCCGAAATTTTACTTTGTCATTGATCTGGGTAGGTTTTCTCTGGGCTGTTGAAAGGTAAGGATTTTACTTTAAACACGTGGCCCTTTTTTCTTATCGCAATCGCAACAGCATCGAGCCTTTGTCGTATCACAATCGCAATACAAATGGAGGGTGTTAACATTGGTTTACCCCATTTTACAACAAAGGCAGACCTCAAAACCTTAACACTGCGATATATAAAATATTGCATCCACAGGTCTAATCGCAATCGCATAAGTGAAAAGGGTTCTTAATTATATTCCATATCGTTTTGTCGATGGACCGGATGCGATACTTCATTTATGAACACTTTATAATATATTGCATTCATCCAGGCTTTTTGCATTGCAATTGCAATCTCAATCGGGGGTAGCACCTTGGGGGGAAAGGATTTTAAAGTGGTGTGATTGTCAGGGGCCATGACTCATAACTGAGGGCAAGGATGCCGGACTTAATTGCAATCGGCCTACGGGACTGTTTGTGGGATGTAACCTAATGTGGGATTATAAAGCGGGAGGGTTATTGCGCAATAGGGCTGCGGGATTAATCGCAATCGACAGCGGGAATGGGGCATTCCTTTATATATAATACATGTGACATTGGCCAATTGCGGGCTGCGGGATGATGCAGGCCCAGTTATCGCAATCAGCGGAGGGGTCATGGGTGTGCTTTATATTTCATGTAATACATGCCTATTGCGGTAATGCGGCCTTTAAAAGGGATTTTGATATAGTGTGATGGGTATGTGTTGACATGGCGAATTTTCGCTATACCAACAAGGGGAACTAACTCGATCACAGACCCCAATTAGATTTGCTTTTGTTTGTAGTGGCTAGCTCCAATGGGTTTTAAAGGATCCCGTAAACCGTTAAAGGTGTTGAGAGATTGCCTCTTGGACGAAGACTTCATTTAAATCAAAAAAAGAAACAGCTAACCTATATGTATCAAATCCTATCTACACTACTTCTCACTACTTAAGCTAGTCCTAACTATCCTAATCTATTCTACAGGAGCATAAAAAAAGAGGTTAAACATCATATATAGATTCCAAGTCCAAATGAATCAATTACTGGTCCACATAAGAACAAGGTTGTATTAAATCCTAATTGCAATCCAATTACTTATACGGGAATACACATTCATTTCCATACAAATAATTCTTGCAACTGATGTTTAACAAAGTTTTGAATCAGCAACCTTTCGTGAGTTAAGCATGCTATTGAATTATATTCGAATAACCATGAACTCTATGTTATCAATATGCACAAAGAAAAACACATTTGTCTTTATGCAAGCAACAACACTCTGATTCTAAACACATGAAAGCAGAGGAAAATAAATATGAAATTAAAGGCTCCTTCTTGACCCAAATAGTCTTCTTTATTCACAATAAATCAAAAGTTGTTCTGCCCAAAAAAATGTCCTCCCCTCATCTCTGGAGGTAATATTTATGTCGAAAGAAATGACCCTCGATCTTCCCTCCCCTTTTCCACCTCCCTTCCCTTTTCAATATACAAATAAAAAATATGCAGACATAGAACAGTTAGTGTAACCACTGACACGTAAAAGGCATATCTGCTGGAGCACTTCATTTCCTGGGGAAATGAATAGATGTTGATTAGAAGAGTATGACAATGTGTCATCTCTTCATGATGAAACCTGGGACAATTTCACTTTCGGAATACACAGGCAACGCGTGGAAACCCGACCGAGAACGCCTAGGCTGGATCTTTAAATGGAACACATCCACATATATGAACTCTCTGGATCTGCTCATGCATTTTTTTTACTCCTCACCTGCAGAGATAAATAACATTAGTTTTATGATTATGAAACATCACAACATGATCACAAACAAACCTTGCATTCAGCCACAATTTCTATTTAATCTTGCAACGCAGAGCAACTATAATTATCAAACCACCGAGCCTTGTTGTGACACATATTCTTGTTGCCCCTAATATTCATTTTACTCAAGGATTGCCTTAACAATGCTTCAAGGGTAGACCTATTCACTTTACGGGATTTTCCTTTGAAAACCCAGACCACACCATTTTAGTGAAATATATGGGAAAACACGGGAAAACCCGTGGCCATACCATAAGGCCGGACTTCAAATATTATGCACCTGGGCATATAATTATCGTTGGGTTCGCCATCTGGTATCGCACCCTATGTATAAGCGCTGGACTTTGCCGACTGCGATTTGTGATTGGAGGAGACAGACCCGAAATATATATGTGTCGTGGTTAGTAATCCCCTCGGGTCCGCCACATAAGCCTTTCCTTTGAAAACCCTGACCTCAATACTTTTTCGAAAAACACAGGAATATACGAGAAAACCCGCAGCCAACCATAAGGTTGGACTTCAAACATTATGCATCCGGGCCTATAGTCATTGTCGGGTCCAGTAGATAGCAGTATGCCTTATATATAAGCCCCGGACCCCGCCGATTGCGATATGCGATGGGGCTCCGGACCCGATATATATATATTGTGGTTAATAATGCCATCAGGTTTGGTAGACAGCGGTGCGCCATATATATATATAGCCTTGGACCTGGCCGATTGCGATATGCGATGGGGCTCTGGACCCGAAATATATATATTATGGTTAATAATGTTGTCGGGTCCAGTGCCTCATGGTACATGTTGTATACAAGCCCCGGGACCCCGCCGATTGCGATATGCGATGCGGCTCCGGACCCGAAATATATATATATTATGGTTAATAATGCCATCGGGTCTGGTGTATAGTGGTGCATAGTGTTGATTGAGATAGGCGGAAAAGGGTGAGTTATGCATGTTTGTGGAGTGTTTCTATTATCAAAGCATTGATATAGAAATAAGGGTGCGATGGGAGGTTTCGAGGGTTGAAAAAGTCCCGATGGAGGATATGAATGAAGGGCTAGAAAGGGTTATAGATGAATCATGCAGAAGAGATTTATTAAAGGGGGCTTAACCATTAGGAATTGAAGATTCGACTCGGCAAAGAGTTAAAGTCTCTGGGATAAAACAGATCATTTGGAGAGGTGAAAGATCAACTTTTAAGGGACCCATTCAAAATTTCTACCAAGGCAGGTTTTAATAGGGTGGTGGTTGTGGCCACCAAAAATGGCGAACCGCTAAGCGAACCAGTTATCTATGTTTCGAAATAAACCTTGGATCAATAGAACATCAGGGTGTTAGGATAAAATTGAAATGCAAATTGTATAGATGGACAGGCATGGGTTCCACTTCAACATTAATCGCTACAGGTGGGATAAAGACAAATAGATTCTACCTACCGACAAGGTTTTGACAGGCATTCTGTAATGGTAGTATTATGGGATTTTGTGACCTTCCTTTACCTGTTTCCTACTTTCAAAAATCCTTTCGGGGCCATCACTGGTCTGTCAGTACCTATTTAGGTGTGTACCTCAGCTCTTTATCGCTCATCAAACTTGATGTAGATATGTTTATTTGCACTTTATATGAGAATTTCAGTGCTATATTTTCATATGATTGAATGGGGCGCAGTCATGGATCATGCCATATTTTTAAACCACTTAAGCAAGGTTGGGCTTGCTATGTCAACCGGTACTCTGAGCCCAGCAACAGTCCCTACTCCAACTGGCTTCCCAAACAACCTGTCCTTCCAGATTGGCACAAGGACTCGACATTTCATTTTCTTTTAAATCCTTTCCAGTTTCAGGCATAAGGAATAGAGCACAATTGGATTTGCCACAAGGTATATGATAGTGAGTTTAGCCCATGAAAAAGGTTTAGTTGTAGATGACATGTATTGGAAACTTAGTGTGGTGGATGGGACCAATGGAGAATGACTGCAAACCTTACAAGCAAGTATAGGCTAGGTCTGAGTGGGATTTTAAAATGCAGCGTTCTGCCATGCTAGTCCAGCTGTGGTTACACATTTTTTTGTTTTAAAAGATGCCCCTACATGCTCCAGGTATCCAGGTTATCAACAGATCTTACCTAGTTCCCACAGATGCTAATGAGTGGCTTCGATTTGAATTTCATAGCTAATTTTCAAGTTCTGATGGGCTCATTGAAAGTTTGTTTGATTTGTAAGGTAACGATGGATTTAGGATTAGCAGACTCATTAGCAGGTTAATGAAGGAGGCAAAAGCTGAAGGTGGAGAATGAGGGAAATCTGAAGAGAGTTATAAAAGGTGAAAACGAGACTAGAGGACTGAAATCAGTTGGCTGAAAAGGACTGAAATTTAAAACAGAAGGAAAATAAACTTTTCGGAAAAACAAGAACAGAAAGGACGAAAATATAACTAAGCTAACAACAAAATAAAATGAATTCTAACCTACTCAGGAGGTAACCACCATGTGGTGGCTACTGGAAGTATCTCTTAAGATGTTGGCCATTAACAGGGAGTTTTTCAATTTCTCTCTGTAAAGTTTTCAATCTATAAGTTCCTTGACCAATTTTTTCCACAACTTGGAATGGCCCCAGCCATAAGTGTTGGAAGTTCATGTGTTTACCTTTTGGCTCATTCAACTTGTCCCATTTCAGGACTAGCTCTCCTACTTGGTAATCTTTATCTCCTGCCAAATGGCGATCAAACCATCTCTTCACAATCATTTGGTGATTTCTAAATTTATTTCTGGATTTATCTCTCAATTCCTCCAACCTCACTAATTGGTTGATCCTTTCTTGAAGTAAGGCTGAAGGGGTCCCTCTTGAGGCTCAGGAGAGCTGTAAAGAGGGAAGGGTAACGTTGGGAGGCAAGATGGCTTCCTGTTCATAGACGAGGAAGTATGGAGAGTTTCCTAAGGCCACTTTTGGGGTGACCCTATCGGCCTAAAGGGCATTTGTTAGAGCGTTGTTCCAGTTCCTCTGGTTGTCGGCGACAGATTTATGGATTATGCGGATGAGGTTTTTATTTGAGGACTCTACAACTCCATTTCCTTGGGGGTAATAGTTTGATGCATACCTTATGTGAATTAATTTATCAATAGCAAATTCAGTCAATTTCAGTGATGAAAAGTAAGAAGCATTATCAAATATGAGAGTGTTAGGGATGTCGTACCTATTGATAATGAACTTCTCAATAAATGATATTACCTCGTCCTCGTTTACCTTCCGAAGCGAGATGGCTTCGGTCCATCTTGTGAAGTAGTCAGTCGCTGTGAGTATATACTTATGCTGCTGTGAAGAGTTTGGAGTGATCTCGCCTATGACATCTAGGCCCCATTGCTAGAATGGGCGATAAATCATAACGGGCCTGAGGGGAACGGCTGGCTTTCTTTCTCATCCTGCGGCAGTTTGACATACCTTGGATTTCCGAGCGTAGGCATGCGAGTCTCTGAACAGTGTGGGCCAATAATATCTGGCTCTTAATATTTTGTGAGCAGTGGTCTCCCCGCCATAGTGACCACCTGCTGGGCCGTCGTGCATTTCTTTTAAGACATGATCGACATCATCCTTTTCCAAACACCTCAGCCATTTTCCATCATAATTTTTTCTATATAATGTGTGATTGGCCAAGTGATACTGATTAGATTTCAATCTGAGCACTCTACTTTCTGATGCATCCATGTGTTTAGGGCATGCTCCTCGTGTGAGATAAAAGCATATGTCGTAATACCACGACTCAGGATCCAAAAGGGCTTTTGAAGTTTCACGCTCACACATCAGCATCTCATTAATCCATAGGGGCTCCTCCCTGAATTCTACTTGTGCATTTTTCACGCTTTGTGCTTTTGGTTCTTCGGATGCCCCTTCTTTATCCGCCAAGGCTTCTACTACTAGCCTACACAATCCCTGCCCTCCAACTATCTTTGTCGACTTAATCTCGAGGTCGAATTCTTGAAGTGAGGTTGTCCAATTCCCTCTCCATTCACCCATTTCTTTCTGCATGAAGAGGGCTCTTACAGCAGGATGGGGAACAGTCACTTTAGTCCTAGCCTTTAATAAATAAGGGCGGAAATGTTTTATGTCTTTAAAAACTGAAAAGCCTTGTTTCTCCACTTCTGGGTAGTTCAATTCCGCTCCTTGAATATTAGAGCTCATATAAGAAATATGGACTCCATTACCATCATCATTTTCTTGATTGAGGATTGCAGCATATGAAACATCATAAGCAAAAGTATACAAGAAGAATTCCTTGTTGAAATCGAGGCTGACCAACGCAGGAGCTTCTGCTATGGCCTCCTTAATTCGCTGAAATGATTTCTTAGCTTCATCACTCAACTTGTACACAACGTCTTTCTTCATCATTAGTTGCATGGGATGCACTATTTCTACGAAACCCGAGACAAATTTCCTAACGAAATTGATCTTCCCGAAGAAAGATTGCATTGCCCTTTTATTTGCAGGGGTTGTATTCTCATGATGGTCCATATTCTTTCAAGATCAATAAAAATCCCTCTTTTAGAAAGGATATGACCCAATAGTTTCCCTGTTGTAACTCCGAAGATGCTCTTCTTGGGATTCAACGATATTTCGTACCTTCGGCATCTTTCAAAAATCTGTTTCAGGTGATAAATATGATCCCTTTTGTGATATGAATACACAATGATGTCATCCATGTAAACCACTAATGATCTGTTAATCAACCATCAGAAAGCTATGTCCATATCTCTCTAGAATGTGATATGAATACACAGTGATGTCATCCATGCAAACCATTAATGATCTGTTAATCAACCCTCGGAAAGCTATGTCCATATCTCTCTAGAATGTGGTGCCCACATTAATAAGTCCAAAAGGAATTTTACGATATGCGTAAGTGCCCCATTTAGTGTTGAAGGTTGTCTTAAGCTGATCCCCATTAGATACCAACACTTGATTATATCCTGAAAACCCATCTAATAGGGACAACATTTCAGACCCAGAAACACACTGAAGAATGTGTTCCATAGAAGGGACAGGATAGTTATCCTTTTGTGATGCTTTGTTCAAGTTTATGAAATCGATACACAACCTGATGTCTCCATTTTTCTTTCTTACTGGCACGAGATTGGCTACCTGGTGAGTGTGTCTGACAGGAAAGATGATTTTAGCATCCAGCATTTTGTTTAATTCTTTCTTCATCAACATTTCTAGGCTTGGATGCATCTTACGAAGCTTTTGTTGGTAGGGATTAGCCTCCTTTTCCAAAGGAATTACATGCTACATAACGCTGGTATCAAAGGTTTTTAGGTCTCTATATGTCCATGCAAAGACGTCCTTGTATTCTTTAAATAGCTTGACAAATGCAGCCTTTTCTTGTGGAGAGCACCCCAAGCCCAAATTAACAGTTTTTGGGTCTTCTTTGGTTCCAAGGTTGACCGATTCATACTTCATGGATGAGCTATGCGTTTTGCAATTAGTTGGATTTTTGAATTTATCATATAGGTCATACAAGTGCTCCATCTTGACAACTGACTTGGGAATTATATTGGACTGATCCTTTTCCTCATGCTCCCTCTCGTTCATAAGCCTGTCATGCTCTTTTTCATCAATGACTACATTCTTGAATGTCTTCTCACAGTGCAAGAACTCAAGGATTTTCTCGTTATCTTCAAACACCTGCCAATTTGAGATGTTATCAGGCATAGATGGTCTGAAAATAAATTCAACATAACATTTATTCTTCTTTAATCTAAAATCAGGTAAAAGTTTTGCAGCCATACCAGCCATCATATCGGCATCTTGGTTTTTCCCTCGAGGTATGTATGTGATATTAAAAGAATCAAAACTATCAATTAAGTTCCATACCTCATGTTGGTATCTTACTAGGTGTGGCGAATTGCAGTGTATCCTCTTCCTTACCTGGTCCACAATTATCTGCGAGTCACCAAAAACTTTAAGATTTTTTACCTTCATATCAATGGCCCTTTTTAGGCCCTGCAACAAGCCTTCATATTCTGCCGTGTTGTTGGTGGACGCAAATTCCAACCGGTTGGCCATCAGATGTTGGTTCCCTTGCGGGTCAATGAGAATGCTCCCAGCACCTGCACCTTCAAGGCAGTTAGAGCCATCAAAATAGAGTGTCCAAAATATAGAGTCTAATGTTACATCAATTGAATTGCTTCCTACGAAATTAGTTCTATCATCTACTATATTACAGGGTGGTTCATCAATTGGACTACAAGGGAGAGCTTCCAACTGTGTGTTTATTGCAGTTTCTTCAATTGTTTCTGCATGGAATTCTCCAAAACAGGTTTCCGTGGCACAAACATTGAAACTATAATTCCCAAGGATAGAGTTGGTAAACATTACAGGTTCATTGGGGTCATTTAGTTCTATCACCACATACTTCATGTATCTTTCTCGATCAACTCTCAGCATATCACCCTTCCCCTTTTGAGGAAGCAAGAGATGGGACCAATCATTTGAGAAATATCCATTCAGTTTTACTGACCAATCCCTACTAATTAATATTCCATACACCTTGGGTATATCGACTACCACTATGTCAATGACTTGTGTGTATTGTGGTTTAGCAGCCATCCAAATCAACACATCTTTCAATTCCCCAATTACTTTCACATTTGTCCTATCAAATTGCATAATTCGAATCCCATTTTTCTCGGGTATCACACGCAGTATTTTAGCAACAGTGTAAGGCATCACAGTGGATGAGGCACCAGAATCTACCAAGGAATTGTGTACGTTCATGTTGAGGATTTAAAATGTGATAAGGAAAGGTGGAGTCATGGGTTTTGATTTCCTCCCTATCATGTTTGCACTGACATATTTAGGGTTTCGATTCATTTTAGACAGAGTGGCTTTCATAGCTGATAGTATTTGGGATGTACTGGGGGTACTCATAGGTCTGGACACCGACTTCTTGGTTTGGCTATTGGGGATGGTGGGAGTTTTGCAATTCTACTCATTCATAGATTTCAAGAGCAGATCTCTTTGCCGCGTTAATTTCAGCAAATCGAAGTATGTTATATTAGCCCTAGATTTCTTAAGATCATCCACAATCTTGTAATCAATGTTATAAATAGGGTAGGGCAGAGTAAACATATTGGTTTTTCCGTTCTTAGGTGGGAGTTTGCCATTTTGAGTCACCTTCGTTACAGTCGAAGATGTATTCTCTTTCTCTGGATAATTTGCAACTAGAGTATTCTTGGACTCACCACTAGGTCTACCCTTCTCAACAGGAACTTTGGGAGCGGATGTCTTCACAGGGAAAACATCTTTCTTTGTCTGGTCTATAGGATTCACCACACTCGCAAGTGGCCCTTTACTTCGTGTTTGGATTTCATTAGTGTGGATTTCTGTCGTGCTATTTTCTTCATCGTCATCATTCTCATTTGTATAGAAATCCTAGAGTACATTGATTTGAGATTCTTCATCCAAGGGCTCTTCTACTTGGTGTTCTTCCTCATTTTCTTGTTCTGGCTCCAGCTCCACTATAGGTTCTTCTTTGTTAAGGAGCGATCCGATAAGAGCTAGCTCTTCTATATTTAGATTCCCTTCAATGGGCAGAGCAGGAAATGCAAGTTGACCATGACCACCTTCTTTCTTCCTACGATAGAAAGGTTTGAAGGGTTTTCTATTGTTATCATCTCCTCCATTCCTACTAGTACTCTCTCCAGAATTCCTTTTCATATCGACGACTGTGTTTGTCAATTTCTTAATTATCTGATGCAAACCTTCCACATCTGTGGTGTCCATTTCTTTTCCCTTAGCCGCTTTGCTATCACTCCCATCATTATTCTTGGATGACTGAGAGGCTTTCTTCCCTTCGCTTGTATGATGACATGTTGTGAGACTGATCATTTCATTCTCGACTTTTATTGCTTCATCGATAGCACCTTCTAAGGTTTGTGCATTACTTCTCTTGACCCACATCGCAGTAGGGATAGGGAGAGCAGTGATGTAGAATTCTAGGAGCACCTCATCAGTGGGTCTAGCATTAGCCGGGATTCTATTGAACAAAGTGTTGAACCAGATGTTGAAATCCTTGACCTTTTCTTTGGCTGCCATTTTTAAACGGGATAGTTCTAAAACTAAGGCCGCAAGTGTTTTGTCATCGCCAAAATTATCTAAAAAGGCCTACTAAAAGGCACCCCATGAGGTGATCGATCTTATTCTCAAGCTAAAGTACCATGTGGAGGCCGTACCAATCAGAGTAAAAGGGAATAAGTGACATACAACATCTTCATCGGCTACCCCCAACATGCGCACGGCTAGGAAGAAAGAGTGAATATGGTTATCAGCAGTGTCTTCCCGCTCAGGGTCGAATTTAGGCAATACTCTTTCTGCATTCTTGGGTAGGGCATGCTCCTGCCCAGGTACCTCTACGGCATCCTATGCGAGCCAGGGAGGGAGTGCTCCCGGAGGAGGTGGAGGTTGATTCCCTCATGGGGGAGGTGGTGGAGGTTGATTCCCACCCAGAGGGGGAAGTAGAGGTTGATTCCCACCCGGAGGAGGAACGTTAGCCATATTATGGATATGGAGGTTCTGGTTGAGGGTTTCTTCAAGGCGTTCCTTGCTAGGATTTCCCAAATCAGACCAAGGATTACCTTCAGAGGGGGGATCTTCAGGAATTTCTTCCCAAGGAGTGTCAATACTTTGCAAAGAGTCTAGCACAATATCTTCAAGAGAAGGGGTTGCAGATGTCTCTTCACTTATGGGAAGGATCCTTGGCTTTCTTTTAGCTGTCAGAGGTAAGGAATGGAAGATGGGAAGCTGAGATAGGGAGCGAGCGTAGGCACGAGTAAGCACTTTGACTGGTTGTTCCTGAGTGACAGGATACTCCCACAGTCTCTCTTCTTTGGGTGACCCAGACACAGGACTGAGAGGGATCTCTGTTTCTTCAAAATGAGGCTCTTCTCAATGGGCGGAATGATCTTTTAAACCTTTACGATCCATACATTAATCTTTTTGAATCCATGCGTGGCATTTATAGATGAAATCATGAAAAGTTGTGGACGGTGGTTCAGGCCCTCCTTCTAGCACCAATTTGTTGACATGGCGAATTTTCGCTATACCAACAAGGGGAACTAACCCGATCACAAACCCCAATTAGATCTGCTTTCGTTTGGAGTGGCTAGCTCCAACGGGTTTTAAAGGATCCTGTAAACTGTTAAAGGTGTTGAGAGATTGCTTCCTAGAGGAAGACTTCAATTAAATCAACAAAAGAAACAACTAACCTATATGTATCAAATCCTATCTACACTACTTCTCACTACTTAAGCTAGTCCTAACTATCCTAATCTATCCTGCAGGAGCATAACAAAAAGAGGTTAAACATCATATATAGATTCCAAGTCCAAATGAATCAATTACTAGTTCACATAAGAACAAGGTTGTATTAAATCCTAATTGCAATCCAATTACTTATATAGGAATACACATTCCTTTCCATACAAATAACACTTGCAACTGATGTTTAACAAAGTTTTGAATCAGCAACCTTTCATGAGTTAAGCATGCTATTGAATTATATTCGAATAACCAAGAATAACCATGAACTGTATGTTATCAATATGCACAAATCAAAACACATTTGTCTTTATGCAAGCAACAACACTCTGATTCTAAACACATGAAAGCAAAGGAAAATAAATCTGAAATTAAAGGCTCCTTCTTGACCCAAACAGTCTTCTTTATTCACAATAAATCAAAAGTTGTTCTGCCCAAAAAAAGTTCCTCCCCTCATATCTGGAGGTAATATCTACGCCGAAAGAAATGACCCTCGGTCTTCCCTCCCATTTTCCACCTCCCTTCCCTTTTCAGTATACAAATAAAAAACATACAGACATAGAACAGTCAGTGTAACTGCTGACATGTAGAAGGCATATCTGCTGGAGCACTTCATTTCCTGGGGAAATGAATAGATGTTGATTAGAAGAGGATGACTGTGTGTCATCTCTTCATGATGAAACCTAGGACAATTTCACTTTCGGAATACACAGGCAACGCGTGGAAACCTGACCGAGAACGCCTAGGTTGGATCTTTAAACGGAACACATCCGCATATATGAACTCTTCGGATCTGTTCATGCGTTTTTTTTACTCCTCACCTGCAAAGATAAATAACATTAGTTTTATGATTATGAAACATCACAACATGATTGCAAACAAACCTTGCATTCAGCGACAGTTTCTATTTAATATTGTAATGCAGAGCAACTATAATTATCAAACCACCGAGCCTTGTTGTGACATGTATTCTCATTGCCCCTAATATTCATTTTACTCAAGGATTGCCTTAACAATGCTTCAAGGGCAGACCTATTCACTTTACAGGATTTTCCTTTGAAAACCTGGACCACACCATTTTAGCGAAATATATGGGAAAACACGGGAAAACCCGCCGCCGGACCATAAGGCCGGACTTCCAATATTATGCACCCAGGCGTATAATTATCGTTGGGTCTGCCATATGGTATCACACCCTATGTATAAGCGCTGGACTTTGCTGATTGCAATTTGCAATTGGGGGAGGCGGACCCGAAATATATATGTGTCGCGGTTAGTAATCCCCTTAGGTCCGCCATATAAGCCTTTCCTTTGAAAACCCCGACCTCAATACTTTTTTGAAAAACACAAGAATATACAGGAAAACCCGCGGCCGACCATAAGGCCGGACTTCAAACATTATGCATCTGGGCCTATAGTCATTGTTGGGTCCGGTAGATAGCGGTATGCCTTATATATAAGCCCCGAACCCCGCCGATTGTGATATGTGATGGGGCTCCAGACCCGAGATATATATATATTGTGGTTAATAATGCCATAAGGTCGGGTAGACAGCGGTGCGCCATATATATATATAGCCTTGGACCTCACCGATTGCGATATGCGATGGGGCTCCAATCTCGAAATATATATATTATGGTTAACAATACCGTCAGGTCCGGTGCCTCATGGGACGCGTTGTATACAAGCCTCGGGACCCCGACGATTGATTTATGCGAGGGAGCTCCGGACCCGAAATATATATATATATATATATATATATATATATATATATATATATATATATATATATATATATATATATATATTATGGTTAATAATGTCGTCGGGTCCGGTGTATAGTGGTGTGCAGTGTTGATTGTGATAGGCGGAAAAGGGTGAGTTATGCATGTTTGTGGAGCGTTTCTATTATCAAAGCATTGATATAGAAATAAGGGTGCGATGGGAGGTTTCGAGGGTTGAAAAAGTCCTAGTGGAGGATATGAATGAAGGGCTAGAAAGGGTTATAGATGAATCATGTGGCAAAGATTTATTAAAGGGGGCTTAACCATTAGGAATTGAAGATTCGACTCGGTAAAGAGTTAAAGTCTCTGGGATAAAATAGATCATTCGGAGAGGTGAAAGATCAACTTTTAGGGGACCCATTCAAAATTTCTACCAAGGCATGTTTTAAAAGGGTGGTGGTTGTGGCCACAATAGTATGGCTAGAGTTTTGAATAAATGGATTTTGCAACTAGAGTTAATACAAACGAAACTTTGGCTAACTTCCAAGGTATAACAATGGAATGTCAGATAGAAGGAATATACATGGGATTTTTTGGATTAAGGCTAGAGTTAGGATAAAACATGGAAAAACGGCTAGAGTTGGGTTTTATAACAAATGAAGGGAAAATGAAATAAAACTATGAGGGAAAGGTTATGTGGTTCCCATCTAGAGTTAAAAACATACTGCATATTGATAATGTGGGAGATGGTTTTTTACAAAGGATAGATGCAAACATGATTTAAACCATAATGGATGCTTTTGAATTCAAAATTTCATTCTAGCCTATCTTTCAATCCAAGAATCGAAAGTGCAAGCCATACCGTTGGAAAGTTGCTTCTAAGCACTTTCTGGTGAAAACACCTGCATTTTGATCTAATCCAAAACATCGTTATGAAAAAATATCCTTAAATCTGGATACTTGGTGTCGCTTTGGAAATCATTTGCAGGATGAAATATTATTTACAACATCTCAAACATAATAATGATCAGCTATAATCAAACAATCCTATAAAAATTATAAGACCCTAACAGGGGGATCTAAGGTCTTGTGTGAGATTTTTTTTTTTGGGTGTGTGAAAGTGCTCTCTTTATGTAAGCGAAAGACAACTCAAGTGATGAAAATGATGGCTTGAAAGTGTATTGGTTTTTTTGGCTAACAAGTTGTTATTATAGGAGTTCTAAAATTGTACATGAATGAAGGTGTTCATGTATTTACAATGAAGTATCCTTTCATGGGCTGATGATATTACTATATTATTTTAGCATTGCATAAGTGTAAAGAGAGTCATGAGTCCTTGCACATTAAGGAGAACATTCATTTATTTATTTTTGGTCATATGTGAGCTTGATTGTCATAGTCTTGTACTCAATGATGAAGCATTGTAAAGGTATGTGTGAACTATGTCAGTCATTAAAAAGAATCATTTAGTCATGTATACACATTTCAATTCTATTCAACCTTTAGTTGTCATTGATATAGCTCCATTACATTAGGTGAAGGATGTAAATATTGAATTCCATTATATCAGTGTTCGGTGATAGCAATAATGATTATGTTAGTCATATAGAGTCAATCCCTTGATTCACGAGATATAGTCTTCAACGTGAAGGCATTGTTTGCATGGTAATGATGACGACTTCAGGTCACGTATGTTCTCAAGGGGAGCATGTATGTTGTATACTTGATGATTTTATAAAGTCGTGATGATGATGGTGATGGTGCTCAGGGGGAGCATGTTTGTTGTGTGGTTGTTGATTCGCTATGGTCTTGAGTTGTGGCTTTGGTTATTGATTATCTTGGTCTTGTATTCATGATGATGTTGTGCTTATTACCTTAGGAGACAGAGAGATCATGTTATGTTGTTGATGATGATTATGTTGTTGTTTTGGTTGAGATAGATGTTGCTAAAGTTGGTGTTGCTAAAGTTGATGTTGCTAAGTTTGTTCTTGCTATGATATATCTATTTTCTACTCCTACTAATACTTATGATGTGTTATTGTTGCTGATGATATCATGGTTAGTTTAGATTGAGTTGTTGAGGTTGTTTCTATTGTTAGTTATTTTTGTTGTTGATGTGTTGATGTTGATAATTGTGATTCTATTTAGGAGGATGTTTTTTGCTATGCACACTATTGTATGGTTGATGGATATGATTGACTGCTACTTTATGTGAGTGATCGAATTTTCTTTGTTGTGTTTCTTTAGATGAGAGTTTTTTTATTAATCAAAGAGTGTTTGTTGCTTGGAGATGTACTATGGTCATGTTCAGGTATTGTCCACGAGGCATTATTGTTAGTTCCATCATTGTTGAGGTGAACCCTTTTCCATTGATGTCAAAGGGGGAGTGTCTACGAGGATCAGTTTCAAAGGTCAACATCAAGTGGATGGTTTAGCGGGGGTTGTTATCAATGCCAAAGGGGGAGATTGTTGGCATTGATGATGCAATTATTGGTGTAGTTTTTGGTTGCAATGATTGATGGTTAGTATTAATGTCAAATTGGACATGTATTGCAGATGATTATGTTGCTTGTGGTTATGTTGCTTGGATTTTTAGTTGCAAGATGTTTACCATGGTATTGGCATTACAAGTATTAGTATTACTATGGTATTATTACCTTGGTATTGGTTTGTGTGTGGTCCAGGTCGGCACTTGGTATTGGCATGACAGGTATTAATATTACCATGGTATTCATCTATGGTGTTGGTTTGGAGATTACCATGGTACATGGGTCCATGGTATTGGCTTAACCATGGTATTTACCGATGGTATTGACTTGGAGATTACCATGGTACAAGGGTCCATGGTATTGGTATAACCATGACATTGACCCATGGTATTGACTTGGAATTTAATATGGTACAGGTGTCCATGGTAATGGGATAACCATGGTATTTTCCCAAGGTATTGATTGGAGATTATTGAGAATAATTTAACATATAATTTTGAGAGTGTGTTGGTTTTTTAGTGAATGATTGTGGATTGAAGGTGTGTGAGTGTGTGATATAGTGCTTTATCTAGCAGGCTATTGCATATCTATAGTAGTGTGGAGTTGTATGTTTTAACATAAATAATTTTCTGATCAGTGAGGTTGTTGGGTTTCTCATGTTGAGTAGGTTTGAGAGTCTAGTTTGAAAATGCATGAAATGTGGTTTGCACGGAGGTGATGAAGGCATGAGGCTTAATTATAAATAATTTGTAGATAAGGTGGGTTCCTTCTAGAAGACATGTCATAACAGGAAGAAAATTTCTCTATAGTTCAGTGGTGTTGGGCGAGGCTCATTGGTTATGGTGGTTTCCAGTGAATGGTTATTTGTAGAGTCATGATAGAAGAGAATTTCCAACTGATATTGCTAGTAGACTGTATTAGTAGTCGAGTCTTCCAACTATTGGGTGGTAGCTCCTCCATGTAATAATTTGTTCAACATAATATAATTTTGAGTAGCAGGAGCAACATGTGGTTTTTTTTTTTCCCTGGAGGGGGTTTTCCACCAGAAAACATTTGTGTTCTTTTGTGTGAATGTTTTGATGTTATTCATAGTGTTTCTATGAGTTGATTTTATGTTGGTTTCATATATTAATTGATCGGTTACTAATTTGTTCATTTTGATGAAAAGTTTTAAAAAAAATAAATAAATCGCATCACTAATGATTCACCCCGCCTCTCAGTTGTGATCTTAATTCTAACATAACATGGGTAAGGGCACTTAGGAAATGCACCATTGTCACCTTATTACGTTTTTTCCTCCATGTAGCTCCTTGAAGCCAAGGGAGTGTCTAAATTTATATGATGTAAACCTATAAATTAATACATTATAATGCAAAATATGATTCACTTCAATGCACACTTCAATATATGTTTAGATAGACTAGTGCCCAATAAGTGATATAATGCATTAAATAATATTCAATAAGAAATAATGACATAAACCACCATAGTATAAAGAGGGTCAAGAGATAATTATTGTATGTTTGGTCTAGTATAAAAATAAAAGTTGTAGCTTTAAATACAAAAAAACTCTTAGATATCACTTTATAGATTAGAGAACAAATTACCTTTTAATGCACAACAACGAAATCCAATTGCATAAACCAAGAGTGAAATGTGTCCTTAAGGTACCACATGAGGTTATGAGGTAGTAAGGACAAGCTTGCTACTTTCCATGAATTCCATATTTGGTTGATGGTAAAAATATGAAGAAATTTCAAATTTGGTGTGAAGAAAAAGCAACCCAAGAGTGTGAAAACACACTTGGAAAAAGTGGCCTTGGTTGCTTTTTCAAGGAAAATGAATACCATATTAAATAAAAACCAAGAAATGATAAATTATGAGAGTGTTTTATATGTAACTATGAACTTAGCATATACTTGGAAAAAATGAGGGTGAATCCACCAAGGATTTCACTAGGAAAATCTCCTAATGAGATATAAAGACAATCAAGCACCAAAGAGATGAGCCTCGCCACTAGATATGTTAGATAAGCTTAAAAAACATACTATAAATTCAATATATTATAGGAAAGAGTTAGAATACACCTTTCAACACCAAATCTTAGCCTTTAGGGTTTGGCCAAATTTGATTCTTAATGCTGCAATTTAATATCTAAATTTGAAAAACACCTTAATTAAACCCACAAGATGTTAGAACCATCCTTAAAATAGAATGATGGATGGTTGGCTTACATTATTAGGGATAAACATTAATAATGAAGAATAAACCCTTTCACAAGAAGTTTATAAAGCAAGATAAATTGTTATCTTTCTCTAGACAATAAATAAATATTATATTTTTTTTTTGGGGGATTGGGGGTGGGGGGGGGAGAGAATTTATATCTTTGAAGGAGAATAAAGAAAATAAATTAAAAATTTACATTTTTTTTTGCTTGGGTATTGGGAGCAGCCTTGGCGTCTTATCTCTATTTATTTCTTATGCAGTCAAGAAGCATACCCCTCCAATATTTAGTTATTTTAAACTTAGGATTTTGTGATCTGGGTGGATATCGATGGCCAACCATCTCTACCACTAACTCAATTATTATATATTCTTGGTCACTTTCCTATGGATTCTTGGGTTCCAAACTTCCACGGCCATTATGAGGCCCTAAATGATATATTTTAATGATTTTAGGGGCTAAAGGTAGACTGGCATGCCTTGGCCCCAAACGAAAGTTGTAATCCTAGAATAGTTATTTTGAATGTGTTATTGTGTGCTTCAAACAAAGATTCTATCCAAAATTTGTGCCCCTAACAAGTTAATTCAACCTCGTGTTTACTCCCTCGTTCCAATATTAATTCTTTCCAAGTTAATCACACTCTATTTTAAGTGTCACTGGGACAAATCTCCACATGTTCTATGATCAACATGATTCTTCTTACCTTCTTGTATTTAAGTCGTTGTTCCATGCCCAACAAGGTTGATCCACAACGATAGACTCCCAGAGACAATTCCTTCAACTACGATTTCACAACATAACAATAAGACTAAAATATCTAACCCTTTAACACAAATACACTTGTTGAATTATGCACGCATCAATCTATATTTCAACAGAGAGACTAATCACATAGAGGAGGACTTCCTTAATACAAATTATATTTTATACCAATATAATTACAGAGGATTTATAATGGCTCTTATTCGACTCTTTCTAGAACAATCCAAATCGCTTGAGAGTATTTTCCTAGTCTTTGATCCACGAGAGTTGCTGCTTCTAACTCTAACTCTACACACCTTTATAATTCCCATGGACTAGGAAAATATCCTAACAAAAACATCATATGGGACATTTGTCCGAACAACCTAAAACTAACTCACAACTCAGCTATATTATAATATCCCTAGCGTAAGTTACCATACAAACTCTCATAAAATAAGTGTTGTTGAATAATTAAATATTATTAATTCTTATATGGATATTACAAGAAGAATATTCTTCTAATTCTTAATTACAAGAATATTATAAGAATTAATTCTTAATTCTTATATTGAGAATAATTTATATTCTTCTATGTAAATAAATTATATTTTCCAAGTTGGTATATTTTATGATTTTTAGAACTATTGAGTCGCATTTTTAGAAAATCTATGAATAAGTGATATGTTGTTCATAAGGCCAGATATTTATGAATGATATATTGAATCATTTCAGAATTTAGAAAAATATGATTTATGGAGTGATTTTAGAATTTAGGAAAAATCTTATTTATGGAGTGATTTATGGATGATTTATGGAGTGATTTTAGGATTTAGGAAAAATATGATTTATGGAGTGATTTATGGAATGCTTTTAGGATTTACAAAATCTATTGAATTTTCTTAATTCTACTTATTGTAATCCTATGGGAAAATATGAGAACTAATGACAAAATACATGTAGAATCAAGCCAAGAGAGAGGAAGGAGTGTTTTTCAATAATTATATATACAAATTGGTTGAATGAAATTCGGTCTAATGGGGAACTCAACACAGAATTGCTCCATCTCTTACTTGGCCACTGTCGGATAGTGTGGCAGACATAATCGATTCGACATAGAATATCGTGTCAAGAGTCTCATTGGGTTGAGGGATTCCAAGACTGCATTAAAAGATAAGTAACTATGCTCTTTGAAAATTATTGTGTTTTCATATGGTGCGTGAAGTAATAAGAATCAAATTTATTTGCATGATTTTGTATAATAAAGAGTTGAGACTATTTTCTTGGAAAACCTCCATGGAATTTTGTGCATAGAGGAATAAGTATTTTGTGCATTGAATTCTTAAAATATTTCATGGCTAAATAATTGTGTGAATTGCATGAGTTATTGAAAAATAAGGTCCAAATATGTCTTTGTATCTCCCAAACCATGATAGATGTGTAAAAAATAAAAGATGTTTTTTCTAAAAGAGCTCGTTCTCGCCAAAAGGCTCTTTCAGACTTGGAAAATTCATTTTCAAATTCTCTATAACCACACCTAAAATTGATGGCTAAAACATGAAATTATTTAATATTTAAATCTGGAAAAATGGGCTGCAAAGATTCATTCAAATCTTGCAAACCATGATACCTATGTAAAAACTGAGAGAGGTTTGTTTTTATGAACCTGTTCTAAATAAATATGTCTTTTGGTTATCAAAATGTCATTTCCATATGTTCGTAAACTGCTCCCAAAGTTGATGGCTAAAGCAAGAAAAACGAAGTAAAATAGAGTGTTTTCATTTGATTTGTTGGGATAATAGTTGGTTATGTACATATAAAGATAACTATTGTGTTAATGTTCTTGAAGCAAAAAAAAAAATTAATTGCATGCACAAACAAATAATTATTTCTTGAAAAGTGATAAATTATTTGGATGCACAAAAATAGAACAATTATGTTGATATTTCTTGAAAATAAATAAGTTATTCGGGTATACAAAAATAGAACAATTATGTTAATAATACTATAAAAGGAATTAGGTTATTTCATTTAAAATATTACCAATGATGTTCCCATGATGCATATTCATTAAAGTTTTAAGATAAATATTGGATTCTTAAATAGAATATGTTCCTATGTGCATAGGAATAATATCTAGTATATGTGATCTACTGGACATGAATATTTCATTTTACATGTATGGGAAGCTTGCGTCATGTAGAAAGAGATAAGTAACTTTTTTGAGAAAGAGTTCACATAAAACTTTTGCATAAAATATAATTGGTTATTTGAGAAGGATTTGTTATTCATGTTATTTCTTGCGGAAATATTACAAATTTGTCTGATGTGTGAAATGGTAGGAAAAGATTTTGTATTGCATGTATAGTAGCTAGTGAATTAGCTAACTTTGGGTAAAAGAATAATTAGTGAGTTAGATTCCTTGGAATATATATGTGTGTGTGTGTGTGTGTTCAAGGAAGTATGTGTTGTGTTATAACTCTTCAAAAAGAAGAGAAGAGAAAAATATCTCCCTGTATTCATTATTGCATTATATTATTGGAGAGGAAAACTAATAATCACATGCTTTATTGCGTTAAGATTCCTTTGGAACATTCTTTAGAGAAACATATACACTTGCATTCATGGAAAAATATAGTTTTGGTATTTGATCTCTAAAGAAAAGGAAGGCACAATCACATAATATTGATTGTGTTATCCTTCTTTTCGGAAGAATAATATGAATTTGCACACCTAAAGGGATTAGCTCTCTTTTAGGAGAAGATATATATAGTTATTGGGCTAGATATTTTGGTAAGAGGAAAATGTCTCTTTATGTGTGTTGGGTATAGCTTTTGTACCTATCTTCTATACTTTCTTTCCCCATTTTTGACATCTTTCCCTCCGAACCTACAAAACATTACATATTAACCGCCTCTTTCCTTATTATGAACAACATATTTTGTCATCATGTTATTTTGTGATTTTTTCTAAATATAATGATGCAATATTCCTTTTTATGGCTAAATGGGGCAAAAGTCGGACAAGTCTTTTGGTTCCTTTCCTCTTTTTTCAGGTGCTATCCATGAGAGCAAGGTTATGAAATGAACAGCCTCGCTGATTGATCTATGAGCATGATGAAACAAATTGTTGTTACACCACATTATTGTCACAGAATTTGTTGTTACACCACGTTGCTACAACATACTTTGTTTTTACACTGCATTTATGTTACATATTACTGCGGTTACAAGTCGTTGATGTTACCAAATGTTGTTGTTACATCCCAAACTGTTGTTTCATTGCAGGATGTTGTTACACCGTAGCTATCGAGCCGTGGGTACTATTCCACGCGAAATTTGTTGGAGAGTTATGAATTATCTATTTATAAACTGACATATCTAAACGATTATGATTCCAACTGATGTATTTGAACAGAACTTGTATTTAGGAACTTGTTATAACAATTTCTATTTTATTGATCAGCATGAGAATCATGAGATTATCATGACTGGTCTGTTCCTAATTTTTGGGTATGTAATTTCTATAAGAGAAACTCAATCCCTCAGGCACGGGGGATGGCACGGAGAGCACTACTACTCTAACCCTGTATTTCTTAATTAATTTTAATATCAAGATATTGTGGTGATGTTGTTACTGTTCTGAGTTGAATTCTTAACTAAGTTCATGTTCATTCTTGCGCCCTGCTAGGGAGGAAGGGCCCTCCTCTTTAGCAGGGACTGCAGTGGTATAGTAGTTGTATATTATTATTCCTTTCTTTTAGTGTATGCACAATTTTGTTGTCACTATATAATTTATAGAATAGATCTGCTTCAATTCCATATTTATGATGTGCTGTTACACAAATTTGGTTAGAAGTATGGTAGTTGACCAGCTGGTGTAGTTATCAGTACAGTGTGTGGTTCACCTTTGTTCTGGTAGATGCAAATTGTGATTCCATTCTTGTAGAGTGTTTTTTATTTCTATATGAAAGTTAATTTCTACAATTGATTCAGCGGCATTCTTTACTGTTTTCTATTTTCATCCTTGGTTGTGGCGTATCGACACAGATAGTGCATACTCCTTTGAAATAAACATACCTACCCTGGCTTGACAATTAAATGGTTGCATCCTTAATCAATTAAAGGTGATTAATACAACACAACATTTTGGCGCCGTTGTCGGGGAAGGCAGTTGACAATACAGTCAACCAAGTTCTTTGTTTGATGATAGAGTGTTCCTAGTCCATAGTTGTTGGGCGGTAAGACGAGAGGTAAGAACCTACGCATTGCACTAACATACCTGGGCGGGCTCACCACTGTGATCACTAGGGCACTTAGGGTGTGCCATTTTGGTATTTTCTTAAAATGTGTCTTCATCTCTTTAGTTGTTGGGTGATAAGACGAGAGGTAAGAACTTGTGCATCGCTCTAACATACCTGGGCGGGCTCACCACTGTTGAAACTAAGACACTTAGGGTGTGAATTAATACACATAGGGTCCATGTGTGCAATTGTAGGAAAAATAGAGATACTGAAAACACCCCCACTCTAATTAGTCGCAGGAAAAGCAGGTCGTAAAAAGGAAAAGAAGAGTGTAGATTTGGGGAGGAAAACATTTTTGGGGAACTGATTTTAAAAGCAGGAAAAGAACAGTCCATTTCACATGGGGATCCAAGGAAAATAGGGCCACATAAAGCTACTACCATATGAAGGCCTGGAGCATCCAGTCCTTCGGTCTCTAGACCTCATCATCCTGCAATCAGTATATCCACTCCTGAGATTGGGAATCTATACCAACAACAACAGTGGGGAGACAGTGAACAAGGTTTGAGGCAAGAAGGCCAAGGGGATACTGACGGGGGACATCAAGGGCCTAAACCAAAAGGGAATCTATTCAACTACCATTATCTAGATTCAGGCAGCGCGGTCAAACAGTCGGCCCCGGGGCAGCTTGATCCATTAGTTCTTAACCCCTCACCTATAAGACAGCCCCCTGAGCGGTCTGAAGGAGATTCATCACATCAGGATTCAGGAGGATCAACCATGGGGGATGAAAATACTCAGACATATGGCACTGTTACTACTTTTGAGTGCCCAATACAAGAGACGAATCTCCTATGAAAATATTTTGTTTCCGTCTCTTCCATCTTTCCAAGGGATGGTTGTAGAAGATCTTGATACTTTTTTGTTTGAATTTTATGTTCTATGTAGAAATTATGATTACACCTAAGATGTTGAGAAGCTTAAGCTATTTCCTACTACTCTAAAAGGAGCAACATCGAGATGGTTTATGGGAGTGGGTGATGGTACTATCCAGACATGGAACATAATGAAAGAGACATTTCTTTCTAAATATTAGGAATATTGCCGAACTAGGGATTTGAGGGAAGAAATATTCAGGATAACATAGAAGGAGGATGAAATCCTAGAATATTATGTGGAAAGATTCCATTATAATCTACAGAGGTCTAAATTTAATAATCTAACTCCAGAAGTTTTGAAGACCATATTCATAAGGGGCATGAGAGATGGCTGCCTCGAACACTTGAATTTATTAGGAAAAGGGGACATATCACGAGAAACGTTTGATGAAATAATAAGAATTTGTCTAAGGAGTTCAATAGGATCAACTAAAGGAAGAAGCTCAGTACGGGATCCTTTGGTCCGAATACAAAAATCTACAAGTGGAGGAGTAACTAGAGTAGATATCGAGAATTTATTTAAAAAGTTTAAAACCGACTTCCTCAATACTTTATCTGCTCAGATAACGATGTCACAAATCAAGAAAACACAAGGGGAAGCTGACACATATTTAGCTGTTTTCTGTTCGAAATGCAGAAAGAAACATCCCCTGAGGGATTGTGAAATGAACAACATCAGCTGGTGCAATATTTGTGAATTGGAACATTATACAGGTCAATTTCCAGAGCTTCCCAGACATAAGGTGGTGCTTAGAGAGTCGAGTGAATAATTTCGGTCTTCCTATTTCATCGGACCCAGGAGACCATGGCAGCCACGGCCCCCAGGTATGTCTCAAGAATTTTCTTCTTTTAATTTAAAGAATAATGCATATAACGCTTAACAATATCCATGGCAGTACTCTACTCCTTCTCTAGCAAAATCCTTCACCTTGGAACTCGTGGTCTCCCTCTCCACCTATTTAGTATCCTCCATCTCAACCATATCCTTGGAGTCAAAACTGGAGGGGGAATGCCCAAGGTCTAGCCCCCTCTTCATTGTCAATGCAGCAACAGTTTCAATTGCCTCCTTTCCAAACTCCCATTCCTACACCGCATGTGCGACCCCAATTACCTGTGCAACCTAACCCTAACCCAAATAATAAGGCAGCCCAGATCATAGAGGCTCCAACTACCTTCCAGACTTATCTTATCACTCATGTTGGACTTAATGAAATTCAAATACAGTCGAGTAAGGTGATTAAATCAAATCACTCCCCTATCATCACCGAGGAGGAATGTGAGTCTTCCAGAGAAGATATGGTATATCTTGAGGCAACTGTTACACCTGTAATAACCGATGCAGGACGGACTGCTACACATGTAACAGCCAACCCGAGAAGAACTATTTCTCATGTAACAACCAAATCGAGTAAAGGTTATACACCTATAATAGCCGATTCGGTTGTTATGACTCAAAATCCTTCATACCCCCAACGATTAATCAAGACTGGAATGACTTCACAAACTGAATCTAATTTTCTTATGGAGTTGCAAAACTTGCACGTACACATTCCTCTGTTGCAAGCTCTTAAAGGAGTACCTATCTATGCTAAAACAGTATGAGACCTGTGCATTAAAAAACCTGGAAGGAAGCCTAAGGACCCTGCTACTATACATGTGATGGTAAAAATGTTTGAATTGATGATTGATCAGCCTCTCTTAACCAAGTATAATGATCCAAGGAACCCTATGGTTATTGTTTATATTGATGACCAACCCATAACTAATACATTGATTGATCTAGGGGCGTCCATTAACGTAATGACAAAGGACCTTTTTACCACCCTAGGGCTACATGGGCTTAGACATACGCCTATCATGCTTGAATTAGAAGATAGGTCTCGTGTTAAACCCAAGGGGGTATTGGAGGACGTAGTAATCACAGTAGCTTCCTGGAGGTATCCGACTTCCTTTCTTACCTTGCAAACCAAATCCAACCTGGGAGGACATCCTTTGATTTTAGGGAGACCTCAGCTGGCCACTGCAGATGCATTTATAGGGTGCAGATCTAGATCTATGATTCTTTCAAATGGTCAGGCTACAAAGAGCCTTAATCTTTAACCCCCAGCAAAACCAAATATGGATTTAAGCAATCCCTGGTGGGATGAATTTGAACTTGAATCAGATCTTCCCCTACCACTCCTAGCCCTTGGAAAGGCCTGGTATTTTAAGGATGAGACAGAGGATGATATCATTAATGGCTTCATTAGTAATTCACTTTCTGTCATTTCTATTGAAGAATAAAGGGAGGAATATGTGGTAGATGATGTAAACTTTGAACAAATGAGAACCACCTCACATACTGACATCTGTCCAGTTGAAATAGAACCGGGAAAGTATTTGAATATCAATCCCAACCTGACTGCTGAGCAAAATAAACTGTTGTTACAGATGTTACAGAAATACAAAAAGGCATTTTCATGGGATTACACAGATATGAAAGGGATTCAACCCAGCATGTGCACTCACCCCATTTATTTCAGAGATGGCTACAATCCGGTTAGACAATCGTAGCTTTGCATGAACCCTACACTAAAGGAGGTAGTGAAAGAAGAATTGCAGAAACTCCTAAATGCTAACTTCATTTATCTGTTATCTGTTGACACCTAATCATAGGGATTCGGTGAACAATTGTAAATAGTGTAAATAATTAATAATAGAAAATGGAGATTCATCGAGAGATGAAACTCAACAGTCACTTCCTCATGTATATAACTATGAACAACCTAAATGAATAAACATAATCTCATTTTAGGAGTACCTCCTGGCCTGACATGGTATTAGAGCCAGGTCTATTTTTGGCATTGTAGTCTGTCCTTGTAACTCCCTTCTGCCATTTTTCATAAATTTGTCTTGCATTTCCTACAGTCTACCATATTCTTCATTCCTATGCTTTCTGCCCTATGCGTGATAATCTTGTGTAACGCTCATACCTGCACAGGTCCCTCTTCATCTCCTCTCACCATCGACTCCATAGTCGACAACCTATACACCGTCACCAATATGCTGGTCACTGCTCGGCTCGACCTCCTATGCACATATATCCAGCCCATACCACTCCATGTTTCCCATACCTATTCATCCGACGCAACAAGGCCTCACCCTCAAAAATCCTTCGTGGACTCTTCTCATCAAGAGTAAGAAGCATTCTTCCAACATTTCGAATGTGACTCAGTGTATACTAAACCCTCCAAAGTTCTCTATTACTTCGGATTCCATACTCTCCAACTAACTTTAGCTCAGCATCCAGTTGTTCTTTTTCATAAGGATGGCGAGGTTTCTTAAAAGTCTTTCCATAGTTGTGATAGAAGTTAACGTGGACCATGGCTGCAATGCTGCCCATACAAACACGCTAGCTGTAAATGCTGGCAGCTGCTCCACATATACCCTTGCTCCCTTACATACGTTTCTCACATACAGCCTCGCTCCATTACATACGCTGCTCCCTCCCTCGCTGCCTGTAAATGTTGCCCTCCCACGCTGCACTACTCTTCCCACCACTCGCTACTCCTGTTATAAAACTTCACAGCACTACCCCTCCATGCAAATGCACTGACTCTCCTCCAGATACACCCTCCACCAGATATATCACCTCCCCCACAAAATACCTTTTTCATATATATCAAAGTGATTTATTTTTTCTAGTTTCACACCAGAACTACATTTTTTAACACTAGTGGTGAATTTTTTTTTACATTGGCAGCAGAAGTATATTTTTTTTAGAGTACATAGATCTTTAAATAAATTCATTGATATCTATTGTGGGAGTTTTCTCACCAGCAAGGAGAAATATCTAGAATAGTCGTGGAAAATCAAACACACTCTCATTTTTAATGAGCTGTGGAAAGGAGTGTGTGTTGAAGACGGAGACAAAGAACCAGAACAGTCTACCTCAGACAAGGAATTCACCACTTGGGAAAATAAGAACAACGAGGCTTATGCCTTAATTGCAGCATCAATAATTGAAGAGGTGAGTCACCATATTTTGCCATTTTCAAATGCTTTCAAAGCCTTACAAAAACTGAAGGAACTCTATGACTCACACTCTGCACTTGAAGTTGTTCGACTCATGATTAAATTATTCAGCGTTGAATTACAAAAGGATGATCCTCTTGCTCTTGCATCAGAAGTAAAATCTATTATGCATAATATCAAAGCCATTAATGTTGAATTGGACATTCCCCTTATATTGTTTTTTAAGGCACTTTATCTCACTTACTCAAATTATCTTGAGTCATTGCAAGAAAATGTAAACCTCAAAGAAATTACCTTTGACTCCCTTGTGAAAAAAATTGTTGAAAGAGAGAAAGCTTTTGGGAAGAAGACAACTCCTTAGTCTTATGAAGAGACTGTGTGTCTTGCACATAGAGAGAAGAATTTTGCTCAAGATTCTTCCAAAGGAAGAGGAAGAAGAAATTTTAGAGGAAGGGGGGGCAGACACTCTCAAGGAGAAAAGTCAGATTTGCATTACATACGTTGCAATAGAGATGGATCACATGAGTCATCCACATGCAAGTTGCCTTGGGCATAATTGAGCAGGAAAGAAACCAACCAATTGATAAAACTAATGACAAAGAGAAAGTTAAAGCACCTGAATCCGCTCACTATGTTGTGGCACACTGTAATATTGGAGTAAATGAAGATGTATTTAATGCGTCACTTGCTTCTTAGAAACATGATTGGTTGCTTGATTCAGTAGAAACTTGCCACATGAATTTTAGAAGATATATTTTTAAAGAATTTACTAATAATGTTTATCAAGTATTATACTTTGCAGACAAATCAAAACTCAAGCCATCAGGGCTTGGCACAATCAGGCTTAAATTGCTTGGTCTTCTAGACATTCTTCTGCATCATTTTTTATATCTCCCATAGTTAAGGAGAAACTTGTTGTCCTTGGTCTACATCCGCCAACAAGGACACTCCATTCATATGTTTGATGGCAAGGTTGAGGTGAGAAAAGCATTAGATCACTCACTTGGCATGACGGGGATAGAAGAAGAAAGGCTTCTGAAGCTACAAGGTACCTCTGCTCGTGCACAAAATTTCTCATACAATTCTCATTATGATGAAGGTACATTTCCATCAAGTTTATTATGGCATGGTATATTTGGACACTTGAACTATGACAACCTCCACTTGTTGAAGAAAAATGGTGTTATTGGTTTGTCTACAATTCCTAGGAAACTTAAGCAATGTGATGCTTGCATTCTAGGAAAGCATAGAAAACAATATTTTCATGTATGGGGGTTTACACAGTGCATTATATTATATATCATTTTGGGATTCAACTGTGTTAAGTAAGTCATTCACGTATGACCATTTCCATGAGAGGCAGTCGTAACTGACTAATTTCTCATGATTTTTGAATAGTTCACTTAGCACTCATTGCATCGGGTGATGCTCACAAGGGTGAAGAAGTTGGATTGAAACTAGTGAAATGAATCACATAGCATCAATCATCACTTCCAGGGCTTGCACCTGGTAACCAGGACTTCCCGGGAGGTCACCCATCCCAGATCGCCTCTGGCTCAAGTGTCCTTAACTATGGAGTTTTCCCCACAATCAATCCCACTTAGATTGCTACCCCATTTGCAAAACCTTAGCAAGTATTGTGCCTCACGAATTGTACTTTCTAAGGTTTTGCAAATGGGGTAGCAAGCTAAGTGGGCTTGATTGTGGGGAAAACTCCACAGTCAAGCGTGCTTGAGCCAGAGGCGATCTAGGGTGGGTGACCTCCCGGGAAGTCCTGGTTACCAGGTGCAAGCCCTAGAAGTGATTATTAACTCTATTTGATTCGTTTCACTAGTTTCAATCCCACTTCTTCACCCCTGTGAGCATCACCCAATGAAATGAGTGTTAAGTGAACTATTCAAGGATCATGAGAAATTAGTCAATTATGACTACCTCTCATGAAAATGGTCATACTTTAATGACTTACTTAACGCAGTTGAATCCCAAAATGATATCTAATATAATGCACTGCATAAACCCCCATACTTAAATTCAAAAAGATTGAAGGGATCTCTACTTGAATGGTTCATGAGGCACAATACTTGCTAAGATTTTGCAAATGGGGTAGCAAGCTAAGTGGGCTTGATTGTGGAGAAAACTCCACAGTTAAGCGCGCTTGAGCCAGAGGCGATCTGGGATGGGTGACCTCCCGAAAAGTCCTGGTTACCAAGTGCAAGCACCGGAAGTGATGATTGACGCTATGTGATTCATTTCACTAGTTTCAATCCCACTTTTTCACCCCTGTGAGCATCACCCGATGCAATGAGTGCTAAGTGAACTATTCAAAAATCATGAGAAATTGGTCATTTACGACTACCTCTCATGGAAATAGTCATACGTGAATGACTTACTTAACGCAGTTGAATCCCAAAATGATATGTAATATTTTCATGATTCACATTCCAGAGCACATAGAATACTTGAACTCATTCATTCAGATTTATGTGGTCCAATGCATGTTCCTTCAACAAATGGAAATAAATATATGATGACATTAATTGATGACTACACCAGAATGTGTTGGGTTTATTTACTGAAGAACAAATCTGATGTTTTTCAAACATTCAAGAACTTTCATACATGGATTGAAAATGATGCACAATCTCATATTGGCTCTATTTGCACTAATAATGGAAAAGAATACACTTCAAATGAATTTTAATACTATCTTTGCCAACATGGGATCAAACATCAAACAATTGTGCCTTATAATCCCCAACAGAACGGAGTAGCTAAAAGAATGAATAGGACAATATTAAATATGGTGCGCTCCATGATGTTTTTCAAGAATGTAAAATTGATGTTTTAGGCTGATGCAGTTCTATGTGTTGTATATGTAAAGAATAGATGTCCATATAATGCTATTAGAAATGATACTCCTTATGAAATGTGGTATGGGCACATTCCTTCGGTAAAGCATCGTAGGGTCTTAGGTTCCACCTGTTATGCCTTGATAGAAGAAGTACATAGAAACAAACTTGGTGAAAGGAGTCATAAGTGTATCCTCCTGGGGTATTCAAACACCTCCAAAGCATACCGTCTCTATGATGAAGTCAATAAAAATTTTGTTGTATCTATAGATGTAATCTTTCTTGAATCATCTAAAGCTGACAATATTGTTGAGCAGCAACTTGATCGCTTGGATAGATTCACAAATGAAAAATCATTTCAAGAATTTGATAATCAGATTCCACATCTTGAAGGGGGGATTCCTATACTAGATCAACCTGTGGAATATTCTTCTGAAGCACTCTCTCCCCCACATGAAACTCCAACCACTAATGATCCTTTGAGTGATGTGATTGACAGAATTGGGAGACTCAATATTGATTCAGTCCCAACTCAATCAACTGAGAAGCCTGGACCATCTCAGAAAGGTCCCCCAAAGTGGCTGACAAAGACACTTGAAATTGTTCATCCTGATGAGGTTAGAAAGACAGGAACTAGAAATTCAACCCGGCAAAATGGAGGTGATGTAGATGACTATGATTAACCAATTGATATGGATGTTTCTTATGATTTTGAATTGAATTTGTCTACATATTTTGAACCAACTTCCTTCAAATAAGATGCTTCTTGTGATGAATGGAAAGAATCGATCCAAAAGGAGAATGATGCCTTGATAAAGAATGGCACTTGGAAGCTAGTTGATCCTCCATTGGGAACCAAACCAATTGGCTGAAAGTGGGTTTACAAGAACAAGTATAAAGTTGATGGCTCACCTGACAAGCACAAATCTAGGCTTGTGGCAAAAGGTTTTGCACAGAAGGAAGGGGTCGATTATGAGGAGACTTTTTCCCCACGGAAAAATGGGATACCATCCAGACACTCTTTGCCCTAGTAGCTTAGAATGATTGGAAATTCCATCAAATGGATGTAAGAACTGCTTTCTTGAATGGAGATCTAAAAGAGAATGTTTTTATGTCGCAGCCTAAAGGATTTTCTGTGAAAGGACATGAACATAAAGTATGAAAACTTGTGAAATATTTGTATGGCCTCAAACAAGCACCACGAGCCTGGTATGAAAAACTAATTGAGCATCTTCTGAAACTCAATTTCAAACATTAAGATCTTGATGATGCAACTTTGTTTGTCAAGAAAGTTGGTAAAATAGTTTTATATCTTGCGGTATATGTAGATGATCTTTTGATGACAAGGAACAATGAGAGCTACACTGCATCCATAAAGAAGGAATTTAGGAAAGGTTTTGAAATGACTAATTTGGGCTATGTTAATTACTATCTTGGTATTGAAGTAAATCAACATCTGAAGTCCATATTCCTTTCTCAAAAGAAGTATATTGGAGATATGTTGAACAGGTTTGGCATGGCTAAATGCAATCCTCTAACTACTCCAATGGAAAAAAACTTAAAGCTCGCATCCATTGAAGGAAAATAATTTGAGGATGCAACAAAGTATCAATTGCTTGTAGGAAGTCTCAACAACTTGACTACTACCAAACCAGACATTTCGTTTGTTGTCGGTATCCTCTCCAGGTTTATGCAAAATCCTTGTGAGGGACATTGGTCTGCTGCAAAAAGAGTTCTAAAGTACTTGAAGGAAACTCAAGACTTTGGACTCAAGTATACACAGGTGGGCCACTTCAGCTTGATTGGATACTTTGATTCAGACTTCAATGGAGACAAATAAACTGGGGTATCTACTTCTAGTTATGCTATGAGTCTTGGATCAGGAGCTGTCTCCTGGAGATCACGCAAACAATCGGATCCAGCAGTTTCCATAACGGAGGAAGAATATGTGGCAGCAGCTGAGGCAACAAAAGAAATTGTGTGCCTTAGGAAAATTCTAGAAGATTTGCAAGAAAAAAAGAGTACATTCGACTCCACTCATGATTGACAATACCTTTGCAATAAAGTTGGCCAGGAACCCAAAGTTCCTTGATCGAACGAGGCACATCAATACAAAATATCATCTAATTCGACATCATGTTGAGGCCAAAACAATCCATCTTCGTCATTGTTCCACTAATGAGCAGATTGCAGACATCTTCACCAAAGTGCTTGGAAGAGAAAATCTTGAAAGATTCATAACGATGCTTGGACTCACCAACATCCCTTCATATTAAGGGGGGGAATGTTGACACCTAGTCATAGGGATTGGGTGAACAAACGTAAATAGTGTAAATCATTATTAAGAGAAAATGGAGAGTCATCAGGAGATTAAACTCATCAGTCACTCACTCATGTATATAACTATGAACAGCCTAAATGAATAAACATAATCTCATTTGAGGAGTTACCTCCTGCCCTGACAATATCTGACAGTCATTGGGTGTCTCCGCTTGTCATTGTTCCTAAGAAAAATGGCAAGTGGAGAGCCTATGTGGATTATAGAGAACTTAACAAAGCCACTAAAAATGACCCTTTCCTCTACAGTTTATAGATCAAGTCCTTGAAACCCTCTCTGGGAAGAAGTTTTTTTCATTCATAGATGGGTTTAGTGGTTACAATGAGATATAAATTGCCCCATAGGATCAGCATAAGACTACCTTTACTTTCCCTTGGGGAACTTTCACATACAGAGCTCTCCCTTTTGGACTCTGCAATGCGCCAACAACTTTCCAAAGGGTAATGCTGAGAATCTTCTCGGATCTCTTGAATGAATATCTTGAAATCTTCATGGATGACTTTACACCTTATGGTGATGCCTTTGAAACATCATTAGTTAATCAGAAAAAGTATTGGAACGTTTTGTATAGACTAATGTTGCTTTGAGCATCGAAAAATGTGACATGATGATGAATGAAGGGATTGTGTTGGTACACTTCATTTCTGCTGACTGGATCAAGGTAGACCCTCCTAAAATATAGGTAATCTTCAAAATTCCAACACCCAAGACACAAAGAGAGGCACATAGTTTCTTGGGGCATGCAAGGCATTACAGGAGGTTTATAGAGAAATTTTCAAAGATTGCATCGCCTATATTTTCCTTACTAATGAAAGATGTGGAATTTGTGTGGACATGAAAGTGTGAGCAGGCCTTTTTGAAGCTAAAATACTATGTATCAACAGCCCTGTTTTGCGTGGACCAAATTAGAAACTATTGTTTCACATAGCTATAGATGCGTCTGACATTATTGTGGGTGTTGTTTTAGGCCATCTGGAGGATATGAAACTTTACGCTATTTATTACATAAGCAATAAATTGACTCCAGCTGAGCTCAATTATACAATGACCGAGAAACAATTTCTAGCAGTAGTGCATGCCATCAACAAGTTTCAACATTAAATCACCAGATATCAAGTATTTGTACACACTAACCACTCTGCCATTCATTTCTTAATGAATAAGCCAATTACCAATGGTAGGATTACACACTGGTTATCACTATTACAGAAATTTGATATCACAATTTTAGACACACCTGGAAAAGATAATCTAGCAGCAGATTTTCTTTCTATGTTAACTACTGATGACAATTTCATTCCTACTGAGGATTCTTTTCCTCATGAGTATCTTTTTGCTATTTCTACTCACTCACCATGGTATCTAGACATAGCCAATTATCCTGCTACAGGAAAGTTCCCACAATACCTATCCTCCAAGGAAAAGAGAAAGATCATACAGCAGAGTGCTACTTGTTCCTGGATAGAGGGGAATCTCTATCACAATGGACCAGGTTTTCAAATCAGACGTTGAGTCAGGGAAGATGAGATTTTTGATATCCTTAAAGTTTGTCACGAGGAACCTTGTGGAGGGCACTTCGTAGACAAGTCGACAATATACAAAGTCCTCTCGATAGGATATTATTGGTCAACAATATTTTAGGATGCTAAGAAGTTCGTGAAAGGGTGTGATAGCTACCAGAGGATGGGCCAACTGCTGAAATCATATGAGATCTCGTTACAACCTCAAATAGTCTTAGAACCATGTGAGAAATGGGCCTTGGATTTCGTGGGACCAATTAATCCTTCATCTTGACAAAAGTCCTACATCTTGATCTGCACAGACTATGTCACAAAATGGGTCAAGGAAAAAGCACTAACCAGATCCACAGAGTAGTTTGTTTCAGACTTCTTGTTTGAAGACATCTTTGTCCATTTTGGGGTACCCAGGGAGATAGTGACAGATGGAGGGCCCTACTTTGCATCTCAATTGATCCAGAAGTTGGTTGAAAAGTATAAAATCCATCATAGAATCACTTCATCTTATCACCTACAATAAAATGGCCAAGTGGAAAGCAACAAAAAAGTCATTGAGGACATTCTTACCAAGACTGTGGCTAGCCACCAAAGGAATTGGGTTGATAAACTTCCAGAAGTGTTCTGGGTATATGGAACTACATGGAGGAATATTACGGGATTCTCACGATATGAACTTGTGTATGGTAAAAATCCCTTATTCCTATAGAGTTCGAAATCAAAACATTGAGAACAACATTACAAGTAAATTTGGATTTGGCTATAGCACAAAAATAACGGTTGAACTAGCTCAATGAATTGGAGGAGAAACGATTGGATGCATTCCAGCAAACAGAGATTATCCAGCAGTAGAGAGCTAAGTGGAATGATATTTTTATCAAAAAGGATATTGGACTCTCTTATATGATTCGAGATTCAAGGATTTCAAGGGTAAGCTATGCACCATATGGCTAGGTCCCTATGAAGTTGATGCAATCTTTGACAATGGAACTGTGAATTTGGTTACCATTGATAGTGTGAGGACACCATTACTTGCTAATGGGCACCGTCTTCGGTTATATCATAAACCGGCTTCAAGGGATTCATTTGTTAACATTGTCAAGGATTCAGAACTTCAAATTACAAGAGCAGGGGAAAACCCCCCTATGCTGCGAAAATTCTAAACTTTCCAATAACTG